>JAVSCE010007314.1:0-190889 GCA_032199065.1 Smutsia gigantea | reverse complement strand
CATTTTAACTACTTAGGACTTCAGTTTCCTTATCTGCTTTTTTTTTTTTTTTTTAAAGCAGATAAAGAAACTATCTTAAGATGGGAATGATAAAAAATGCTATTTAACTCCTAGAATCACCTTGACTTTATGAGGGTTAAATGGATTAATCCATGCACAACACTAAAAATAAATCTAGGCATTTGAAGTATTTAATGTTAGATGATTTTATTATTGAGTTAAAGAATATTATATTTAATTTTTATTCTCTCAATTTATACTAAATTACTCAAGAAACTAATGTCAGAGAAAAGCAGTTTATAAACATTTTACTTCACACACCAATACGGCCCATTACCTGGAGCACTCAGTGTAACCTTTTATAAAAAATAAATAAATAAAATTGATGTTGGTGCATTGTGCACAAACTGAGTAATGTTACAACCCACTTGTACCCTTAATCCCCTCTACCACATTAGATGTTCAGTACTCAGTGCCCAGGGGTTACCTCTTGGCTTGGATGAGATTGGAGATGATGTGTTCTGTGATTGCTATTTGACTGCTGCTCATACAAGACCTAAATACAACATTTTAGCTAACAGACTGCATGCCATAGTTTGCTAGGCTAAATTTTTCTTATCATTGACTTTATAATCAGACATGGATCTGTTCTTCATTGATCCTTCTCAAGGACTTTATAAGCATGAAAAAATTAATTGGATTATTTATTCCTAGATCCCACTTATTAGGAGCAACAGCATACATAAAACAACTGAGTTGTTTATTTTGCTTAAAGAATGAAGTTAGTTCACAGAGATAAAACATGTTTGTGTGTCTGCTTTCTTATTAGGTTGTAATTATTTTCAAATTCTTGTGGTTCATAAATAAACTTTTAAGTTTCTCTTTGTTATCAAAGGTGTAATGTTTACACAATTCTTTAATTACTTGAGGTAAATTCACAAAGACATCTATCATGGTAACTTAGTATGCATAATATTACATGGCACTTTTAGAATCTGTGCAAGGATAATTTCATAGAGAGGATTGCCGTTATTAATTAATCTATAAAGCAACCATTTATGGAACACATGCAGAGAGCAAAAACCCATCTATACGTACCTTGATGTGAATTTTTCACAGACCATGGATTACTGCAAGTGTGCATAGTCAGTCATAAATTGAGAGAGCCATGAAACAACGATGACCATCCCAAAACAATGGCTGAGTGACCGAAAGTTATATTTGGATGTTTTACAATAATTTACTTTGATCTGGAAAGGTAATGAAGTGTCCTTTAAACAAAAGCTGTTGGTTATAGAAAAAAAATACTGGCTTGAAATTAACACACAGTGCTCAGGGTCACTGGTACTTTTACAGGCAAATTGTAACAAGGAGCTAAGAACAGGCTCAAGGGAGCATGTGTCTATTTGCTTTGATATGAAGGATTTTGAGAACATTATTTGTCAGTGTCTGTAACTCTCTGGGGGAAAATCCTGGGGCAAAATACCTCTGAAACCGAAATCAGTCAAAGGGAGAAATAAAGTGGGAGAACCCATTTATTTCTTACAAGCACTCATCCCATGTTCTCTCTTGATCCAGCTGCAGGAGAATAGAGCTCCACCCAACCTCTCTGGTCAAGATAAGCCCTCACTCACCCTTATAATTACCTATTGGTATGGAAATTGGACTACCTCTCTCCACCCCTTGGAAACACTTATTGATAAGTGGATACACTAAAGCCAGGTGAAAGATTCTGGAAATATTTCAATTTTACCCAAAAAAGGTTACTTTAAATTAGGGTTTTTATTTTACTAGGGACATTTATTTTTTTAATAGACTTGAAAGGAAAACTTTTTAAAACCTAAAATAAGAATTTAATGGTGAAATTTTATACACAGTGGACATTCACTGTCCTTCCACAGTGATACCTCCACAGTCCCATCATTTGTCATGGACTTGTAGCCCAGGACTTGGCCACATGGAAGAAACTGCAAGCAGTGCAGTGATAGCACTACATGATATGCTCACATCTGAATCTCAGGCAGATTTACAAGGGGCAGTTCCTACACCGCTGTAATATCTACAGGAGAAAGGATGGTTTGTGAACAGTGCCAAGGTTCAGAGACCTGGATTGTCTGTAAAATTCTTAGAGGTTGTCTGCTCAGGTAAAACTAAAGTTATTCCTGAAGCAGCCATAGACAAAGTCCAGGCTTTCCCTATCACTACCACTGTGGCAGTCTTACAAGAGTTTTCGGGTCTTTTGGACTATTGGAGAGTGTTTATTCCACACTTAGCACAAATTCTGAAGCCCTAATACCAGTTGGTATGAAAGGGCATCAGGTGGTACTGGGATAAGACATGTGCAGCTGCTTTTACTGCTGCTAAGTGAGCAGTTAAGGCCGTACAGGCCTTGAATGTAATAGACTCATCAAGGCCCTGTGAGCTGGATGTTCATGTAACCCAGGATAGTTGTGGATGGGATCTTTGGCAGTGGCTTGAACAGACACATCAATCTATTAGATTCTGGTGATAACTATGGAAAGGAGCAGAGGTCTGGTACACCTTGATAGAGAAGCAACATGCCTTGCTGGCAATGGAGCCCATCACTGAAACAGATCCGACAAAGGTAATAACTACCTATCCCAAGGCAGGGTGGGTTTGAATCTGGACCCAAAGGCCATGGTGTGTCATTGCACAGATGCCCACACTGGTCAAATGGGGTGCATATTTATAGCAGCGTAGCATCCTCTCTACTAGCCCCTTAAGTGGAGGAACCCAGCACTTACTGGAGCCAGTGGCGTATACCAGTGGAAAGTAGGAAGAACTTGCTTTTGAGCCACTGTTAACCAAGAGTCCTTATCAGGAGGGAAAAGCCCCTATATCTGAAGGTGCTTGGTATACAGATGGCTCCAGTCATGTGCAGCTCCCAAAGTGGAGGGCTGTGGCTTTCCATCCTAAGACTGAGACACTATGGATGGAAAATGGAGAGGGGGAAGAGCAGCCAATGGGCTGAGTTGTGGGCAGATGGCTTGTGATCACCCAGGAGCCCTCCCCTATAGTTGTCTGCACTGACAGCTGGCCTGTCTATTGGGGCTTGACCCTGTGGCTACTGACATAGTACCATGTCAGTGGGATGGTTGGTCACCAGCCCCTTTGGGGGCAAGAATTGTGACAAGACCTATGGGCCTCTGGTCAGACTAAGACTGTTACCATATATCAAATGGCTGGCCATCTGCCTTTGGCATCTCCAGGGAATGATGAAGCAGACACACTGGCCGAGGTGCGTTGGCTAGAAGGAAAGCATGCCTCCGATGTAGCCCAATGGTTACATCAGCGTTTGTTGCACATTGGGCAAAAGACAATGTGGGCTGCAGCCCGTCAGTGCAGCTTGCCATTGACCTTTGGAGAAGTCAGCAGAGCCCAGAGGGAGTGCCTTATGTGCTCTACGAGGGACTCACACCAAGTCCCACAGCAACATGGGACAACAGTAAGGGGGCCTATATGAAAGGGTATCTCACCAAGATCCTCCTTACCCCAGCACGACTCAGGAGACACAGGCCCACGCAAGATATTTTAATGGCTGAAAGAGAGAATGGCTTCCTCTGAGCAGAGGGCAGCAGCTCGTGGGTGAGGAAGTGCAGTTTTAAGGAGTAGGGTGTGTTCTGCTATGGGGACGTTGGTGATTGGATCTTAAGGGGTGGGGCAAAATGTTTAGGGATAAGGTGAGGCAAGTCCAGACATGATTTTCACCAGCCCATGTGTTTGGGACCTTGGGGTAAATGGAGGATAAAGTACTGTATCTTAAATTCCTCCCTTTTCTGTTTTATAAGTTGTAGAGGACTTGGGGAAGGGGTGAAGGTCAGTCTTTGGTAACTGCTTCCTGCTGATTAGGGGTGATGAAGTTCATTTTTGTATTGATGGGGGTGGTCCTCGGATGAGCCCTTGGTCTGAAGTGGTGATGGCATGTCCAGTTTAATAAGGATCATCGTTTTTGGAGAGGGGTTGGTAATCCTGTAATATAAGCTGGTTAAAGGTCTGGTTAGAAATTTTTTGCATTTGGGAGTGGAGTGTTTTTTTGAATGCAATTAATAAGAAAAGGGGCTATGAGCAGGAGCAGAAGGATTAGGAGAAGGGGAGTAGCAAATGGGAGTAGCTTTGCCATAGTTGACTAGGGATAGACCAAGAGGTGTTTTGGGCTAGCTGTTGTCTTCTCTTTTCCAAGTCTTCCTGCAATTGTCTGATTTTTTTTTTTACTATTCCAGACTGGTTAACATAAAATCAGCATTCCTCATGCAGATATAGGCAGAGTCCCCCTTTTTCTGCCATTAGGAGATCTAATCCATGGTGATTCTGGAGGACTACAGCAGCTAGAGAATCCAGTTGGGTTTTAAGGGTTAATATGGATTCAGCTACTTGTTGAATATCCCCTATTAGTTGATTAGAGAGCTGTTGATAATAACTAATGGATGTGGTTTTTCCAGAAGTTCTGGTGGCTATGCCTGCTGTGACCCCTAAGGTGGCTAGTAGGGGAATAAATTGAATAGAACGTTTGGCTTGGGGTCTTACATTGCCCATTAGGGGTATAGGGACTTCCTCATCCCCTGGGACAATATCTGTGAATGGAAATAAGAGGACCAAAATGCATATGCCTCTCCATCCAAGGGGAAGGCAACGATAGACAGTTGTCCCACACAGGAGGGAGGTTTCAGGGACTGGTGGACAGTGAGCCTTTATGGATGGTGAGTAGGTGAGAGTTTGTCTACACTGTTCTTTCTGTAATTCTCCTACAGAGGTGTTTCCTGTTGAGGAAAAACACCTCTGGGAGAACTGAAAAAGGGGCACTTTAGAAAGCTTCGGTGAGACATTGGCCAGGTCTGGGGAAGTCTCATTGAGCTGTATTGAACTGTTGAATTGTAGATGAGTAACTATTAAGTGAGAGAAGCCTGCTTTCAAACACATCCAGCACCCCTGAGCCAGAGAGGGATTGGTAAAGTTAAGTAAGTGATGGGTAGTATTAACTATTTCAGTTAGGAGAGGGTCTTTGGGTATAGGTTCCCATCTGATTGACATATTGAGGGGACACCTGGTGGGACTGAACATGTTGTGAAGTATTTGGGGCAATACTGTAAAGACATATTCGCAGCGGTCTTGATCCTGTACTCCACCCCCATCTGACATGCCTGTGTGGGTAAAGAAGTTACAACAATAACTGACGGAAGAAGCACTATTTCGCTTAGTTCCCAGGGGCACTGGCTTATCCTAGCCTTATGGTTGGATTTCCCTGTCCAGTATTTCCGATTGCTATGTTTACATAGGGTGGGTGAATCATAGCATTCCTTGAGGACATATGTGTAAGCAGAAAAGCAACCTGTAGGGCAAAGGGAATCCTTGATGGTGCGATCTTTTGGACAGCCTGAAAGAGAAGAAAGGGCTGGTGCTGGGGAAGATTGGTCTGGTGAGAGAATAAGTGTTGAGACCAGGGTTAACAATCCTGAAGCATGATGCATGGCAGTTGTAAGGGACGTCTGAGGACTCCGTGCTGGTGGAAACTTCAGTGATGAGTGGAAGTGGAGATGAGCATCACGAAATGCGGAGAGTAAGAGGTTCCGTCAGGTTGGAGGAGTAGGAACCTGTGGGAGATTTGGTGGGAGGGGAATAAGGTGAGACAAACGGTTTAAGGTGGGAGTCGTGTATCCAATGAGGAAGACCCTGGAGTTTAACTGCAGTTGGCCTGGAAAGGATTACCGTGTATGGTCCTTGCCATTTGGGAGTTAGGGATGCTGTTGCTTGGTGTGATGGGGATATGAGCACAGAATCTCCTACGTGATAGAAAGTAGGAGAAGTGAGGTCTTTTTTCTTTTTAATATAATTTATTTTATTATCATTAATTTACAATTACATGTGCAATATTACGATTATTAAACTACCCCTTCATCAGGTCCCCCCCACCAACCCCATTACAGTCACTGTCCATCAGCGTAGTGAGATATTACAGAATCACTACTTGTCTTCTCTGACTTGTACTGCCCTCCCCGAGCCCCCCCAACATTACATCTGCTAATTGTAATGCCCCTTTTTCCCTCTTATCCCTCCCTTCCCGCCCATTTTCCCCAGTCCCTTTCCCTTTGGTAACTATTAGTCCGTTCTTGGGTTCTGTGAGTCTGCTGCTGTTTTGTTCCTTCAGTTTTCTTTGTTCTTATACTCCACATATGAGTGAAATCATTTGATACTTGTCTTTTTCGGCTTGGCTTATTTCACTGAGCATAATACCCTCTAGCTCCATCCATGTTGTTGCAAATGGTAGGATTTGTTTTCTTCTTATGGCTGAATAATATTCCATTGTGTATATGTACCACATCTTCTTTATCCATTCATCTACTGATGGACACTTAGGTTGCTTCCATTTCTTGGCTATTGTAAATAGTGCTGCAATAAACATAGGGGTGCATCTGTCCTTTTCAAATTGGGCTGCTGCATTCTTAGGGTAAATTCCTAGGAGTGGAATTCCTGGGTCAAATGGTATTTCTATTTTGAGTTTTTTGAGGAACCTCCATACTGCTTTCCACAATGGTTGAACTAATTTGCAGTCCCACCAGCAGTGTAGGAGGGTTCCCTTTTCTCCACATCCTCGCCAACATTTGTTGTTGTTTGTGTTTTGGATGTTGGCCATCCTCACTGGTGTGAGGTGATATCTCATTGTGGTTTTAATCTGCATTTCTCTGATGATTAGCGATGTGGAGCATCTTTTCATGTGCCTGTTGGCCATCTGAATTTCTTCTTTGGAGAAATGTCTATTCATGTCCTCTGCCCATTTCTTAATTGGATTATTTGCTTTCTGTTTGTTAAGGTGCATGAGTTCTTTATATATTTTGGATGTCAACCCTTTATCAGATACGTTTTTTATGAATATATTCTCCCATACTGTAGGAAGTCTTTTTCTACTGATGGTGTCCTTTGCTGTACAGAAGCTTTTCAGCTTGATATAGTCCCACTTGTTCATTTTTGCTTTTGTTTCCCTTGCCCGGGGAGATATGTTCATGAAGAAGTTGCTCATGTTTATGTCCAAGAGATTTTTGCCTATGTTTTTTTCTAAGAGTTTTATGGTTTCATGACTTACATTCAAGTCTTTGATCCACCTTGAGTTTACCTTTGTGTATGGGGCTAGACAGTAGTCCAGTTTCACTCTCTTACATGCAGCTGTCCAGTTTTTCCAACACCAGCTGCTGAAGAGGCTGTCATCTCCCCATTGTATATCCAAGGCAGTTTTATCAAATATTAATTGACTGTATATGTTTGGGTTAATGTTTGGATTTTCTATTCTGTTCCACTGGTCTGTGGGTCTGTTTTTGTGCCAATACCAAATTGTCTTGATTACTGTGGCTTTGTAGTAGAGCTTGAAGTCAGGGAGTGTAATTCCCCCTGTTTTATTCCTCCTTCTCAGGATTGCTTTGGCTATTCGGGGTCTTTTGTGGTTCCATATGAATTTTAGAATTATTTGTTCCAGTTCATTGAAGAAAGCTGTTGGTAGTTTGATAGGGATTGCATTGAATCTGTAGATTGCTTTAGGTAGTATAGCCATTTTGACAATATTTATTCTTCCTAGCCAAGAGCATGGGATGCATTTCCATTTGTTAGTGTCCTCTTTAATTTCTCTTAGGAGTGTCTTGTAGTTTTCAGAGTACAGGTCTTTCACTTCCTTCGTTAGGTTTATTCCTAGGTATTTTATTCTTTTTGATGCAATTGTGAATGGAATTGTTTTTCTGATTTCTCTTTCTGTTAGTTCATCATTAGTGTATAGGAAAGCAACAGATTTCTGTGTGTTAATTTTGTATCCTGCAACTTTGCTGAATTCAGATATTAGTTCTAGTAGTTTTGGAATGGAATCTTTAGGGTTTTTTATGTACAGTATCATGTCATCTGCAAATAGTGACAATTTGACTTCTTCTTTACCAATCTGGATGCCTTGTATGTCTTTGTTTTGTCTGATTGCTGTGGCTAGGACCTCCAGTACTATGTAGAATAACAGTGGAGAGAGTGGGCATCCATGTCTTGTTCCCGATCTTAGATGAAAAGCTTTCAGCGTCTCGCCGTTAAGTATGATGTTAGCTGTGGGTTTGTCATATATAGCCTTTATGATGTTGAGGTATTTGCCGTCTATACCCATTTTGTTGTGAGTTTTAATCAGGAATGGATGCTGAATTTTGTCAAATGCTTTATCAGCATCTATGGAGATGATCATGTGGTTTTCGTTCTTCTTTTTGTTGATGTGGTGGATGATGTTGATGGATTTTCGAATGTTGTACCATCCTTGCATCCCTGGGATGAATCCCACTTGATCATGGTGTATGATCCTCTTGATGTATTTTTGAATTCGGTTTGCTAATATTTTGTTGAGTATTTTTGCATCTACGTTCATCAGGGATATTGGTCTGTAATTTTCTTTTTGGTGAGGTCTTTGCCCGGTTTTGGTATTAGAGTGATGCTGGCTTCATAGAATGAGTTTGGAAGTATTCCCTCCTCTTCTATTTTTTGGAAAACTTTAAGGAGAATCGGTGTTATTTCTTCTCTATATGTCTGGTAGAATTCAGAGGTGAATCCATCAGGCCCAGGGGTTTTGTTCTTGGGTAGTTTTTTGATTACCAATTCGATTTCGTCACTGGTGATTGGTCTGTTTAGTTTTTCTGTTTCTTGCTTGGTCAGTCTTGGAAGGTTGTATTTTTCTAAGAAGTTGTCCATTTCTTCTATGTTTTCCAGCTTGTTAGCATATAGATTCTCATAATATTCTCTTATGATTCTTTGTATTTCTGTGGGGTCCGTCGTGATTTTTCCTTTCTCATTTCTGATTGTGTTTATGTGTGTAGATTCTCTTTTTCTCTTAATGAGTCTGGCTAGGGGTTTATCTATTTTGTTTATTTTTTCAAAGAACCAGCTCTTGGTTTTATTGATTTTTTCTATTGTTTTATTCTTCTCAATTTTATTTATTTCTTCTCTAATCTTTATTATGTCCCTCCTTCTGGTGACTTTGGGCCTCATTTGTTCTTCTTTTTCCAATTTCAGTAATTGTGTCTTTAGACTATTCATTTGGGAATGTTCTTCCTTCTTTAAATAGGCCTGGATTGCAATATACTTTCCTCTTAGAACTGCCTTTGCTGCGTCCCACAGAAGTTGTGGCTTTGTGTTGTTGTTGTCATTAGTCTCCATATATTCTTTGATTTCTGTTTTGATTTGGTCGTTAACCCATTGATTAATTAGGAGAGTGTTGTTAAGTCTCCATGTATTTGTGAGCCTTTTTGATTTCTTTCTAAAATTTATTTCTAGTTTTATGCCTTTGTGATCTGAGAAGTTGGTTGGTAGGATTTCAATATTTCTGAAATGACTGAGGTTCTTTTTGTGGCCTAGTATGTGGTCTATTCTGGAAAATGTTCCATGTGGACTTGAGAAGAATGTGTATCCTGTTGCTTTTGGGTGTAGAGTTCTGTAGATGTCTGTTAGGTCCATCTGTTCTAGTGTGTTGTTCAGTGCCTCTGTGTCTTTACTTATTTTCTGTCTGGTTGATCTGTCCTCTGGAGTGAGTGGTGTGTTGAAGTCTCCTAAGATGAATGCATTGCTGTCTATTTCCTCCTTTAATTCTGTTAGTATTTGTCTCACAGATGCTGGCGCTCCTGTGTTGGGTGCATATATATTTATAATGGTTATATCTTCTTGTTGGACTGACCCCTTTATCATTATGTAATGTCCTTCTTTATCTTTTGCTACTTTCCTCGTTTTGAAGTCTATTTTGTCTGATACAAGTACTGCAACACCTGCTTTTTTCTCTTTGTTGTTTGCATGAAATATCTTTTTCCATCCCTTCACTTTTAGTCTGTGTATATCTTTGGATTTGAGGTGAGTTTCTTGTAGGCAGCATATAGATTCGTTTTGCTTTTTTATCCATTCTGTTGC
This sequence comes from Smutsia gigantea, assembly GCA_032199065.1. NCBI lineage: Eukaryota > Metazoa > Chordata > Mammalia > Pholidota > Manidae > Smutsia > Smutsia gigantea. The sequence goes on along the minus strand of JAVSCE010007314.1, from coordinate 180,968 downwards.
TCTGTGTCTTTTGATTGGTGCATTCAGTCCATTTACATTTAGGGTGGTTATTGATAGGTATGTACTTATTGCCATTGCTGGCTTTAGATTCGTGGTTACCAAGGGTTCAAGGGTTGCTTCTTTACCATCTAACAATCTAACTTAACTTTCTTGTTAAGTTATTGTAAACACAGTCTGATGTTTCTTTCTTTCTCTCCCTTCTTATTCCTCCTCCTCCGTTCTTTCTATAATAGGTGTTTTATTCTTTGCCTTTAGTTGGTATTTGGATGGTCTGCTTTCTTTGCTATGATTTTTTTTTTCTCTGGTGACATCTTTATAGCCTTAGGTGTGCTTCCCTCTAGAGCAGTCCATTTAAGATATGCTGTAGTGGTGGTTTATGAGACGCAAATTCTCTTAACTTTCGTTTATCTGGAAATTGTTTAATCCCTCCATCATATTTAAATGATAATCGTGCTGGATACAATATTCTTGGTTCGAGGCCCTTCTGTTTCATTACGTTAAATATATCATGCCATTCTCTTCTGGCCTGTAAGGTTTCTGTTGAGAAGTCTGATGATAGTCTGATGGGTTTTCCTTTGTAGGTGATCTTTTTTCTCTCTCTAGCTGCCTTTAATACCCTGTCTTTATCTTTGATCTTTGCCATCTTAATTATTATGTGTCTTGGTGTTGTCTTCCTTGGGTCCCTTGTGTTGGGAGATCTATGAGCTTCGGTGGACTGCGAGACTACTTCCTTCCCCAGCGAGGGAAAGTTTTCAGCAATTATTTCTTCAAAGACACTTTCTATCCCTTTTTCTCTCTCTTCTTCCTCTGGTACTCCTATAATGCGAATATTGTTCCGTTTGGATTGGTCACACAGTTCTCTTAATATTCTTTCATTCCTAGAAATCCTTTTATCTCTCTCTGCCTCAGCTGCTCTGTACTCCTGTTCTCTGTTTTCTATTCCATTAACAGTCTCTTGCATCTCATCCATTCTGCTGTTAAGCCTGTCGATCGCTTGTCTGATTTCTGTATTGTCTTTTCTCAGTTCCCTCACTTCCTCCCTCAGCTCTTGCACATTTCTCTGTAGGTCTATCAGCATGGTTATGACTTTTATTCTAAATTCTTTTTCAGGGAGGCTGTGCATTTCCATTCCTTCAGACTCCCTCTCTGGGGTTGTCTGGTTGATTTTGGTCTGAACCATATTCCTCTGTCTTTTCATGGCTGTATAATTTGGTCACTGATAGTTGCCACGTATGTCAGCTGGGCTCTTTAAGACTTTAAAAAGAGAAGAAAAAAAAAGAGAAAAAAAGAAAAAAAAGGAAAGAAAGAAAGAAAAAAAGAAAAAAAGAAAGAAAAGAAAAAACAAAAACAAAACAAAAAACAAAACAAAACAAAAAAACAAAAAAAATGCCCACTGGACGTAGATTCTGTGGGAATGCTCTAGGTGGCGCTATTGCCCCACTATTCCACAGCTGTGACTGTGCCGCTCCGCAGGGCCCTTTATCGCTCTGGCAGGGGTGGGAACGAATAGGAGGCTGTTGATCTCAGTGAGAAGTGTTAAGTATGGCTCCGCTTCCTCAGTCGCCAGCTAAGGCGTTTGAAACTCCCCAGGACTCCCAGCCTGCTGGGCTGAGTGTGCTGGGGCGATCCAGCTCCTCCACTGGGCTTCTGTCTCTTTAAGACCGCTGAAGAAAGCGCGCGCTTTTTTTTTTTTTTCCTTCCCAGAGCCGGCTGCAAGCTCCCTGGCGCGTTCCCCGCTCAGATCATGCCCCTCTGTCTCTCCAATCTTCGCTGCACTGCGCAATGTGGGTCAGCGCTGCCCGCGCAGATCACCGGGGCTGGCTACTTCGCGGGGTGTACTTCTACTCCCTCCCGGCTCTGAATCCTCTCCTCCCGCCGGTGCGCTGGGGTGGGGGAGGTCTCGGGTCCCGCCGGGTCGCGGCTCCATATCTTACCCGCCTCTTGGGGTGCCGAGTCCTCTCGGGTGTAGCTGCACGCTGTGCGCTTTCCTGTGTATTCTCGTCTCTCTTTTAGGAATAGATGTATTTTCTGTGTTTTCGTAGATAAATACAGTGTTGGGAGGAGATTTCTGCCGCCCTGCTCACACCGCCATCTTCCCGAGAAGTGAGGTCTTGAGGTTTTGGTGTGTAGGGTTCAGTGTGGGACCAGAGTAGAGAGCGAATGTGTTGAAGTAAAGGGTTGATAAGATGAGGAGGAAGGATAGGAGGTTCGGAGTTGAGACCTGGAGGAAGCACAGGGCAGCCATACATGAGAGGAGAAAGTGTAGCAAGTTTTTTTGGTAAGGCCCAGAGTCAAAGTAGGGCCAAGGTAAGGAGTTTTATCCAGTCAAGGTGGAGCTCCAGGGATAATTTAGTAAGAATAGATTTGAGGGTTCTATTGGTTCTTTCCACATTACCTGAGGATTGTGGGTGATAGCGGAAGTGAAAATGCCATGGTGGTTGCTTGGGGGATTTGAGAGATAAACTCGGGGCCATTGCTGATTGTAAGGAAGTAGGTATTCCAAAGTGTGGGATAATTTCAGACAGTAGGACGTTGGAAACAGTCTGGGCTCATTTTTCAGTTGTGGGGAAGGCCTAAACCCATCCAGAAAATGTGTCCACCAGTACTAAAAGATACAGGTGGTGTTTTACTGGAGGAATGTGAATAAAGTTGAGCTCCCAATCAGTCCTGGGAATGAGCCCTCATTTTTGATGGGTAGTAAAGGTGGGTGGTGGGGAAGGTGAGTTGGGATTGACTTTTTGACAACTCTCGCATGAAGTGGTGAGCATTTTGAGGAAGGCAGTCTCTGAATGAGAAAGAGGCAGGTAAGTTTTAAGAAAGCATTGTAAATATTGGAGGTTAGGGTGGAATGAGTGAAGTAAGTAGGAGAGTATGGCCTCAGTGGAAGGCGGGCTGGTACTTGTGGAAACGGATTTTTTAGGGCCTGGAACGAGGGCACCTATTACAAGGGCTAATGCTGCTTTTCGGGCTGCCTCATCTGCCCTGTTGTTACCAAGGGAGATGGATGACTGGTCTGACCAATGGGAGCGGCAATGTACTAGGCCTATGGCTGTTGGGAGATGTTAGGCTTCTATCAGTGGTATGATGTGTTTGGCGTTGGCGATAGAGCTGCCCTTGATGTTGAGGAGTCCCCGTTCTTTCCAGATTGCTGCGTGGGGCAGTAGGATATGGAAAGCATATTTAGAATCAGTATAGATAGTAAGAGAGGACCCCTGCGCTAAAGTGAAGGCACGGGTAAGGGCGATCAGTTCTGCTTGTTGGTTTGTGGAGTTAAGACATAAGGACTTTGCCTCGATAGTTTTTTCCAGAGAGACAATGGCATATCCTGTCCATCAAACGCCCTCACGGATAAAGGAACTGCCATCAGCAAACCAGGTATATATGGCCTGAGGAAGGGCACCCTCGTGAATGTGGGAGGGACAGGGTAGGAGTTCATATAGAGTTTGTAAACAGTTATGGAAGGGGGGTTGTGATCCTGCCTGTGGAACGGGGGATAATGGAAGGAGGGTGGAGGGATTAAAGGGAGGACAGGTTTTTTAATTGAGGGAGGTGTCCTTAACTAGGGCAACCTGAAGTGATAGAATCCGGCAGGGGAAAGAGTCTGCAGGCCTTTGTAGGTAAGGAGTTCAGAAAGATGATGGGGGGAGAGAACAGTTGTGGGTGACCTGAAGATGAGTTTTTTGGATTCTTGAATGAGGATGGCAGCCACTGCTAGGGCTTGCAGGCAAGGGGCCCATCCCTGAATAAATAGTAGGATCTAGTTTTTTGGAAAGGTAGGCAACCGGGGCAAGGGAGGGTCCTAACATATGTTCTAAAACTCCCAGGGGGAAGCCCTGCCTTTCTGAGACATATAGAAAAATGGGGCATGTGAGATCAGGCACATGCAGAGTGGTGGCTTGTAGAAGGGCTAGCTGCTGTTTATGGAAGGGCTTAGCTATGGGCATCACAAGGGGCTCAGTGAGAGGTCCTTGGGATGCTTCATATAGGGGGCCAGCCAGGAGTGCTTTGTTGTTTGGAATGGGCGTGGTTTGGAGGCGTTTTCTCCTGTCTATGATAATCGCCTTGTAGCCTGGAGAGAGCTGAACTCCCTGGTAAGTGACCTGAGCAGCGGACAGCTGAACTTTAGAGGGTGAAACCTGATAGCTGTGTTCTGAGAGAAAGTTCAAAAGGAAAATAGTATACTGCTGAGAGGTTTGTAGGGAAGGACTGCACAGGAGAAGATCATCTACATATTGAAGGAGGGTGGAGCTCGAGAGAGTAACGGATTTGAGGTCTTGTGCTACAGCTTGTCCAAAAAGGTAGGGACTATCTCTAAAGTCTTGGGGAAGGACTGTCGAGGTCAATTGAGTAGAAGTCTGGGTGGCCGGATTGGTCCAGGTGATCTTGAGAGTCGGGATGGAGAGGGATTGTGAAGAATGCATCTTTGAGGTCAAGGACAGAAAGTGAGTGGTGGAAGCAGGAATGGTGGACAATAAAGTATAGGGGTTAGGGACTACAGGATGGATGGGAACACCGGCTGCATTAATTACTCTTAGGTCCTGGACAAGCCTGTAAGAACCATTAGGCTTTTTAACTGCCAGTATAGGAGTATTGAAAGGGGAATTGACTGGTCATAGTAGCCGTTTGTATAAAAGTTCCTGGATAATTGGCTGTAGGCCCAGTAAACTCTTGAGGAGCAGCAGGTACTGAGGTTGAGTGGGAAAAGAGGTGGTGTCTTTAAGTCTGATAATTACTGGGGGCCAGGTGGCGATAGAGGGGGTGAGGGTATCCCAGACTACAGGGTTGACCAGGTGGGGTGGCAGAGGAAAAGGAGAGGGAGGTGGGTTTGCAGCGGGTTGGAGGGTGAGTAAAAGTGGGATTGAAGGTGAGTCGTGGCTGAGGCACAGTAAGGGAGTGAAAGTAATGGAAGCTCCAACCTTGTGTAATAGGTCTCTTCTTATAAGGGGGATGGGACAATGGGGAATCACTAAAAAGGAGTGGGAGAGGGCAATGCCTCTAATGATGCAGTGAAGCATGGGAGTTTGTAAAGGTTGATAAGGTGTCCCCTCTACCCTGACTATAGAGGACTGTGAGAGGCAGGTAGGTCCCCAAAACTCCTTCAGGACTGAGTAGGTGGCCCCGGTATCCAGAAGGGAAAGAGATGGGCCTACCCGCTACCACATGGTTACCCTGGGCTCCTGTACAGTGATGGTAGTGGTCGGGTGGAGGAATCCTGGGCCCCCTCAATCATCAGTTGCCAGACTGAGAAGGTCTGTGTGTGGAGTGTTAGAGCTGGATGGCCTGGCACCTCTTGGTGTGCGAGGACAGTCAACAGCTCAGTGTCCCTCCTGATGGCACTTGGGGCATGGACTGGGGCACTTCTGGGCATTTGGGCAGGCTCTAGCCCAATGATCCATTTGACCACATTTGAAGTATAGACCAGGAGGTCCTCCTGACTGCTTCTTAGGAAGTGAGGATACCTGAGTACCAGTGGGTGGTGTAGGTTGAAAGGCCTTAGCCAGCATTTGATATTTTTGTTTATGGGCCTTTTCATCTCTTCCATTATATACTTTGAAGGCCACTGCCAGGACTTCTGCCTGAGGAGTTAAGGGTCGCTTCTCTAGACGTCTAAGTTTATTCTTAATGTCAGGAAAACTCTGGGTGAAGAAGTAGGTCAATAATAATTGTCTCCCATCTGGGGTCTCAGGGTTTAGGTTGGTATATTGTAAAAGATCTTTGGTGAGGCGGTCTAGGAACATAGAGGAATTCTCAGTTTTATCCTTAATAGCTTCTTGGAGTTTCTCATAGTTCATGGCCTTATTGGCTGACTTCCTGAGACCCTCCATGAGGCAGGTGATGAATTGATCTCGGCTGGTGACTCCCCTGCCGTATTATAGTCCCAGTTAGGGTCTCGGTCAGGAACTGCCTCAGCACCTATTGGATCAGCTGGAGTAGTTTGGTGAACCTCATCGGCATGAGTTCTAGCCTGTTCCCAGACTCGCCTATGCTCTTTGGGCAAAAGTGTGTTGGATAGGATCATGTGAATATCATGAAAAGTAAGATCATATGACTGAGTTAGGTACTGGAACTCTTTTATGTAAGTAGCTGGGTTGGAGGTGAAAGAGCCTAATCTTTTCTCAACTTGAGATAGGTCGTAGAGAGAGAAAGGGACATGGACCCAGACGACGCCCTCCATACCAGCTAGTTCCTGTAGCAGGGCTAGGATCTCGGTTTGAGAGCAAGTGACTGGAGGACTTGGAGGGTATCTCAAGATGGGAGGGAAACTGGTTGTGGTTGAGGAGGTGGGGTTTTTGCCCCACTGCTAATGGGAGCTTATGGTGGGAGACTTGGCAGGGTTTGAGGGGAAGGAGGCTGGGAAGTTTCTGCAGCAGCACTGGGATACTGGGTGGTTGAGGAGAAGGAGGAGGTGCTGTGGGGATTTGGGGTCAGTAGAGTGGTGGTTCTTTAGTGGGATCAAAGTCAGAGGAGGTGGTGGGATCTTGTTTGTTGGAGGGTGAGGACTTTAAAGCGAGTAGTAGGTGTTTAGGATTGCAGGGAAGACAGAGAGAGGGCTTGGTTCAGAGATAGGAGAAAGCCTGGATATATGGGATCTCTTTCCATTTGCCCATGCGCTCACAGAAGTTGTATAAGTCGTGGAGAATTTTAGGATCTAAAGAGCCATTGGGAGGCCGTTTAGACTGGTTATCCAAGGAATTTTGTGGCCAGATCTCATTACAGTAGTGAATAAGCTTAAAAGGTGTGAGGTCTGGAGCGATGTGGAGGGGTTTTAGATTATTGAGTAAGCACCCTAGCGCTGAATCTGTGGGAATGGAAGGGCCAGATCCCAAGGTGAGAATGAGACCGTCCACAAGTCGCTGAGGTGTCCCAGAGCGATTGAGAAGGTCACGGAGAAGACCAGACACAGGGGGTCATCACCACCTCTAACTGAGCAGTCGAGGCGAAAACGCCAAGGAGGTTTGATACCTGGTACCATGATTTTGTTAAATGAGAAGGATATCAAACCCCAAGTGGTAGAGATTCTCACTGTGTGAAAAGGCGGAATGAAAGGAAAGGTCAACTATGGGGATCAACCGTGACTCTGAAAGTCATGGTTGGGGGTGCCCCTGTCCTGGAGGAGCCCTTGGGGGTGCCAGACGCTCAACGGTCATTTCCCAGGTTCCAAAGGGACATTTAAGTCAACTCTGAAGGAGAGACTTACAAAATTGAAGGCCAGTGTTGGGTGAGAAATGAGTCACTGGGGAAGTGGATGGTGAGCCCATGGAGGAGGATCGGGCAGTGAGGGTTCCCAAAGCAGCTCAGATTCCCGGAGGAAGAGCAAAGTCAATGGGGGAACCTCATCCGAGTCACAGCACCAATGAAAGGGTATCTCGCCGCGACCCTCCTTACCCCAGCACGACTCAGGAGACACGGGCCCATGCAAGAGATTTTAATGGCTGAAAGAGAGAATGGCTGCCTCTGAGCAGAAAGCAGCAGCTCATGGGTGAGGAAGCGCATTTTTAAGGAGTAGGGTGTGTTCTGCTATGGGGACGTTGGTGATTGGATCTTAAGGGGTGGGGCAACCATCTGGGCATTGGTGATTGGATTTTAATGGGTGGGCAAAATGTTTAGAGATAAGGTGAGGCAAGTCCAGACATGATTTTCACTGGCCCATGTGTTTGGGGCCATGAGGTAAATGGAGGATAAAGTAGTATATTCTTACACTATACCCCTTGTCAGGTGGCAAATAGACTATATTAGGCCTCTGTCCATATCAAAAAGATATCAGCATGCTATGACTTGTGTGGATACAGCTATTGGCCTGTTGGTTGCTTTTCCTGCATGTCATGCAGATCAGCAAACCACCAAGAAGGGTCTAGAGCATCTCTTTGCAGCCTATGTCCGGCCACAGGTGATTGAGAGTTATCGAGCCACCCACTTTACTGGACATGTGTTATAAGACTGTGTGCAGCAATTAGGAATAAAGTGGAAGTTTCATGTACCATATAACCCTACTGGAGCAGGGATGGTAGAGAGGTACAATGGTTTGTTGAAATCTGGCCTGAAGTCGGACACCAATAGTCTATGGAGCTGGTCAGTTTGCTTATGGAAAGTGCTATGGCATTTGAATGAGAAGCCCCGAAAGGGAGCCTTGAGCCCTGTGGATATGGTAACACACCTTGCTGCCTCTCCTATACAACTGTATGTGAAAACCAAGGAAGAGTTATTGAAGCCAGGATATGGCCAGCAAAGCATCAACCTGCTGCCAGCCTCAACTGCATTAAGCCCTGAAGACACTGTTGAATGGCAGTGGCCTTGGAAATTTTGACACATGGATCAGCAATGGCTGGCCTTTCTGGAACCTTGGGGAAAAGGTCTGGAAGCTGGCCTTGTATGTATTCCTGGAGTAAAAGTGGCATGGTACCCAAAGATCACAGTAGTGTATCCAAAATGTCTGGGAGGTAAGAGCATCTTACGAGGAAGTTTTGTTTCATCTTAATGGCCAGTGCATGTACCTCCTATAGTCCTATTTATTGACCCATCTGTAACTCCCACAGGGAGGAGGGTGAAAGTCTGGTACACTAGACCAGTATGAGATCCCATTCCTGCCCCTGTCCTATCACAGGACCACTCTTGTTATGCCCAAGTCATGAGTCCCCAAGACACCACCAAGGAGCCGATTCTGATGCAAACACACAGGGGTCTTTAATTACAAGCTTGAGCTCGGACACTCACCCGTCACTGACATAGCGGTTCAGGAGTGAGAGCCCCGCGCTCAGGTTAGGCAGGGGTTTGTATACATTACAGGTCCAGGAAGAGGGGATTCTAACTTAGCAGAAGCTGATTGGGGATTTTGGAAGTTAAACAACTGTTATTGGTTAAGTTCGGCTGGCCTGACCATAATGATGTAACCTGCAAGGTATGTTATCTATGGTCAGGTGGGTGGATTCTAGTCCTCACTGGGGTCCGTTCATGTAAATGAAGGATGCAAACTTAATTCTAACTGGTAGAGGCATGTTATCTTCAAGGAGCAGGAGCGTTGCTAGGGGAACTATCTGGGGTGGGGGTCTACAGGCCCTGGTGGCCATTCGTCCGTGTTCTCAAGACACATACATCTCATACACCTGGGTCATTGGGCACAGATGGTTGGCCTTGAGATAAGGCCTTCCTGCCTTCCTGTGGTTAGGAGGTTTTTCAAGGTTTCTTTCAGCCCGGTTTAGGCCTCAGATAAAGATTAGGCATGAAAAACAGTCCTGTTCTGTCTTTCACTTAGGTTCACTCAGTCAGATTTGTTAAAATGGCTTCTTGTATGCTAACTCTAAGGTCTTACACTCTCTGTCATATATCCTACCTGATGGACAAGATTTGCCTATGCTGTTGTCATTAAAACATGTATCTAATTGCCCTTAAGGTTATTTTCTTCTACAGTCCCTATGGGCTGGATGGACCCCCTGGCTGCAGCTGTTGTGTGATGATTGCTCTGAACTCTCTACCTGTTCAGCTACTGACTGCCTGTGTAATGGGTGAGCTCTGGACTTTATCTGCCTAGGACTTCAAACCTAACTGAAGGCTCTGGCTTGAGGATTATCATGATTTAATTGCTGTTGCTATTTTATGTTATTAGTCTAGTTACAGTGCTCCAGTTTTCTCACCCAGGGGCCATTGCAGAAGATGGGGAATGTGTAGATTGTGAGACGAGGTTTCTGGAGGGGGGGGCTCTAGGTAAAATTGCAGTATTTCCAGAATCTCTTGCCTGGCTTTAGTGTATCTACATATCAATTGGTGTTTCCAAAGGGTGGAGATAGGCAGTCCGTCTCCATACCAATAGGTAATTATAAGGGTGAGTGAGCGCTTATCTGGACCAGAGAGGTTGGGTGGAGCTCTCTTCTGCTGCAGCAGGGTCAAGAGAGAACACGGGATGACTGCTTGTAAGAAATAAATGGGTTCTCCCACTTTATTTCTCCCTTTGACTGTTTTCAGTTTCAAAGGTATTTTTCCCCATGATTTTCCCCCTGAAATTTCCCTGGAATTTCACCTTTACATTAAAAAACTCATTTTTATATAGTAATGGCTTTAATCATTTTCTAATGCAGGCTTTTCATATAAAATATTTCCTTCCATTTTATATACATAGAGAATACTACGAAAAGGGTGAAAACATCTACAGTTCACTAAGTTTTTATGTTTTGCTTGCTTTATCTACAGATTTTTAGAGCAAATGATTCATTGTTATAATTTTTTTTCCCAGAATCAGGATTTATAAAAGAAAAATCACAACTACAACAAGTAAAACTTCAGTAAACTGAATAAACATTGTTGGTGGCAATAATATAGTACAAAATTTTAGTTTTCCTGTAATAAAAGGAAACAGGTCTAAGATTGTTTCTGAATGTATAATCTGTGATATAGTATAGGGTATGTACTGATATTTAAGTTTAGAAATTTCTAAAAATAAAATTAACATTCTTATTACCCCAATGCTCTGATATAATCTTTGAGTTTCTTTTTTTTATCTGAAGGAATACCTTTTATTTAACTGAAATTTGTGAAAAACAAATGTAAATTCACATGCAATTGCAAGAAATAAGACAGAGTTCCCATATATACTTTGCCTAAATTCCCCCAATGGTAACATTTTTCAAAACTATTATAATATCACAACCAGAATATTGATATTTACATAACCCACGGATCTCCAAAATTTGATTTGTATTTTTGAATGTATTTAGTTCTATACAATTTTATCACATGTAGAAGTTCACATGTCCACTACTACAATCAAGATATCAATAGTTTTATCATTACATGAATCTGTTGTACAGCCTTTTTTTAACCACACCCATCTCTCTCTGCCTACCGTGCCACTCTGTCCTTAAACCCTGGATATCACTAATCTCTTCTCCACTTCTAAAATGTTGTCATTTTTTTTAAATGTTATATAAACAGAACCATACAGTACCTTTGGGGACTGGCTGTTTTTCACTTAGCATAATTTCCTGGAGATTCATCTAGATTATTGCATGCATCAATAGTTTGTAAGCCTTATTACTGTGAATGACAACTGTCCAGATGTTTGAGACTGGCCTACTCCAGAGCATCCATCACTACATTTAGCCTAACTATAGGAATATGATGCAAATTTGTCCAATGTATCACTCCCAGCTTCCCATGGAAACTGCTTAACTATAGCTAAGAATCTTGCTGACATTGTGTGATCATCAGCTTGAGCCCCTGTTTCCCCAACCCCTGGGGTAGACAAGTCTAGCACCTGGATGTTTTAATCTAGTCATTTCTGCCACACCTTGCTGTCAGTAAGTGGTCTCACCCAGCTAATCTTGAGCTCTGACAAATGTCCTGCCACTTCATATGTTGTGCTATAAGTGCCTATATCCCCTCATAGACATGGCACAGTGAAAGCAGTGGGCAGAGTCCATTATATTTATCATTGTATTTCTAGAGAGAAGGCAATGGAAAAGAAATAGAAACTAGGAGCTTCAAGAGAAATTTATTTACAATAAATGATGGAATGTAAGCCTAGAAAAATTCTTGGAACATTTGCAGCATGGTCAAGGGTGGTATATGGGTGCATGGGGTCCACCCACATCAACAGAATTTGTGGGCAGGAGCTCATCAGTGAGTGGAATCCTAAAATTTCAGGAGTCCAGCTCCAGCAGCAACACCTACTCCTTTTATTCACTTGGTAAATCACTGAACTGCTCTATTTTAGCTGTGTCACAAAAGAACACAACTCAGAGTTCTCGCAGGAGAGCAATGGGAACAAATAAGCCAGTATTTACCAAATCATCTGAAAATGAACTGAGCTAAATAGTTGTACACATCCATTTCCCCCAGGGACTCCAGACTACACTTACTCTATGGTACATGGAGTTCCTTTACCCCCATCTAATCCAGATCAGGCAGGATGAGAAAATGCGCTTTTACTAGGAATCTCTGAGTTTCTTAATAAAAAAATACATACATATCTTTTACAATTCAAAGCAAAATGGCCCCATGCTTAAAATGAAAACTTTCTTCCCCATTCTCAAGGTCCTCTCCTCAAATATGTTTCTTGTATTCTTTCTTTAAAAATATTGTAATGCTTTTATTAATATTGTCACAATATTTTTCCCGATCAAAATAATTATATTTCTTATGCTTAAGAAAAACCTTCATTATGCTGTATGAATGCATCATAATTTTTCAGCCAATTCACTACTGAATCAAGTTATTTCCGTTATAATTTTATATTTAAATTTTTGACCTCATATTTTCAACAAAAGGAAACCTTCTATTGAGAGGATGACATTGTATTTTTCTTTCTGATTCTTTCAATTTTGAAACTATTTCATAATAGAATAAATATTATTGGATTGAAATTTAGGGAACAGTTAGAAAATCATATATCCTCTCATACAAAAGTATAAAGTATTTTATTCAGCCTTTTTTACCCAATGTTACATAATTTAGGAATATGATGAATTATGAGTACAGGAGTGCAAAAATGTCTTACTCCATTGGTCAGTCTCACATCTCAGTGTGAACACAAGGTAAATGGGCAACAAACTTTACTGTCTCTCAGCTGTTACACTAAGGTTTTGGCCTTCTACCACTCAGGGAAGTAAGGTCAAAGAGATTATGGCAGTGGTTCACCTTGGTAAGAACTTTACCATCAAATTTCAGGGTGTAATACATTGCTGGACATTTGTCATAGGCTGGCAAACATGTGTCCCACATTCATGGTTAAATGTGCATACAAAGCATATAAAAATTTGTGAAGTCTAATAAACTGATATTCTGGAAAGCAAAATTATGGTAATTAGTGTAGGTATGAGAGTTATTCATTTAGCAAAGAATTTGAGACATCACTGATCCAGATGATAGAGATGTCAGTACATTCATTTCCAGAATTACAATTATGATAAAATGAATTAATAATTGCTTCAATTCATTATTCTAAAGCAACAGTTTAAGATGGCTCTTTCTTTTGCAACCAAGGGTAAAATTACAAAATAGAAAAAAATTAAAGCCTCATCAAGAAATGGTTTGATTCACTAATGCATAGTTTCCTGTGATTGGGAAAACTGTAACATAGTCCAGTCACTCTGTTGAAGTAGGTGAACTGGAAAGGGAGTGATAAAATTTATATCAGCATAATTGGTATTAACTACACCATATGGAAAAAATAAATTAGAAATCAAATCATAAGCACAGACCATTCCAGGAGCCCTTTTATTTTCCAAGTATATTTAAGAGTATATATAATCTCCATTTGTTTCCTAATTAGGAAAAGGTGATTTTATTTTCTGCAATATAGCTGTTTAAAAAATATTATTGATAGGCTTTCACTAAAATTTTAATGAGCTAACAAAACAATTTTGAGAAGTGGAAAAAGCAACAAATATATTATAAATGTTTCTTAAAGTGCAGAGTTGATAATTAGGAAAAAAATCTTTTTAGTTTATCTTTTCATTTATCTTCATGTAAAACTAATATTTTCAAGTATTTCTTTTTTGTTGTATTTTGAAATACCTTCTGTTTTCCGAATTTCACCAGCCATTTTACATAATTGCTTTATTTTGTAATATGGAATATATATCTTAGGAATAGCGTAGTTCTTATTAATATATTTTTAACTGAATCTGCTAGTAGTAAGCATTGGAAAGGCAGCAACTACTCTCATTTTTACAAACTTCTTAACTGAGATTTAAACAGTGAACTAATTTTTACTTTCAAGAAAATGGAAAATTTAGAAAAGAGCTCAAATACCCTTTTTTTCTGGAACCTGCAAATCAAATCCTGAGAATGAATTCAACATCCTCTTGTATAAGAAATTCTCATTTAAAATTTACTTAGACATGCAGTCCAAAGAGACTGTTCTGTGCAATGTGTATTGTAGACAAATTATATTTTGCCACCAAAATGAACATCCTTACTTCTAAATATTCCTAATACTAAATTACAAAAAACCCTAAGTAACTGGTTAAATTGGCATGATTAACAGCAGACTTGCTCTCATTCATGTTTTAATTATATCCTGTACACGTACGTTAAAAAATTTAAGTCAAGTTGCTACCCAGAAGTATAATGTGGAGAAATGTGGATAGAAGTTTAATCAACTAATTAAGACAAAACTTGCAGCCTTACATGCCTAGCTATGTTTAAGCCAATTATAGCCAAATCTAAAGCATTTTAAATGTAATGTGTGGTATAACTTAAAAGGACTATGTGCAGAAGTAATGTTTATATTAAAATCCGGGATTTGTTCAGTATTTAAACTTAATGGACTGTGGAACTGCAAGGTTGAAGTAAATCTGTATTTTCAATAGATTTTCTTATATCAAATTTTGTCGTCTTGCCTTTTACTTTGCTTTTGTCAGTTTAACTAGAACATTTACTGCAAATTTATTCTAAATTTGTGCAGCTGAAGAAGAGAAATTATGTTAAAAATATTTATTATTTTTTCCTGTCCATTTGGTGCTTTACTCTGGATTGTTTACAGGTTTAATTCTTGCTTCTTTCACTACAAATGGGTCATCTTTTCCATCCAACTGCAACTACATTAACTAATAATGAGGCTGCTCAATCTATTCAGTAGATCTTTTCTCTTACCAATGCTTAGTACACAAGATTGAATCTTGTTAATCTCTATTTGCAGCAGGCTTTTTGCAGAAAGAAAGAGTAATTTTAATATAAGTGAATGTACAGTATTTGAAAGTAGTAGCAAAGAGTTTAATTTCTCAATGCTCATTTTTTGTGTGTGTGTTTCATTCTGGTGAGATCCCTTATCCTTCAAAACATAAAAAAAAAACAAAAAACAAAAACCCAAAATTGACTTTCCCTAGTATCATATCAAAATCCCTCAGTGTTAGTTCCAGGAACCAACTTTTAATCTCTCCACACACTATAGGTTTCTCATTATTTCTAAAATTATTTTTATAGACAATTTAGTGACATAAGTTACCCACTGCTGTTGTTACCTTCACAAATAAGTTCTTTCTCCCTTTCCACAGCAGGCTTTTAAATTTTCTGTGACATCTGCATCCTTTTTATACCCAACCCAGTTTTCTTTCTCTAGTTCTTTTTAGCTGTTCATCTCTCAAGTCTTTCCTGACTCTGTGAATAAATCTTTTTTGAATTTCAATTTAACTTCTCTAGAATATATTGTCTTGTTTAATGATATGCTAATATTTTCTAGCCACCAATTAGACCCTTTATGGGACTATTTGTCTCCTATAATTTTTTCATGTTTTAAAACCTTGGAGGTATTCCAGAAATGCATTTGGGGAATTGAGATATAAATCAATTTATTTGGAATCCTTCATTAATTTATTTGAGGATATTGTAGCATTGCTGTGAAACTCATTTCTAGATATCAAAGAATTATATTTATCATGTTTTTAGGAACTCAGCTATGAGGTCTAATCTCTTTTGATAACAAATAGCCAGAATATGCTGTTATGAGTTAGTTAATACTCACTTAACAAGTGTTTATTAAGAACAAACTGTTCTAGGTTTGGAGAATATAAATAATAATAAAATACTCCCTGAAAATAAAATTATAGAAAGTAATTTAGAAAGTAAAGGGAAAATTTTTTTAATCATTAAATATTATTACATATTTAAGCACAGTACATTTCCTTGATATATAGAAGTTAAAACTAACCCAAATTCAGTTTCATTTTAGACAAAGAAAGACAGGGGAAAGGAATTTTCCAGCTCTGGGTGCATAGAAAAAATAGATTCATTGTTGCCCTTTGGGAAACTACAAACAATCAGTGCTAATAATGTATATACATATGTATTTGTATATAAGATGGTATAATCAAGTTTCTAATTTAAAAAGCAAATAATGCAATACTGCTTATTTTAAGATGATTAAGTATCTAAGGCTTTCCAATAGTTTTCAAGAGAAAACTCTGGAGCACAGGACAGGAAGTGAAATAAGGTATACCTACATTTTCTCTTATATACTACATTAACTTTAAAGTTGTAAAAATAAATTGTAAATTAATAATTATAAATATGTCCACTTTAATTCCAAAATACTGAGTGGATGTGACAAATAGTTTAAGAACAGTGAATGGTATGTTTATAGTTTTATTTATTGTGGTAAGCATGTAGACTGGGCATTTGTCAAAAGTCAATAATTTATATATTTGAAATTGGTGAAGTATATGTCACTATACCTTAATAAGAGTATATTAATCGCATAAAAAATTTTTAAAGTTTATTTTGATATCATTAATCTACAATTAAATGAGTAATATTATGGTGATTACACTACCCCCTTCATCAGGTCCCCCCCTAACGCCATTACAGTCACTGTCCATCAGCGTAGTGAGATGCCACAGAGTCACTACTTGTCCTCTCTAGGTTGTACAGCCCTACCCGTGCCCCCCTAACATTACATCTGCTAATCATAATGTCCCTTTTTCCCCTTGCCCCTCCCTTCCCACCCATCCTCCCCAGTCCCTTTCCCTTTGGTAACTATTAGTCCATTCTTGGGTTCTGTGAGTCTCCTGCACTTTTGTTCCTTCAGTTTTTTTCTCAGTTCTTACACTCCACATATGAGTGAAATCATTTGGTACTTGTCTTTTTCATCTTGGCTTATTTGACTGAGCATAATACCCTCTAGCTCCATCCATGTTGTTGCAAATGGTAAGATTTGTTTTCTTCTTATGGCTGTATAATATTCCATTGTGTATATGTACTATTTCTTCTTTATCCATTCATTTACTGATGGACACTTAGGTTGCTTCCATTTCTTGGCTATTGTAAATAGTGCTGCAATAAACATAGGGGTGCATCTGTCTTTTTCAAACTGGGCTGCTGCATTCTTAGCGTAAATTCCTAGGAGTGGAATTCCTGGGTCAAATGGTATTTCTATTTTGAGTTTTTTGAGGAACCTCCATACTGCTTTCCACAATGGTTGAACTAATTTGCATTCCCACCAGCAGTCTAGGGGATTCCCTTTTGTCCACATCCTCGCCAACATTTGTTGTTGTTTGTGTTTTGGATGTTGGCCATCCTCACTGGTGTGAGATGGTATCTCATTGTGGTTTTAATCTGCATTTCTCTGATGATTAGCGATGTGGAGCATCTTTTCATGTGCCTGTTGGCCATCTGAATTTCTTCTTTGGAGAAGTGTCTATTCATGTCCTCTGCCCATTTCTTAAATGGATTATTTGCTTTTAGTTTGTTGAGGTGTGTGAGCTTTTTATATATTTTGGATGTCAACCCCTTATTGGATATGTCATTTATGAATATATTCTCCCGTACTAAAGGGTGTATTTTTGTTCTACTGATGGTGTCCTTTGCTGTACAGAAGCTTTTCAGCTTGATATAGTCCCACTTGTTTATTTTTGCTTTTGTTTCCCTTGCCCGGGGAGATATGTTCATGAAGAAGTCGATCACGTTTATGTCCAAGAGCTTTTTGCCTATATTTTTTTCTAAGAGTTTTATGGATTCATGACTTTCATTCAGGTTTTTGATCCACCTTGAGTTTAACTTTGTGTATGGGGTTAGACAGTAGTCCAGTTTCATTCTCTTACATGTAGCTATCAAGTTTTTCCAACACCAGATGCTGAAGAGGCTGTCATCTCCCCAATGTATATCCAAGGGTCCCTTATCAAATATTAATTGACTGTATGTGTTTGGTTTGATGTTTGGATTTTCTATTCTATTCCACTGATCTGCAGTCTATTTTAGTGTCAATACCAAATTGTGTTGATTACCGTGGCTTTGAAGTAGAGCTTGAAGTCAGGGAGCGTAATTCCTCGTGTTTTATTCCTCCTTCTCAGGATTGCTTAGGCTATTTGGGGTCTTTTGTGATTCCATATGAATTTTAGAATTATTTGTTCCTGTTCATTGAAGAAAGCTGTTGGTAGTTTGATAGGGATTGCATTGAATCTGTAGATTGCTTTGGGTAATATAGCCATTTCGACAATATTTATTCTTCGTAGTCAAGAGCATGGGATGCATTTCCATTTGTTAGTGTCCTCTTTAATTTCTCTTAGGAATGTCTTGTAGTATTCAGAGTACAGGTCTTTCACTTCCTTCGTTAGGTTTATTCCTAGTTATTTTATTCTTTTTGATGCAATTGTGAATGGAATTATTTTTCTGATTTGTCTTTCTGTTATTTCATCGTTAGTGTATAGGAAAGCAACAGATTTCTGTGTGTTAATTTTGAAACCTGGAACTTTGCTGAATTCAGATATTAGTTCTAGGAGTTTTGGAGTGGACTCTTTAGGGTTTTTTATGTAAAATATCATGTCATCTGCCAATAGTGACAATTTGACTTCTTCTTTACCAATCTGGATGCCTTGTATGTCTTTGTTTTGTCTGATTGCTGTGGCTAGGACCTCCAATACTATGTTGAATAACAGTGGAGAGAGTGGGCATCCCTGTCTTGTTCCCGATCTTAGATGAAAAGCTTTCAGCTTCTCGCCGTTAAGTATGATGTTAGCTGTGGGTTTGTCATATATGGCCTTTATGATGTTGAGGTACTTGCCCTCTATACCCATTTTGTTGAGTTTTAATCATGAATGGATGCTGAATTTTGTCAAATGCTTTTTCAGCATCTATGGAGATGATCATGTGGTTTTTGTTCTTTTTATTGATGTGGTGGATGATGTTGATGGATTTTCGAATGTTGTACCATCCTTGCATCCCTGGGATGTATTTTTGAATTCGGTTTGCTAATATTTTGTTGAGTATTTTTGCATCCACGTTCATCAGGGATATTGGTCTGTAGTGTTCTTTTTTGGTGAGGTCTTTGCCCGGTTTTGGTATTAGAGTGATGCTGGCTTCATAGAATGAGTTTGGAAGTATTCCCTCCTCTTCTACTTTTTAGAAAACTTTAAGGAGAATGGGTGTTATTTCTTCTCTATATGCCTGGTAGAATTCAGAGGTGAATCCATCTGGTCCGGGGGTTTCGTTCTTGGGTAGTTTTTTGATTACAGCTTCAATTTCATTGCTGGTGATTTGTCTGTTTAGTTTTTCTGTTTCTTGTTTGGTCAGTTTTGGAAGGTTGTATTTTTCTAAAAAGTTGTCCATTTCTTCTAGGTTTTCCAGCTTGCTGGCATATAGATTCTCATAGTATTCTCTTAGAATTCTTTGTATTTCTGTGGGATCCGTCATGATTTTTGCTTTCTCATTTCTGATTCTGTTTATGTGTGTAGATTCTCTTTTTCTCTTAATGAGTCTGGCTGGGGGTTTATCTATTTTGTTTATTTTTTTCAAAGAACCAGCTCTTGGTTTCATTGATTTTTTTCTACTGTTTTGCTCTTCTCAATTTTATTTATTTCTTCTCTGATCTTTATTATGTCCCTCCTTCCAGTGACTTTGGGTCTCATTTGTTCTTCTTTTTCCAATTTCAGTAATTGTGTCTTTAGACTATTCATTTGGGAGTCTTCTTCTTTCTTTAGATAAGCCTGGATTGCAATATACTTTCCTCTTAGAACTGCCTTTTCTGCATCCCATGGAAGCTGTGGCTTTGTGTTGTTGTTGTCATTTGTCTCCATATACACTTTGATTTGTGTCTTGGTTTGGTCATTGACCCATTGATTAATTAGGAGAATTTTGTTAAGTCTCCATATATTTGTGAGACTTTTTGTTTTCTTTCTAAAGTTTAATTCTAGTTTAATACCTTTATGATCTGACAAGTTGGTTGGTAGAATTTCAATATTTTCGATTTTACTGAGGTTCTTTTTGTGGCCTAGTATGTGGTCTATTCTGGAAAATGTTCCATGTGCACTTGAGAAGAATGTGTATCCTGTTGCTTTTGGGTGTAGAGTTCTGTAGATGTCTGTTAGGTCCATCTGTTCTAGTGTGTTGTTCAGTGCCTCTGTGTCTTTACTTATTTTCTGTCTGGTTGATCTGTCCTTTGGAGTAAGTGGTGTGTTGAAGTCTCCTAAAAGGAATGCATTGCTGTCTATTTCCTCCTTTAATTCTGATAGTATTTTTTTCACAAATGATGGCGCACCTGTGTTGGGTGCATATATATTTACAATGGTTATATCCTCTTGTTGGACTGACCCCTTTATCATTATGTAATGTCCTTCCATATCTCTTGCTACTTCCTTTGTTTTGAAGTCTATTTTGTCTGATAGAAGTACTGCAACACCTGCTTTTTTCTCCTTGTTATTTGCATGATATATCTTTTTCCATCCCTTCACTTTTAATCTGGTGACATCTTTGCGTTTGAGGTGAGTTTCTTGTAGGCAGCATATAGATGGGTCTTTCTTTTTTATGCATTCTGTTACTCTGTGTCTTTTGATTGGTGCCTTCAGTCCATTTAATTTTAGGGTGATTATCGATGGGTTTGTACTTATTGCCATTGCTGGCTTTAGATTCGTGGTTACCAAAGGTTCAAGGGTTCCTTCTTTACTATCTAACAATCTAGTTTAACTTTCTCGTTAAGTTATTGTAAACACAGTCTCATGTTTCTTTATTTCTCTCCCTTCTTATTCTTCTTCCTCCGTTCTTTATATACTAGGTGTTTTATTCTTTGCCTTTAGTTAGTGTTTGGATCTTCTGCTTTCTTTGCTATGATTTTATTTTCTCTGGTGACAGCTTTTTAGCCTTAGGAGTGCATCTCTCTAGAGAAGTTCTTTTAAGATGTCCTGTAGAGGTTGTTTATGGGAGGCAAATTCTCTCAGCTTTTTCTTGTCTGGAAATTGTTTAATCCCTCCATCATATTTAAATGATAATCGTGCTGGATACAGTATTCTTGGTTCGAGGCCCTTCTGTTTCATTGTGTTAAATATATCATGCCATTCTCTTTTAGCCTGTAAGGTTTCTGTTGAGAAGTCTGATGTTAGTGTGATGGGTTTTCCTTTGAAAGTGATCTTTTTTCTTTCTCTAGCTGCCTTTAATACTCTGTCCTTATCTTTGATCTTTACCATTTTAATTATTATGTGTCTTGGTGTTGTCTTCCTTGGTTCCCTTGTGTTAGGAGATCTGTGGGCTTCCATGGACTGCGTGACTATTTCCTTCCCCAGCATGGGGAAGTTTTCAGCAATTATTTCTTCAAAGACACTTTCTATCCCTTTTTCTCTCTCTTCTTCCTCTGGTACTCCCATAATGCGAATATTGTTCTGTTTGAATTGGTCACACAGTTGTCTTAATATTCTTTCTTTCCTAGAGATCCTTTTATCTCTCTCTGCCTCAGCTGCTCTGTGTTCTTCTTCTCTGATTTCTATTGCATTAACAGTCTCTTGCATCTCGTCCAGTCTGCTGCTGAGCCCGTCGATGGCTTGTCTCATTTCTGCATTATCTTTCCTGACTTCCCTCACTTCCTCCCTTAGCTCTTGCATATTTCTCTGTAGGTCCATCAACATGGTTATGACTTTTATTCTGAATTCTTTTTCAGGAAGATGCTGCATTTCCATCCCTTCAGATTCCTTTTCAGATGGTGTCTGGATTTTGGTGATTTTTGTCTGTATCATGTTCTTCTGTCTTGTCATTTTGATAGGAGTGGTAGCTGGTAGGTGCCATGTATGTCAGCTGGGCTCTTTAAGGTTTAAAAAAAAAAAGAAAAAAAACCCACTAAAAAAAACAAGCAACTCCCCCACAAAAGAAAGAAGAGAAAGAAGAAAGAAATGAAATTAAAGGAAGGTGAAAAAAGAAAAAAAAACCAAGAGATAAAACTAAGGAGCAAAAAAAAAAAGCCCACCTGGAGTGGATTCTCTAAGCGTGCTGTAGGTGTCACTGTTGCTCCACTAATCCACAGTTGTGGCCACGCCGCGGGCAGGAAGGAATGGGAGGTTATTGTTTTCTGTATAAAGTTCCAGCGTGGTTGCTCCCTTCTCTCCGTCACCAGCAAAGGAGTCCGAAGTTCCCCAGGACTTCCAGCCTGCAGGGCTGAGCCCGCCGGGGCAATGGTGTTCCCTCGCTGGGCCCCCCACCTCTCCGAGACCGCTACAAACAGCGTGCGCTTTTCTCTTGTCCCTGGGCGCTGGCTGCACAGTCCCAGTGCGTTCCCGCCTCAAAACCTGCAACTTCTGCCTCTCCAATGTCTGATGCACCGTGCAATATGTGTCAGCGCTCCCGGCGCAGACCACCAGGGCTGTTTTTTCACGGATCTGCTCTTCCACTCCCTCCCGTCTCCGAATCCTTTCCTCCTGCCGGCGGCTCGGCTGGGTGAGTGCTCAGGTGCCGCCGGGTCGTGGCTCCGTATGTTACCCGCCTCACGGGGTGCTGAGTTCCCCCCAGGTGTGGCTGCACTCTGTGCACTTTCCGGTGTGCTCTGGTCTCTCTTTTAGGAATAGTTGTATTTGCTGTATTTTTGTAGATTTATATAGTTTGGGGAGGAGATTTCTGCCGCCCTGCTCACACCGCCATCTTCCTGGAAGTCTTCTAATCATATAAATTTGATGGTTTACATTCGACAATTATTTGATATTGAAATAGCTTTTATTATGGGATAACTGCATGATGCCATTTACATGATTTCTACTCTCAGGCATCACTAAGAATATGGAGGAAAGTAGTTCCTTCTGGGTCAGGGGACTGATTATATCTACTTTGACCAACTTTACTTAGATAAATTTATATTAGGGATATTAAGTATTCTTGATGGATTAAACTTTTTATCATAAAATGACACTCTGTATGTCTGTTAATACTTCTTGTTTTGAATTCTGGTTTGTCTGTAATTAATAGAGTCACACCCAATCTCTTGTACTTTGTATAAATATAGACAGATGTTACACTTTTCCCCAAATCTTTTGCTTTCAACCTCCAATGTATTTATATTTAAAATGCATGTCTTTTAAATAGCTTTCAGCTTCATCTTGTTTTTAATCCTCTTAAGACAATCTGTGTTTCTAATTGAAGGTTTTAACTTTTATTTAACATAATCCTTGGTAAGGTTTATTTTATGTTTGCCATTATACTACATGCTTTCCATTTTCCTCTCTTTTTTTCTTCCTTTTTCTTTCTTTTCTGTCTTGTCTAAAATCAGATTTTTTATGCCATTCTATTTCCCCTATTAAAATTTTAGGTATATTGCTTCTTGTTATTTTTAGGGATTTCTTTAGGGAACAAAATGTGCAGCATTAAGTTTTACTCTCTAGCTTGAATTAATATTTAATGCCTCACTTACAGTGTAAGAATCTTATAACAATATTCTAATTAAAAATCCTTTTTTCTCTTGATGTCAAATATTTTACAAGTATTCCTGCTATAAATCATCAAATTCCTTTAAAATCTCTTGTTGCATAGGTCTAGTAAAAACTATCTCTGCTTACCTCTGAAAAAACGCATACTTCAACTTTATTTTTCAATAACTTTTACTACAAAATTAAATTTACAGAAATATTTCTGACAGAATAGAGGGTGTTTCCATAAACTCTGCACCCATTTTCCCTTATACTTAAAATCTTACACTAGTATGATACACTTGAAATAATTAAAAACCAGTGTTGATTAACTAAAGTCCATATCTTATTCAGATTTCTCTTTCATTCCCTTAATGTGCTTTTTCTGCTCCAGGATTCCATTCAAGATACCATACTGTATTTAATCATCATATATCCTTAGGCAACTCCAGGCTGTGGCAGTTTCCCAGAATTTCCTTATTTTCAGTGAACTTGATAGTGTTGAAGAGTGCTTGTCAACTGTTTTGCCGTCCCTCGGTTATAAATATTCTCTACATGATTAGATTACATGATGTAAGAAAGATCATTGAGGGAAAGTGACATTTTCAGCCCAGATCAATAGTACATACACATTATCAACATGACTGACTGCTGTGGATGTTGACTGTCATCACCTGCCTGAGGAAGCATTTGTCAGGTTTCTCTACTTCTAAGTTATTTTTTACCTCATTTTGCATACTGTACTGTCTGAAAGTTCACTCTCTTCGGCGCCCAACCTAAACAGTGGGAAGTTATGCTCCAACTCCTTTATGGTAAATTATCTACAAAAATTACTTAGAATATTTCTGCCTGGGAGATTTGTCTAATTGTATCAGTATGGACTCATGGATATTTATTTGATACTCTGGGTTAGAGTCCAATACTATTTTATTGATTTCATGATTCAAAATGTTCTAGCTTTTCACCATCAGAAGCTCTTTCAATTGGTTCCTGTACCTGTATTTACCACCCCCATTATTAGGGTGTTTTTGTTTTGTTATTTTTTAGCATTCTCTTATTTTCTGGCACTATAAGATGCTCCAGAATTACCTGGTCGATTTCCTGCTCAGTCCTAGAATTAGTCATTTCTCCAGGAGCTCAGGTATCCCTTTATTGGAGAATGGTATTTGAAACCGAGATATGGGTATGAGATGTGCTTTTCACTTCTAGAGTATCATTGTTTCAAGGGCATCTTAGCTTACAGAGCAAGGAAATAGGTGTGTGTATACAAACTCATACATATACATGTATCTATAAATATTTCTATATCAAACTATCTATATCTCTACTAATCTAGACTTGAGTGCATACTTGTATCTCAATTCTAATCCACCACTATGTGGATTTATTGTCTGTAATTTTTCACTCCAACAGGGGTATAGTGGTATACCCATGCCCTCATAGGGGAGAAAAGTTATAAACTAGAATTCAGTGCTTATTTACAGTTTCTTTTGCCTTTAGTCTTGCATATTCCATTCATTTTCAAAGTACTAAGGTCAGCAACTTTCTCTCCCACACGTTAGTAAGGCTGTCTCATAAATTTGTAATAATTATATTAAATGTTATTATAGTACATTAAATTGTTTTATAATAGTCCACAATGCATTGTGGGATCTCCCAACATTCTTAATCAATTTTTTTGTTTTCATACGAAGAGTTCAGTCATTGTCTTGTAAGTTCTATGGGTATTGACAAGTCCATAGTTTAATGTAGCTACCATTACTGTATTGTATAGATCAGTTTCACTACCCTAAAAAGTTACCTATATTTTATGTATCCAACCCTATCCCCCCCTCCTTAAACACCTGGAAACACTGATCTATTTATTGACTCTATGGCTTGCCTTTTTCAGAATGACATGTAATAGGGTCATATAGTAGGTAGCTCTTTAGACTGGCTTGTTTTGCTCACCAATATATACTTAAGATGCATTTATGTCTTTTCATGATTTGATAGCACATTCCTTTTTAATACTGAATAGTATTCCATTAAATAGATATATCATTGTCAGTTTATCCATTCATGTGTTGGTCATCCTAGCTGGCTCGAATTTTTTGGTGATTACAAGCTGCTGGAAACTTTTGTTTGTGGGTTTTTGTGTGGAAATAAGCTCTCTTATAAGTTGGGCTTTACCTAGGGGTGATTTATCATATGGTAAGACTATATTTAGCTATTTAGAAACTGCCAATGCTCTTCCAAAGTACCTATACCCTATTACATTCTCAGCAGCAACGAATGGGAATTTATTGTTGTTTTTCATCTACCACAGCTTACTGTTATCAGCATCTTAGATTTTAGATCTTCTAATAGGTGTGCAGTGGCATTTCTTTGTTCTTTTAATTTGAATTTCCTAATTCTGTGTGATGATGAGCATCTGCTTATATGCTTATTTGTCTATGTCGTATATACTCTGGTGAGATGACTGTCCAGATACTTTGTCCATATTTTAGTTGGATGTTTTTATTGTTGAGTTTTAAGAATTCTTTAAGTATATTTTAAATGTTTCCTCCACACAAATGGTTTCTATCTTGAGCTCTTTAGCACTAATCTTTCACAGAGCAGAAGTTTCAAATTTTAATCAAGATCAAATTATCTTTTCTTTCTTTTATGGATCATGGTTTTGTGTTATATCTAAAATTAATTTTTAAATCAAGGTCACAAAATAGCTCCTATGTTTGCCTCTAGAACTTTTTTTCACAAATTATTATTTTTTTTATTAAGGTATTATTGATATACACTCTTACGAAGGTTTCACATGAAAAAAATGTGGTTACTACATTTACCGATATTATCAAGTTCCCACCCATACCCCAATGCAGTCCCTCTCCATCAATGTAGTCAGATGCCACAGATTCATTGTTTGCCTTCTCTGTGCTACACTGATTTCCACATGATCCCCCACACCATGTGTACTAAACAAAATACCCCACAATCCACTTCTCCCACCCTCCCCACCCGCCCTCCCACAGCCCTCCTCTTTGGCAACAATTAGTTCCTTCTTGGAGTCTCTGATTCTGCTGCTGTTTTGTTCCTTCAGTTTTGCTGCGTTGTTATATTACACAAATGAGGGAAATCATTTGGCATTTGTCTTTCTCTTACTGGCTTATTTCACTGAGCATAATATTCTCCAGCTCCATCCATGTTGCGGCAAATGGCAGGATTTGTTTCCTTCTTATGGCTGAATAGTATTCCATTGTGTACATGTTCCACAACTTCTATATCCATTCATCTACTGATGCACACATAGGTTGCTTCCATACCTTGGCTATTGTAAAAAGTGCTGCAATAAACATAGGGGTGCATATGTCTTTTTGAATCTGAGAAGTTGTATTCTTTGGGTAGATTCCAAGGAGTGGGATTCCTGGGTCAAATGGTATTTCTATATTGAGTTTTTTGAGGAACCTCCATATTTCTTTCCACAATGGTTGAACTAGCTTACATTCCCACCAGCAGTGTACGAGGGTTCCCCTTTCTCCACATCCTCAACAGCATTTGTTGTTCATAGTCTTTTGGATGGTGGCCATCCTTACTGGTGTGAGGTGATATCTCATTGTGGTTTTAATTTGCATTTCCCTGATGATTAGTGATGTGGGGCATCTTTTCATGTGTCTGTTGGCCATCTGAATTTCTTCTTTGCAGAACTCTCTCTTCATAGCCTCTGCCCATTTTTTAATTGGGTTATTTGCTTTTTGGGTGTTGAGGCATGTAGGTTCTTTATATATTTTGGATGTTAAACCCCTGTCAGATATGTCATTTACAAATATATTCTCCCATACTGTAAGATACATTTTTGTTCTGTTGATGGTGTCCTTTGCCATACAGAAACTTTTTAGTTTGATGTAGTCCCATGAGTTCATGTTTGCTTTTGTTTCCCTTGCTAGAGGAGATGCGTTCAGGAAGAAGTTGCTCATGCTTATATTCAGGAGATTTTTGCCTACGTTGTCTTCTAAGAGTTTATGGTTTCATGACTTACATTCAGGCCCTTGATCCATTTCAAGTTTACTTTAGTGTATGGGGTTAAACAATAATCCAGTGTCATTCTCTTTCATGTAGCTGTCCAGTTTTGCCAACACCAGCTGTTGAAGGGGCGGTCATTTCCCCATTGTATGTCCATGGATCCTTTATCATATATTAATTACCCATATATGGTTGGGTTTATATCAGGGCTCTCTTGTCTGTTCCACTGGTCTATGGGTCTGTTCTTGTGCAAGTACAAAATTGGCTTGAGTACTGTGGCTTTGTAGTAAAGCTTGAAGGTGGGGAGCATAATCCCCCAGCTTTATTTCTCCTTCTCAGGATTGCTTTGGCTATTCGGGGTCTCTTGTGATTCCACATGAATTTTAGAACGATTTTCTCTAGTTCATTGAAAAATGCTGTTGGTATTTTGATAGGAATTGCATTGAATCTGTAGATTGCTTTAGGCAGGATGGCCATTTTGACAATATTAATTCTTCTTAACCATGAACACGGGATGTGTTTCCATTTATTGGTATCTTCTTTAATTTCTCTCATGAGTGTCTTGTAGTTTTCAGAGTGTAGGTCTTTCACTTCCTTGGTTAGATTTATTCCTAGGTATTTTATGCTTTTTGATGCAACTGTGAATGGAATTGTTTTCCTGATTTCTCTCTCTGCTAGGTCATTGTTAGTGTATAGGAATGCCACAGATTTCTGCATATTAATTTTGTATTCCCCAACTTGCTGAATTCAGATATTAGATCTGGTAGTTTTGGAGTGGATTTTTTAGGGTTTTTATGTACAATATCATGTTATCTGCGAACAGGGACAGTTTAACTTCTTCTTTGCCCATCTGGATGCCTTTCATTTCTTTGTGTTGTCTGATTGCTGTGTCTAGGACCTCCAGTACTATGTTGAATAAAATGGGGAAAGTGGGCATCCTTGTCTTGTTCCCAATCTTAAAGGAAAAGCTTT
The DNA here is from genome assembly GCA_032199065.1 of Smutsia gigantea. Classification (NCBI taxonomy): domain Eukaryota; kingdom Metazoa; phylum Chordata; class Mammalia; order Pholidota; family Manidae; genus Smutsia; species Smutsia gigantea. The sequence continues at coordinate 152,922 of JAVSCE010007314.1, read as the reverse complement.
CAGCTTCTCACTGTAAAGTACAATGTTGGCTGTGGGTTTGTCATATATGGCTTTTATTATGTTGAGGTACTTGTCCTCTGTACTCTATTTCTTGAGAGTTTTTATCATGAATGGGTATTGAATTTTGTCAAATGCTTTTTCTGCTTCTATGGAGATGATCGTGTGGTTTTTGTCCTTCTTTCTGTTGATAGGTGGATGATGTTGATGGATTTTCGAACGTTGTACCATCCTTTCATCCCTGGAATAAATTCTACTTGATCATGGTGTATGATCCTTTGAAGTATTTTTGAATTAGGTTTGCTAATATTTTGTTAAGTATTTTTGCATCTATGTTCATCAGGGATATTGGTCTGTAGTTTTCTTTGTGGTGTCTTTGCCTGGTTTTTGTATTAGAGTGATGCTGCCCTCATAGAATGAGTGGAAGTATTCTCTCTTCTTCCACTCCTTTGAAAACTTTAAGGAGGATGGTATTAGATCTTCACTAAATGTTTCATAAAATTCAGCAGTGAAGCTATCTTGGCCAGGCACTTTGTTCTTAGGTAGGTTTTTGATTACCAGTTCTATTTCGTTGCTGGCAATTGGTCTGTTCAGATTTTCTGTTTCTTTCTGAGTCAGTCTTGGAAGGTTGTATTTTCTCATTTCTGATTCTGTTTATGTGAGTAGACTCTCTTTTTTTCTTGCTAAGTCTGGCTAGGGGTTTATATATCTTGGTTATTTTCTTAAAGAACCAGCTCTTGCTTTCATTGATCCTTTGTATTGTTTTATTCTTCCCGATTTTATTTATTTCTGCTCTAATCTTAATTATGTCCCTCCTTCTACTTACTTTGGGTCTCATTTGTTCTTCTTTTTCTAGTTTGCTAATTGTGAATTTAGACTGCTCATATGGGATTGTTCTTTCCTGAGGTAGGCCTGTATTGCAATATACTTTTCTCTTAGTACAGCCTTCACAGATTTTGTGGTGTTGAATAATTGTTGTTATTTGTCTCGATATATTGTTTGATCTCTGTTTTTACTTAGTCAATGATCCATTGATTTATTAGGAGCATGTTCTGAAGCCTCCAAGTGTTTGTGGGATTTTTCATTTTCTTTGCATAATTCATTACTAGTTTCATACCTTTGTTGTCTGAGAAACTGGTTGGTATAATTTCAATCTTTTTGATTTTACCAAGGCTCTTTTTATGGCCTAGTATAATATATATTCCTGAAAATGTTCCAGGTGCACTTGAGAAGAATCTGTATTCTGCTGCTTTTGGGTGTAGAGTTCTGTAGTTCTCTGTTAGGTCCATCTGTTCTAATGTTGTTTAGTGCCTCTGTCTCCTTACTTATTGTCTTTCTGGTTGATCTGTCTTTCAGAGTGAGTGGTGTGTTGAAGTCTCCTAGAAGGAATGCATTGCATCCTATTTCCCCCCTTAATTCTGTTAGTATTTGTTTCACATACATAGGTGCCCCTGTGTTGGGTCATAGGTATTTATAATGGTTATATATTCTTGTTGGAATAACCCATTTATCATTACGTAATATCCTTCTTTGTCTCTTGTGACTTTCTTTGTTTTGAAGTGTATTTTGTCTGATACAGGTACTGCAACTCCTGCTCTTTTCTCCCTATTAGTTGTATGAAATGTCTTTTACCATCTTTTTCACTTTTAGTCTGTGTATGCCTTTGGGTTTAAAGTGAGTCTCTTGAAGGCAGCATATAGACGGGTCTTGTTTTTTTATCCATTCAGTGACTCTATGTTTTTTGATTGGTGCATTCAGTTCATTTACATTTAGGGTGATTATGGATAGGTATGTACTTAATGGCATTGCAGGCTTCAGATTCATGGTTACCAAGGTTCAAGATTAACTTCCCTACTGTCTAAGAGTCTAACTTAACACACTTATTGTGCTATTACAAACACAATCTAAAAATTCCTTTTTTTTCCTCCTCCTTTTTTTCCTACTCCATTCCTTATATATTAGGTATCATATTCTGTACGGTCTATCCCTTAATGACTTTGGGGATAGTTAATTTAATTTTACATTTGCTTAGTAATTAGCTGTTCTACTTTCTTTACTGTGGTTTTATTACCTCTGGTGACAGCGATTAAACCATAGGAACACTTCCTTCTATAGCAGTCTCTCCAAAATACATTGAAGAGACGGTTTGTGGGAGGTAAATTCTCTCAGCTTTTGCTTATCTGGGAATTGTTTAATCCCTCCTTCAAATTTAAATGATAATCTTGATTTAAGGCCCTTCTGCTTCATTGCATTAAATATATCATGCCACACCCTCTGGCCTGTAAGGTTTCTTTTCTTTTGTATAATTTATTTTGGTACCATTAATCTAAAATTACATGTGCAATATTCTGGTTATTAAACTACCCCCTTCATGAGGTCCCCCCCCACCAACCCCATTACAGTCACTGCCCATCAGTGTAGTGAGATGCTATAGAATTACTACTTGTCTTCTCTGAGTTGTAAAGCCCTCCCCATGCCCCCCCAACACTACATCTCCTAATCGTAATGCCCCTTTTAACCTCTTATCCCTCCCTTCCCTCCCATTTCCCCAGTCCCTTTCCCTTTGGTAACTATTAGTCCATTCTTGGGTTCTGTGAGTCTGCTGCTGTTTTGCTCCTTCAGTTTTTTTCTTTGTTATTATACTCCACATATGAGTGAAATCATTTGATACTTGTCTTTTTCACCTTGGCTTATTTCACTGAGCATAATACCCTCTAGCTCCATCCATGTTGTTGCAAATGTCTGGATTTGTTTTCTTCTTATGGCTGAATAATATTCCATTGTGTATATGTACCACTCTTCTTTATCCATTCATCTACTGATGGACACTTAGGTTGCTTCCATTTCTTGGCTATTGTAAATAGTGCTGCAATAAACATAGGGGTGCATATGTCTTTTTCAAATTGGGCTGCTGCATTCTTAGGGTAAATTCCTAGGAGTGGAATTCCTGGGTCAAATGGTATTTCTATCTTGAGTTTTTTGAGGAACCTCCATACTGCTTTCCACAATAGTTGAACTAATTTGCATTCCCCCCAGCAGTGTAGGAGGGTTCCCTTTTCTCCACATCCTCGCCAACATTTGTTGTTGTTTGTCTTTTGGATGTTGGCCATTCTCACTGGTGTGAAGTGATATCTCATTGTGGTTTTAATCTGCATTTCTCTGATGATTAGCAATGTGGAGCATCTTTTCTTGTGCCTGTTGGCCATCTGAATTTCTTCTTTGGAGAAGTGTCTATTCATGTCCTCTGCCCATTTCTTAATTGGATTATTTGCTTTTTGTTTGTTAAAGTGAGTGAGTTCTTTATATACTTTGGATGTCAACCCCTTATCAGATACGTCATTTATGAATATATTCTCCCATACTGTAGGATGTCCTTTTGTTCTACTGATGGCGTCCTTTGCTGTACAGAAGCTTTTCAGCTTGATATAGTCCCACTTTTTCGTTTTTGCTTTTGTTTCCCTTGCCCGGGGAGATATGTTCATGAAAAAGTCGCTCATGTTTAAGTAGACGAGATTTTGACTATGTTTTTTTCTAAGAGTTTTATGATTTCATGATTTACATTCAGGTCTTTGATCCACCTTGAGTTTACCTTTGTGTATGGGGCTAAACAGTAGTCCAGTTTCATTCTCTTACATGTAGCTGTCCAGTTTTTCCAACACCAGCTGCTGAAGAGGCTGTCATCTCCCCACTGTATATCCAAGGCTCCTTTATCAAATATTAATTGACTGTGTACGTTTGGGTTAATGTTTGGAATTTCTCTTCACTTCCACTGGTCTGCGGTCTGTTTTTGTGCCAATACCAAATTGTCTTGATTACTGTGGCTTTGTAGTAGAGCTTGAAGTCAGGGAGCGTAATTCCCCCTGTTTTATTCCTCCTTCTCAGGATTGCTTAGGCTATTCGGGGTCTTCTGTGGTTCCATATGAATTTTAGCATTATTTGTTCCTGTTCATTGAAGAAAGCTGTTGGTAGTTTGATAGGGATTGCTTTGGATCTGTAGATTTCTTTAGGTAGTATAGCCATTTTGACAATGTTTATTCTTCCTAGCCAAGAGCATGGGATGCATTTCCATTTGTTAGTGTCCTCTTTAATTTCTCTTAGGAGTGTCTTGTAGTTTTCAGAGTACAGGTCTTTCACTTCCTTCATTAGGTTTATTCCTGGGTATTTTATTCTTTTTGATGCAATTGTGAATGGAATTGTTTTCCTGATTTCTCTTTCTTTTAGTTGATTGTTAGTGTATAGGAAAGCAACAGATTTCTGTCTGTTAATTTTGTATCCTGCCACTTTGCTGAATTCAGATATTAGTTTTAGTAGTTTTGGAGTGGAATCTTTAGGGTTTTTTACGTACAGTATCATGTCATCTGCAAATAGTGACAATTTGACTTCTGCTTTACAAATCTGGATGCCTTGTATGTCTTTGTTTTGTCTGATTGCCGTGGCTAGGACCTCCAATACTGTGTTGAATAACAGTGGAGAGAGTGGGCATTCCTGTCTTGTTCCCGATCTTAGATGAAAAGCTTTCAGCGTCTCGCCATTAAGTATGATGTTAGCTGTGGTTTTGTCATATATGGCCTTTATGATATTGAGGTACTTGCCCTCTATACCCATTTTGTTGAGAGTTTTATTCATGAATGAATGCTGAATTTTGTCAAATGCTTTTTCAGCATCAATGGAGATGATCATGTGGTGTTTGCTCTTCTGTTTTTTTGATGTGGTGGATGATGTTGAATGGATTTTTTAATGTTTTAACATCCTTGCATCCCTGGGATGAATCCCAATTGATCATGGTGCGTGATTCTCTTGATGTATTTTTGAATTAGGTTTGCTAATATTTTATTGAGTATTTTTGCATCTACGTTCATCAGGTATATTGGTCTGTAATTTTCTTTATTAGTGAGGTCTTTGCCCGGTTTTGGTAGTAGAGTGATGCTGGCTTCATAGAATGAGTTTGGAAGTATTCCCTCCTCTTCTATTTTTTGAAGAACTTTAAGGAGAATGGGTGTTATTTCTTCTCTATAGGTCTGGTACAATTCAGAGGTGAATCCTTCTTTTCCGGGGGTTTTGTTCTTGGGTAGTTTTTTGATTACTGATTCAATTTCGTTTTTTGGTGATTGGTCTTTTTAGTTTTTCTGTTTCTTGCTTGTTCATTCTTGGAAGGTTGTATTTTTCTAAGAAGTTGTCCATTTCTTCTGTTTTCCTACTTGTTAGCATATAGATTCTCATAATATTCTCTTATAATTCTTTGTATTTCTGTGGGGTCCGTTGTTATTTTTCCTTTCTCATTTCTGATTCTGTTTATGTGTGTAGATTCTCTTTTTCTCTTAATGAGTCTGGCTACGGGTTTATCTATTTTGTGTATTTTTTCAAAGAACCAGGTCTTGGTTTTATTGATTTTTTCTATTGTTTTATTATTCTCAGTTTTATTTATTTCTTCTCTTATCTTCATTATGTCCCTCCTTCTGGTGACTTTGGCCCTCATTTGTTCTTCTTTTTCCAATTTCAGTAATTGTGTCTTTAGACTCTTCATTTGGAAATGTTCTTCCTTCTTTAAATAGGCCTGGATTGCAATATACTTTCCTCTTAGAACTGCCTTTGCTGCATCACATAGAAGCTGTGGCTTTGTGTTGTTGTTGTCATTAGTCTCCATATAGTCTTTGATTTCTGTTTTGATGTGGTCGTTAACCAATTGATTAATTAGGAGAATGTTGTTAAGTCTCCATGTATTTGTGAGCCTTTTTGATTTCTTTCCAAAATTTATTTCTGGTTTTATACCTTTGTGATCTGAGAAGATGTTTGGTACGATTTCAATGTTTTTGAATTTACTGAGGTTCTTTTTGTGGCCTAGTATGTGGTCTATTCTGGAAAATGTTCCATGTGCACTTGAGAAGAATGTGTATCATGCTGTTTTTAGGAGCAGAATTCTGTAGATGTGTCTTAGGTCCACCTGTTCTAGTGCGTTATTCAGTGCCTCTGTGTCTTTACTTATTCTCTCTCTGGTTGACCTGTCCCTTAACGTGAGTGGTGTGTTGAAGTCTCCTAAAATGAATGCAATGCATTGCTGTCTATTTCCTCCCTTAATTCTGTTAGTGTTTGTTTCACATATGCTGGCGCTCCTGTGTTTGGTGCATATATATTTATAATGGTTATATCTTCTTGTTGGACTGACCCCTTTATCGTTATGTAATGTCCTTCTTTATCTCTTATTACTTTCTTCGTTTTGAAGTCTATTCTGTCTGATACAAGTACTGCAACACCTGCTTTTTTCTCCTTGTTGTTTGCATGAAATATCTTTTCCATCCCTTCACTTTTAGTCTGTGTATATCTTTTGGTTTGAGGTGCATCTCTTGTAAGCAGCATATAGATGGGTCTTGCTTTATTTTTCCCTTCTGTTACTCAGTGTCTTTTGATTGGTGCATTCAGGCCATGGTGCATTCAGGCCATTTACATTTAAGGGGATTATCGATAGATATGTACTTATTGCCATTGCTGGCTTTAGGTTTGTTGTTACCAAAGATTCAAGCGTTGCTTCTTTACTGTCTAACAATCTAACTTAACTTTCTTGTTACGTTATTGTAAACACAGTCTGATGTTTTTTATTTCTCTCCCTTCTTATTCTTCCTCCTCCATTCTTTATATACTAGGTGTTTTATTCTTTGCCTTTAGTTAGTATTTGAATGTTCTGATTTCTTTGCTATCATTTTATTTTCTCTGGTGACATCTTTTTAGCCATAGGGGTGCTTCCCTCTATAGCAGTCTGTTTAAGATATCTTGTAGTGGTGCTTTATGAGAGGCAAACTCTCTCAATTTTCGTTTCTCTGGAAATTGTTTAATCCCTCCGTCATATTTAAATGATAGTCGTTCTGGATACCATATTCTTGGTTTGAGGCCCTTCTGTTTCATAACGTTAAATATATCATGCCATTCTCTTCTGGCCTGTAAGGTTTCTCTTGAGAATTTTGATGATGGTCTGATGGGTTTTCCTTTGTAGGTGATTTTTTCCTCTCTCTAGCTGCCTTTAATAGTCTGTCTTTATCTTTGATCTTTGCCATCTTAATTATTATGTATCTTGTTGTTGTCTTCCTTGGGTCCCTTGTGTTGGGAGATCTGTGGGCTTCTGTGGACTGTGAGACTATTTCCTTCCCCAGCATGGGAAAGTTTTCAGCAAATATTTCTTCAAAGACACTTTCTATCCCTTTTTCTCTATCTTCTTCCTCTGGTCCTCCTATAATGTGAATATTGTTCTGTTTGGATTGGTCACACAGTTCTCTTAATATTCTTTCATTCCTTAAGATCCTTTTATCTCTCTCTGCCTCAGCTTCTCTGTATTCCTGTTCTCTGATTTCTTTTCCATTAACAGTCTCTTGCATCTCATCCAGTCTGCTGTTAGGTCCATCGATCACTTGTCTGATTTCTGCATTGTCTTTCCTCACTTCCCTCACTTCCTCCCTCAGCTCTTGCACATTTCTCTGTATATCCATCAGCATGGTTATGACTTTTATTCTGAATTCTTTTTCAGGAAGATCGTGCATTTCCATCCCTTCAGTCTCCTTCTCTGGGGTTGTCTGGTTGATCTTAGACTGGACCATATTCCTCTGTCTTTTCATGGCTATTGAAGTGGTCACTGGTAGTTGCCACGTATGTTAGCTGTGCTCTTTAAGCCTTTAAAAAATAATAATAAATTTAAAAAAGAAAGAAAGAAAAGAAAAAAGAAAGAGAAGAAAAAACAAAAAAAAAAAAAAAAATGCTCACCAAGAGTAGATTCTGTGGGGATGCTGTAGGTGGTGCTGTTGCTCCTCTATTCCGCATCTGTAGCTGCACCACTCTGCAGGTCCGTTTGTAGCTCTGGTCGTGGTGGCAACAAATGGGAGGCTGTTGATCTCTGTGGGAAGTCTAAGTGCGGTCATCCTTTCCCTGTCACCAGCTATTGGATCTGAAACTCCCCAGGACTCTCAGCCTGCTGGGCTGAGTGTGCCAGGGCGATCCGGCACCTCTTCTGGTCTCCTGTCTCTTCAAGACCTCTGAAAAAAGCACGCGCTTTTCTTTTTTTGTTGTGTTTTTCTTTTTCTTTCCTTCCCGTGAGTACCCTGGCACGTTCCCCGCTCAGATCCTGCACCCTCTGTCTCCAGGCTCCGCTACACCGGGCGATGTGTGTCAACGCTCTCCATGCAAATCACCGGGGCTGGTTATTTCACAAGGTGTACTTCCACTCCCTCCTGGCTCTGAAGCCTCTCCTTCCGCCGGTTTACTGGGGTGGGTGAGTGCTCAGGTCTTGCCAGGTTGCAGCCCTGTATCTTACCGGCCTAACGGGGTGCCGTGTCCTCACAGGTGTAGCTGCACACTGTTCACTTTCCTGTGTATTCTGGTCTCTCTTTTAGTAATAATTGTATTTGCTGTATTTTCATAGGTATATATAGTTTTGGGAGGAGATTTCTGCCGCCCTGCTCACGCCGCTATCTTCCTGGAAGTCTATATAGCCTGTAACGTTTCTGCTGAGAAGTCTGATGATAGCCTAATGGGCTTTCCTTTGTATGTGATCTTATTTCTCTCTCTGGCTGCTTTTAATAGTCTGTCCTTATCCTTGATCTTATCTTTTCTATTTTAATTACTACATGTCTTGGTGTTGTCTTCCTTGGGTCCCTTGTGTTTTGCAATCTGTGCACCTCCATGGCCTGAGGGACTATATCCTTCCCCAGATTGGGGAACTTTTCAGCAATTACCTCCTCAAAGACACCTTCTATCCCTTTTTCTCTCTCTTCTTCTTCTGGTACCCCTATAATGCAAATATTGTTCCATTTGATTGGTCACACAGTTCTCTCAATATTCTTTCATTCTTAGAGATCCTTTTTTCTCTCTGTGCCTCAGCTTCATTATATTCCTCTTCTCTAGTTTCTGTTTCATTTATTGTCTCCGCCACCATATCCAATCTTCTTTTAATACCATCAAGAGTGCTCTTCAATGATTGGAACTCCGACCGGAGTTCATTCCTGAGTTCTTGAATATCTTTCCGTACCTCCATGAGCATGTGAATGATTTTTATTTGGAATTCCCTTTCAGGGACAGTCATGAGGTCAATATCATTTAAATCTTTCTCAGGAGTTGTATTAATAATTTTACTCTGGACCAGGTTCCTTTGGTATTTCATATTTGTGTATGGAACCTTCTAGTGCCCAGAAGCTCTACTCTCTGGAGCTGCTCAGCCCCTGAAGCAATATCGGGGGATGCAGGGTAGTGGTATTGGTGCCTAGGGGGAGGAAAGATCTGTTTCCTGCTTTCCGGCTCCTATGCCTGTCTCCACTGCCTTTCCCAGTTTGCCATCCCGGTGGTGATGGCCAGATTAAAGTCACAGTAGGCTACCTATCACAGAAGGGGTTTTTGGACCTGTGTAGGCAGTGAGGGAGCTGGAGCACCTGAAGATTGTGAAAGCTCCCAACCTGCTAGGCAGAGTGGACCCAGGCAATTTTGTCTACCTGTCCTTTCTCCTGAGGAGTAAGCTCTGTGCAATCCTTGCCTCTTTAGCAGCTCTCTTGCTAAGGGCTTCTTTGTTAGGAAGTCTCTCTGACTGCCTGCCTTTCATTTTCCCAGAGCAGCTAGATATGGATCCCTGCTTTCCACAGGCAGCTGGAATCTTAGTCTCTCCAGGAATTCTGCCTGCCTTACCTTTCCAACACCCTAATTATGAGAGTATCATGCAAGCACCATGAGATGTAGGTTTGTGCTCCCAGAGCAGATCTCTGGAGTTAGGTATTCAGCAGTCCCACTCCCTCCCTGCTCCATTCCTGTTCCTCCCACCTTTGATCTGGAGTGGGGGAAGGGCTTGGATCCTGCTGGGCCAAAGCTTTAGTATGATACCCTGTTCCATGAGGTCTGCTCTTGTCTCAAGGTGTATGCAGTTTGGTGCAGTCCTCTTTCTTGTTGCTATTTTAAGAGTAGTTGTATTAGTTATATTTTCATATTATATGCAGTTTTAGGAGGAAGCCTCTGTCTCTCCTCTCATGCCACCATCTTTAATCCATTCCTCTCCTCTGGAATTTTTATTTCTTTGTTTTATATTGTATAGCTAGATCTGTGATCCTTTTGAGTTAATTTTTATGAAGGGGTAAGATTAGGTCAGTGTTTTCTTTTTGTACTGTTTTTTTCCTTTTTTATTGAATATGGACAAGCTGTTCCAGCACCATTTATTGAAAACTATCATTTTTCCATTGAATTGTCTTGGTTATTTTATCAAAGATGTCTTGATTATATTTGTGTAGGTATTATTCTTGCCTCTATATTCTGTTCCATTGACCTATGGGTCTATTTTTACCAGCGCCATACCATTTCTATGATTTTCTACATAGAAAATCATGACATGTGCGAATACAGTTTAAATTTTCTTTTCCAATTGGTCTATGCTTTCTTTTATTTTCTTCTTATATTGCACGTTTAGAAATATAATGTGATGTCAAATAAGATTTCTAAGAGATTACTTCCTTGCCTCCTGATCCTTGGAAAAAGTGTCCATTTTCTCACTAATTATATTCCCACCTGTAGGTTTTGGACTTTTTGTTAATCAAGTTGAGGAAGTTCTTGGTAGTTTGCTGAGAGCTTTTATGAGAATGGTTATTGGATTTTGTTGGCCTGTGCTGATATGATCATATAATTTTTCTTCCTTAGCCTGGTAATGTGATTTTCAAATGGTGAGCCATCCTTACATATCAGGAATAAATCCCACTTGCTTGAGATGTATTTTTTTTGATGATTTTTTTACTTTTTATTTTCTTGTTTATTTTTTTTTATTTTGCTATCATTAATGTACAATTACATGAACAATATGGTTACTAGACTCCCCCTATTATCAAGTCCCCAACACATACCCCATTACAGTCACTGTCCATCAGCATAGTAAGATGATGTAGAATCAGTTACTTGTCTTCTCTGTGTTATACTGCCTTCCCGGTGTCCCTCCACCCTAAATTATACAGACTAATCATACTGCCCTTTTTCCCCCTTATCCCTCCCGTCTCACCTGTCCTGCCTAATCCCTTTCCCTTTGGTAACTGTTAGTCCATTCTTGAGTTTTGTGAGTCTGCTGCTGTTTTGTTCCTTCAGTTTTTTCTTTGTTCTCATTTGATACTTCTCTTTCTTTGCCTGGTTTATTTCACTGAGCATAATGCCCTTTAGCCCCATCCAGGTTTTTGCAAATGGTAGGATTTGTTTTCTTCTTATGGCTGAATAATATTCAATTGCGTATATGTACCACATCTTATTTATCCATTCGTCTACTGATGGACAGTTAGGTTGTTTCCATTTCTTTGCTATTGTAAATAGTGCTGCGATAAACATAGGGTTGCATACGTCTTTTTGAACTGGGCTGCTGCATTCTTAGAGTAAATTCCTAGGAGTGGAATTCCTGGGTCAAATAGTATTTCTTTTTTGAATTTTTTGAGGAACCTCCATACTGCTTTCCACAATGGCTGAACTATTGTAAATTCCCACCAGCAGTGTAGGAGAGTTCCCATTTTTCCGCATTTTCGCCAATATTTGTTTTTGTTTGTGTTTTGGATATTAGCTATCCTAACTGATGTGAAGTGGTATCTCATTGTGGTTTTAATTTGCATTTCTCTGATGATTAGCAATGTGGAGCATCTTTTCATGTGCCTGTTGGCCGTCTGAATTTCTTCTTTGGAGAACTGTCTGTTCAGATCCTCTGCCCATTTTTTAATTGGATTATTTGCTTTTTGTTGACTGAGGTGCATGAGCTCTGTATATTTTGGATGTTTTCCCCTTATCGGATATGTCATTTATGAATATATTCTCGCATACTGTAGGATGCCTTTTTTTTCTACTGATGGTGTCCTTTACTGTACAGAAGCCTTTAGTTTGATACAGTCCCACTTGTTCATTTTTGCTTTTGTTTCCCTTGCCTGGATAGATATGTTTATGAAGAAGTGCTCATGTTTATGTCCAGGAGATTTTTACCTATTTTTTTTTCTAAGAGTTTTATGGTTTCCCGCCTTACATTCAGGTCTTTGATCCTTATGGAGTTTAGTTTTGTGTATGGGGTTAGACAATAATCCAGTTTCATTCTCTTACATGTAGCTATCCAGTTTTTCCAACACCAGCTGTTGAAGAGGCTGTCATTTCCCCATTGTATATCCATGGCTCCTTTATCATATATTAATTGACCATATATGTTTGGGTTTATATCTGGGCTCTCTAGTCTGTTCCATTGGTCTATGTGTCTGTTCTTGTGCCATTACCAAATCGTCTTGATTTTGTGGCTTTGTAGTAGAGCTTGAAGTTGGGGAGCATATTCCCCCAGGCTTTATTCTTCTGTCTCAGGGTTGCTGTGGCTCATCAGGGTCTTTTATGATTCCATATTAATTTTAGAACTATTTGCTCTAGTTCATTGAAGAATGCTGTTGGTATTTTTATAGGGATTGCATTGAATTTGTAGACTGCTTTAGGCATAATGGCCATTTTGACAATATTAATTCTTCCTATCCATGAGCATGTCTCTTTACTTATTTTCTGTCTAGTTGATTCGTCCTTTGTAGTGAGTGGTGTATTGAAATCTCCAGAAATGAATGTATTGCATTCTATTTTCCCCTTTATTTCTGTTAGTATTTGTTTCACATATGTACGTGATCCTGTGTTGGTTGCATAAATATTTATAATAGTTATTTCCTCTTGCTGGACTGACCCCTTTATCATTATGTAATGTCCTTCTTTGTCTCTTGTGACTTTCTTTGTTTTGAAGTCTATTATGTCTGATGCCAGTACTGCAACTCCTGCTTTTTTCTCGCTACTAGTTGCATGAAATATCTTTTCCCATCCCTTTACTTTCAGTCTGTGTATGTCTTTGGGTTTGAAGTGAGTCTCTTGTAGGTAGCATATAGATGGTTCTTGTTTTTTTTTTTTTTCCATTCAGTGGCTTTATGTCTTTTGATTGGTGCATTCAGACCATTTACATTTAGGGTGATTATCAATAGGTATGTACTTATTGCCATTGGAGGCTTTAGATTCGTGGTTACCAAAGGTTCATGGGTAATTCCTTTACTGTCTAATAGTCTAATTTAACTCACTTAATGTGCTATTACAAATACTACCTAAAGGTTCTTTTTTTTTCTCCTTCATTCTTTATATGTTAGGTGCCATATTCTGTACCCTTTGTCTATCCCTTGGGTGACATCTATTTAGTCTTAGGAATAATTCCATCTATAGCAGTACCTCCAAAATGCACTGTAGAGATGGTTTGTTGCAGGTAAATTCTCTCAGCTTTTGCTTATGTGAAAATTGTTTAATCCCCCTTCAAATTAAAATGATAACCTTGCTGGATAAAGTATTCTTGGTTCCAGGCCCTTCTGCTTCATTGCATTAAATATATTATGCCACTCCCTTCTGGCCTGTAAGGTTTCTGTTAAGAAATCTGTTGATAGCCTGATGGGTTTTCCTTTGTATGTGATCTTTTTCCTCTCTGTAGCTGCTTTTAAAAGTCTGTCTTTATCCTTGATCTTTGCCATTTTAATTATTATATATCTGGATGTTATTTTCCTTGGGTCCCTTGTGTTGGGAAATCTGTGCATCTCCATGGCTTGAGAGACTATCTCCTTCCCCAGATGGGGAAGTTTTCAGCAGTTACCTCCTCAATAACACTTTATATCCCTTTTTCTCTCTTTTCTTCTTCTGGTACCCCTATAATGCAGATATTTTACCATTTGGATTGGTCACACACTTCTGTCAATATTCTTTCATTCTTAGAGATCGTTTTTTTCTCTCTGTGCCTCAGCTTCTCTGTATTCCTCTTCTATGTCTAATCTGCTTCTAAATCCCTCCACTGTATGTTGCATTTCAGATATGGAATTTCTTAATGATTGCAGCTCCATCTTAAATTTGTATCTGAGTTCTTGAATATTTTTCTGTGCCTCCATGATCAAGTTTATGATTTTTATTTTAAACTCTCTTTCAGGAAGATTGATGAGTTCAGATTCATTTGGCCCTTTTTCTGGGGTTTGTGAGATTTTGGTCTGAACCATGTTCTTTTGACGTTTCATATTTCTGTGTGGTGCCCTGTAGTGTGCAGAAACTCCAGTCCCTGGAGCTGCTCGGCCCCTAGAGTGAAGTTGGGGGTTGTGGGCGAGCAGAAGTGGTGCCTGTGGGGAGGAAAGAGCTGTTTCCTGATTCTCATCTGCTGTGCCTGTCTCCCATATCAGGGCCAGTGAACCGAGCACACAGTTGTAAACCTCTGTGCTTTGCGTCTCTAGTTGTTGTAGGTGGGGCCTCCCTCTCTCTTGCCTGACGCCAGAGCAGTGACTGCCAGTTTGCAGGCAGGTGCCAGCAGGCCAGGAGGAAGGCGCAGCAGAACGCATGTCACAGTGGGGGGCCTCGGAACTCAGTAGGCAGCCAGGGGGATGGAGCTCCTGAAGCTCCTCAAAGTTCCCAATCAGCTGGGGAGAGTGTGCCCAGACAACCTTGTCCACCTATTCCTTCTCCCGTGCAGCAAGCTCCGTGCAAACCCCGCCCCTTCAGCAGCCCTCTTGCTCCTATGAAGCCTCTCAGACTGCCCGTCTTTCCTTTATTCCAGAGCTGCCAGATGTGGATCTGTCCTCCACAAATAGCCAGAATCTCAGTCTCAAGCACTCCGCCTGTCCGAGCACCCCTACCCCATCAACCTCCAGAGCACTACACAATGTAGGTTTGTGCTCCAAAGCTGACCACCAGGGCTGGGTTTTCAGCAGTCTTAGGTTCCACCCACCCTCCGCTCCATTTCTCTTCCTCCAGCAGGTGAGCTGGGTTGGGGGAAGGGCCTGGATCCCGCAGGATCAAGGCTTTTGTACATTACCCTGTTTTGTGAGGTGGTCTGTATGCATGAGATGTATTTTTAATACACTGTTGGCTTTGACTTGCTAATAATTTGTGAGGATTTTTGCATATATTTTTATGAGAGAGAGTGGTCTGTAGTTTTCTTTCTTGCAATGCCTTTATCAGGTTTTGTTTTTGAGTAATGCTAAACTCATAGAATGAGTTGGGAAGTGGGAACGGTAATCTCTGCTTTTGTGTTCTGGAAGAGAATCATGGCTTCAGTTTTTAAGATTATTAATAATTGACTTTGTTTAATAGATACAGACCTATTCTGATTATTTGTCTTTACAAATATGACTGTTGGTAGTTTGTGTCTTTCAAGGAATGGGTCCAATTGATTTAAATTTTAAAATTTGTGGACATAGAATTGTTCATAGTAAATTTTTATTATTCTTTTAATGCCTATTGGATCACCCCTCTTTCATTTCTGATAATGGTTATTTGTGTGTCCTATTATTTCTTTCTTAAGTAGCCTGGCTGATTTTGTCAGTTTTATTTGTCTTTTCCAAGAAAACAGCTGTTGGTTTTATTCATTAAACCTATTGTTTCCTGGCTTTAAGTAAACTGATTTTAGCTCCAATTTTTAAAATTTATTTTCTTCTACTTGTTTAGATTTAAATTGCTGTTTTTTTCCTCTAGTTTCCTAAGTAAAATCTTGATTATTAATTTTAGATTTTTGTTTTTTAATATATTGTTTCAATGCTATAAATTTCCCTCAAAGCATTGCTTTCACTGTATCCCACACATTTTTATAAGTTGTGTTCCCATTTTAATATACTTGAAAATGTTATATCTTAAGATTTCTCATTTAAACCATATGTCATTATAAGTATGTTATTTAATTTCCAAATGTTTGAGGATTTTCCAGCTATTTATTCTTGAATCTAGTTGAATTTAACTGTGACCTAACAAAAGACTGTGCATGATTTCTATTCTTTTAAATTTGTTAAGGTATGTTATATGGCTCCAAATATGATCTGTTTTGATGAATATTTCATAGGAGCTTTAGAAGAATGTGTATTCAAATATCATTTGAAGTGTTCTATAAATACCTATTAGATCAGTTTGGTAGAATATATATATATACATATAGTCCTAAATAACTTTCTGACTGCTTGATTTATCAAATAATTGGAGTGTTAAAATTTCCAAGTATTACTTGTCTATTTTTCATTATGGTTCTATTTGTTTTGCCTCATAAATTTTGATGTTGTTTGGTGCACACATATTTAGGATAGTTGTGGGTTCTTAGAGAACTGACCCTTTATAATTATGTAATTCTCCTATTAATCTCCATATTTGTTGTTCTGAAATCAGATTTGTCAAATTTAATTCACTTCAGCTTTTCTTTTATTAGTGCTAGCATTGTACAGCTTTCTCCAACATTTTACTTTTAATATACCTGAGTCTTTATAATTAGATATTTTTAGAAAACAGATGTAGTTGAATTTTGATTCTTATCCTAACAATCTCTACATTTACAGGGATATCTAGATCAATCACAATTAAAGGGATAGTTACTAGAGCTGGATTTGTATCTACCATGTTTGGAAATGCTTTCTTTTTGTTTTGTTCCTAGTTTCTTTTATTTCTATTCTTTTTTATTTCTTTGGTTTTAATTGAGTATCTTTTGATTCTAATTATCTTTTTTGAGGATATCAATTATATATTCATTACTTTTAGCTATTGCCGTAGATATGCAGTATACATTTTTACCTACTTCAAGTCATCTTAACACAATACTACTTCATATGTAGTGCAAGTACTCCATAACAGAGTATTGCTAACTTTACTCTCATGTCCCTTATGACATTTCTGTTATTCATTTCATTTATTCACATGCTATAAATAACCAATGTATTTTTATTATAGCCACCTAAATAGTTATTTTTAGATAAATTATGAATAAGAGAAGAATACTTTATTTATATTTATTCATTTTCCAATGCTTTCTTTTTTCATTACATAGATATAAATTTCTATCTATATAATTTTCCTTCTCATGGGAATTAAAAGAAATTTTTTCTGGGTAGATCTGCTAGCCTTGAATATCCAGGGTATTTTTTTTTCCCCCTGAGAAAGACTTTATCCTTTTTTGAAAAATAATTTTCTGGACAGATTCTTCAATTGTTTTGTTTTTATCAACATGATGTATTTCACTTTACTCTCTCCATACTGCCTGGTTTTTGACAGAAAGACTACTGTGCATCTTATCCTTTTTCTCCATGGGTAGGGTGGTTTTGCACCTCTGGGGCTTCTTTTCAAGATTTTCCCTTTTTCTTTGCTTTTCTGCAGTTTGGTCATGATATTCCTAATGCGGATTTTTTGGTACTTATTCTTCTTGGTGATGTTGAGCTTTGTAGATCTGTAACTTGACACCTTTCGTTAATTTTAGAAAACTAATAAAAATTATTACTTACAGGATTTCTGTTACATGTATGCTAAGCTTTTGAAATTATACCTCAGTTTTTGGGGTTTGTATTGTTTTTCTTTCATTTTGCCTCTTTGAATTTCAGTTTGGGAAGCTTTTATTAACTCTCTTCCAGCTTGCTGGCTCTTTCCTTGGCATTTCTGGTTTATTTATGACTCCATCAAAGGCACTCTTCATTTCTGTTACAATGTGTCTTTTTATTTATTATTATACTACTTTGGATTTTTTTTTTCTATCTCTCTGTTTTAGTTACCTGTATATTCTTGTATGGTGAATCTTTTTCCATTAGTTTAAACATGTTAATGATTGGTATTTTAAATTACTTTTATGATAATTCTTAATTTTAGTCATATCAGAGTCTTTCTAATTTTTGCTTTACCTCTTCATGCATTTTAGGATGTCTTATAATTTTTGGTTGAAAGCTGGAAAAGATTACTGAGTAAAAGGAACTGAGGTAATTAGACATTTAGCATGAGGTTTTATGTATATTTGTTTACAAATTAGGTTGTTTTGCAATGTTTATTTTAGCTATAAGTGCCAAAGACTTTAATTCCTCTAGTTTCTTTGTGTTTAATGTTTATTTTCCCATGAACTTTGAACTTCCCTAAATGCTTCTCCAAGTGAGTATGTGTTTTATAACTCTTTCTTCTTTAATCCACTCTTATATCAGAGTCCTGTTGGTTTGGTGGTAAGGTATGAAGGCAGGAAAGCATTCTATATTTTTATTAAATATCATTGTTTTAATGGGTCTGTGTGTCTCGGCTGTGACCTTCACAGTGCTTCCTAGCTTCCCACGAACAAGGCTACATTGAGCTAGAGTGGGACAACTGTCTCTTCTCCAGTTAGAATAAGTCTCTGTCTTTTTTCCTGTAGAGTGCACCTTTGTTATGAAGAAGGCACTTGGGAGTATCTTAGAAGTTGTATTCTTCCTTTTTCTGTCCCAGAACCACAGAAGAATAATTCTTGGATTTTCACTGTGAGAACCAATGGGGTATCTGGAGGTAAAACCCATGAAAATGTGCAGACCCCCTTCAAGCCTGAAGCCACCATAAGTTTTTCTCTCGAGCTATTCCAGTTTTAGTTTACAGTAATTTCTCAAAATTACCACTTAAGGGTTTACTACCACATACTGGGATCAGCAGCTTTTACTCCAGGTAAGCAGATATTGAGACTTTGCATGTACTTGTCTCTTCCAATTTTGAGACAGGATTCCCCTGTGACCTCAGTTCTCTGGTGCATGAAAGAAAGTCTTTGTTTTCTGTTTGTTGAGATTTTTCTTGTTGTTAAGAACAGGAGTGACAACTTGCAAGCTTTTTATGTGTTGGAGCTAAAACTGGAAATGTCTTCTGTTTTCTTCTTTTTTGTGACTATTAGCCATTATGTGCAAAAGAACAATGGAATCTGATATAAATAGTATTCATGTCCAGAAATGGGCATACCTCTTTTTTTTTTTACCAGGCCTTTGCTATGGTGTTTAAATCAGTCTACATTTTAGTTGGGCTGGGTTTGGTTATTGTTTCTATAGTTGCCTTTAGTGCAAAACAGACCTCAAATTTCTACAGGGATGGATGGCCATTGCGTTATGCTTAGTGTGAGGACCTGAATACCAGAGAGGTTATTTCAATATTCCTGGTCCTCAGATTTCAGCATGCCTGAATCACAGGGATAACTCACACTGCATTCCTGCTGTTCCCCTTGTAATAGGTAATAGTTGCTTGCTACCTCATTGTGGAAGCAAGGGAATCTTGATTCTCCTGCTTCCTTCTCAGCCTTGAACAGGCCCTGTGAACCTTCTTGCCTTTCCTACAGTGGCAAATAATCTCTGCTCCTCTACTCATTGCCAGGTCTAGTGCTGATAGATTTTCTATTCCTCCCACAGGGAAGGCTACACCTGCCTGCTATCAGTGAAGGTTCAGAGACCCAGCTGCCTTTCCACTGCTGTGCCTCCAGGAGCTATCCTTTGCTTTGATGGAGAGAGAGCAGGGCACTGTTGACTTTCCTGCCGGTATTCCCCAGTGCCTTTTGCTAATATAGGCTCTAAATTGCTTCTGGGAATATTCAGGTTCTCCTGTTCCCCTTCACATCTAGGCATGCCCTGAGGGAGTCAGGTGCCTAACAGGTCTCTACCCCATACCCATTGTTTCTCATGAGCACATATAGGAGGCCTTGTGGGAAAAAAATACGAGAAAGTGCAGACTAACTTTGTATCATGACTTCCAAAGATTCTAAAATATTATGCTAGTTTACTCAAAGATTTTTTTTGAAAATCAGCTATTTTCTTCTTTCTGTCTTCTATGGTGGGCTTCTCTTCATCCTATGCTGTGACAAAGGTGAATCAGTTTGTGTGCCCAGTTTCCACAGAGGGGTTCATCCACTGTCAGAATTCAGTTAGCATGGTTATCTTGTAACCTCAGATATCTTTTGGGTTCAAAACCTTTGATTTTTCAGGTTATCTAGCTTGTTCTCATTACTAGTGGAAGATGTTCTCTTGCAACTCTTTACACCTGAAAGAACAGGTATTCCTGACTCTATATTTAAGTAATAAATTCTTCCATATTTTAATTTCTGTTTGTTTTTATTTTCCTGTTGCTGCACATAATCTTTTCAAAAAACAATGCATTATACCAACTTACACAGTCCCTTTGGCTACCCTGACTATAAGTGGTGACGAGAGAATATCCTCAGCATACCTTTCCTAGCCATCTTCAATTACTCACAGAATGATTTTTTTAGTGTTACATTTTCCAGTTCCTTCAGAATTTTTTATTCACTTCCTTCCTCTTTGTAGGTTCTGGGCATATATTTATTTCAGAGAGATCTTTTTCACTGCTTGCTTCTCCCAGGAATTGTGTTAAATGCTGTGAACATTTAATAAAACAACACAAAATCCTTTTCTTGGAGGGATTCTTGACTAAGAATAGAAAATAGCTAATTAAAGAGTTTGAAAACAATTTAATGTATGCTAAAAGATTGACATGGGAACAGAGAGCCAGGAGTCCTATTTCTGTTTGAGGACATGAGGGAGCCCTGTATAGAAGGGATTATTCCTGAATGTTAGTTATACTAGCATCTCACAATGATTTGAATTGGAGGCCTATAGTTTTAAATTTATACTGTTAATATGACAATCAATACCTAAACTACAAGATGCAGTTGTTAGGGTATTGGCATTGACTTGTTTTATTTCTAATGTTATTAATTTTATTTAAAAAGATCACCCTACATTAAAGCTTAATAAATTATCCTTGTTGGACATAGCAAATACCTAGTTGATAATCCCATTTCAACCACGTGCAAAACCTTTGATATAGTCATGAAACAACATTGAAAAAAACATCAATAAGCATGTATTTTTAAAATTTAATAATAAATATTTGCTTATGAATTTTAGCTACAATTTAATTCAATAAATCATAACATATGATACACAATTCTCTCAGCCATTCCTGACTTTGACCTATACCCCTGGTCATACTCCTTGTTTCTGCCATATTACCTGATTCGCTACAGTGATGTCAACTGTTACTTGTCACTTTACTGGGAAATAAAACAATCACTTTGAGCCAGACAGGCTGTCACTTCGCATTATTCTGGGTTAACATGATAGGCCATACAAAATTAAACAACATGTTATAAGAGTCACAATGATCATGAGTGTTTTCAAATCTGGCATTTGATTCTGGAATCAATTACTCCCAAAGATGTTTTAGAACCAGATTTCCAGCAAGGGAATCTACTAAACTATAGTGAGTCAGTATAAATAAAGAATCATAAGTCTTAAACTCTAGAGATGTCATATAATCCTATGGTTAGTGCCTCAGAGTTTAAATCAATATGACTTTAAAAGAGTAGAAATGTCAGGAATGTTCAAATTTAACCATGAATGATGAAAATATGTTTGTAGTAACAACTCCGGGAAATCTAAAACTACTTGTGTGGAAGAAAAATAAGTAATTGCAATATAACAAGGCTTTTGTTGAATAGAAATGTGTGTATAGTGTGCATGTGCACATAAGCACCTATGTACACATGTGTGTGTGTGTGTGTGTGTGTGTGTGTGTGTGTGTATGTGTGTGTGTGTTGGAAAGGAGACTTCCAAAGCAGGCAACAATACAGCTTCTGATTTAAAATAATTGTGCTATATTATAAATAAATGGAGCATTACACTGAAAGAAATGTTCAATATAGATCTCCAGTACAGTTAATATTTTGAAATAATTTTAGACTCACAAGAAGCTGAAAAAGTAGAGTTTCCATGTACCCCTTAGCCAACCTTCCCTAAGGATAACAACTTACATTCCCACAACATATTTGTGATAACCAGGAACTTGACTTTGGTTCAATACTGTAAATACATTACTTAAATTTCACCAGTTTTTAAATGTATTAATTAAAAATTTTATAGTGCTATGAAATTTATCATAGGTAACTACTGCCACAAACAGGATCCCTTTATAGTCAAACTCTCTCCTCATCTCTAACTCTTAAGAAACTCTCATCTGTTCATCACTGTAAATTTGTCATTTGAAGAAAGTTATATGAATGGAATAGTACACTATACAAGCTAATGACATTAGCTTTTTTCCTCTAGCACCAGAGATCAATCCAAGTTGCAGGTATCAATAGTTCTTTTTTAATACTTAATAATATTCTGTCATATTTGCGTACCAGTTTTTTCCATCCATTTGATTTTTTTCATATTTTGCCTATTAAAATCAAGCTGCTATGAACGTTCTTATACAGTTTTTTTCCTCTTTGCTCATATGCTTTCATTTTTCTAGGGGAAATACCCATGAGGGCTTGGTATTGTCAATATTTTTTCTTTTAGCCATTCTAATAGATATGGAGTCATATTTAATATTGGCTCTTATTTGCATTTCCTTAATGAAAAATAATGTGAAAACTATTTTATATGCTTATTTACCGTCTGTATTTCCTTTTTGGCCAAATGTGGGCTTAAGTCTTTTGCCAATTTTATTTATCCATTTATTTGATTTATTTTTCTTATTAAATTTTGAGAGTGTTTATGTGTAGTCTGGATGCAACTGTTTTTTTTATCCCAAATGGGATTTGTTATTATTTTCTTCCAGTCTGTGCCAGTCTTCATTCTTTTTTTTATTTTGCTATTATTAATATACAATTACATGAGCAATATTATGGTTACTAGACTCCCCCTATTATCAACTCCCCACCACAAACCCCATTGCAGTCACTGTCCATCAGTGTAGTAAGATGCTATAGAATCACTACTTCTCTGTGTTATACTGCCTTCCCCGAAGATCCCCACCCCACCCCCACCCCTGCTACATATGTGTGCTAATTGTAATACCCCTTTTTCCCCTTGTCCCTCCCTTCCCAACCATCCTCCCCAGTCCCTTTCGCTTTGGTAACTGTTAGTCCATTCTTGAGTTCTCTGAGTCTGTTGTTGTTTTGTTCCTTCAGTTTTTTCTTTGTTCTAATACTCCACATATGAGTGAAATCATTTGACACTTGTCTTTTTCCGCCTGGCTTATTTCACTGAGCATAATAGCCTCTAGCTCCATCCAGGTTTTTGCAAATGGTAGGATTTTTTTCTTCTTATGGCTGAATAGTATTCTATTGTGTATATATACCACATCTTCTTGATCCATTCATCTACTGATGGACACTTAGGTTGCTTCCATTTCTTGGCTATTGTAAATAGTGCTGCGATAAACATAGGGGTGCATATGTCTTTTTCAAACTGGGCTCCTGCAGTCTTAGAGTAAATTCCTAGGAGTGGAATTCCTGGGTCAAATGGTATTTCTATTTTTAGTTTTCTGAGAAACCTCCATACCACTTTCCACAATGGTTGAACTAATTTGCATTCCCACCAGCAGTGTAGGAGGGCTCCCTTTTCTCCACATCCTTGCCAACATTTGTTGTTGTTTGTGTTTTGGATGTTGGCCATCCTCACTGGTGTGAGGTGATATCTCATTGTGGTTTTAACGTGCATTTCTCTGATGATTAGCGATGTGGAGCATCTTTTCATGTGCCTGTTGGCCATCTGAATTTCTTCTTTGGAGAAGTGTCTATCCATGTCCTCTGCCCATTTCTTAATTGGATTATTTGCTTTTTGTTTGTTGAGGTGCGTGAGTTCTTTATATGTTTTGGATGTCAACCCCTATCGGATACGTTATTTATGAATATATTCCCCGTACTGTAGAATGTCTTTTTTTCTACTGATGGCGTCCTTTGCTGTACAGAAGTTTTTCAGCTTCATATAGTCCCACTTGTTCATTTTTGCTTTTGTTTTCCTTGCCCGGGGAGATATGTTCATGAAGAAGTTGTTATGTTTATGTCCAAGAGATTTTTGCCCATATTTTTTGTGAAGAGTTTTATGGTTTCATGACTTACATTCAGGTCTTTAATCCATTTTGTGTTTACTTTTATGTATGGGATTAGATAGTAATCCAGTTTCATTCTCTTACATGTAGCTGTCTAGTTTTGCCAACACCAGCTGTTGAAGAGGCTGTCATTTCCCTATTGTATATCCATGGCTCCTTTATCATATATTAATTGACCATATATGCTTGGGTTTATATCTGGACTCTCTAGTCTGTCCACTGGTCTATGGGTCTGTTCTTGTGCCAGTACCAAATTGTCTTGTTTACTGTGGCTTTGTAGTAGAACTTGAAGCCAGGGAGCGTAATTCCCCCTGCTTTATTCTTCCTTCTCAGGATTGCTTTGTCTATTCAGGGTCTTTTGTGGTTCCATGTGAATTTTAGAACTATTTGCTATAGTTCATAGAAGAATGTTGTTGGTATTTTGATAGGGATTGCATTGCATCTGTAGATTGCTTTAGGTAGGATGGCCATTTTGACAATATTAATTCTTAGCGAAGAGAATGGGATGAATTTCCATTTATAAGTGTCCTCTTCAATTTCTCTAAAGAGTGTCTTATAATTTTCAGGGTATAGGTCTTTCACTTTACTTCTTTGGTTAGGTTTATTCCTAGGTAGTTTATTCTTTTTGATGCGATTGTGAATGGAATTGTTTTCCTGATTTCTCTTTCTGCTAGTTGATCATTAGTGTATAGGAATGCAACAGATTTTTATGTATAATATTGTATCCCGCAGCATTGCTGAATTCAGATATTAGATCTAGTAGTTTGGAGTGGATTCTTTAGTGTTTTTTATGTACAATATCATGTCATCTGCAAGCAGGGACAGTTTGATTTCTTCCTTGCCAATCTGGATGCCTTTTATTTCTTTGTGTTGTCTGATTGCTGTGGCCAGGACCTCTAGAACTATGTTGAATAACAGTGGAGAAAGTGGGCATCCTTGTCTTGTCCCTGATTTGTACTTCCTTTTCTAGTTTCATTAATTGTGAGTTTGGACTGTTCATTAGTGATTGTTCTTCTTTCCTGAAGTAGACCTCTACTGCAATATATTTCCCTCTTAGCACAGCCTTTTCTGTGTCCCACAGTTTTTGTGGTGTTCAATTATTGTTGTCATTTGTCTCCATATATTGCTTGATCTCTGTTTTTATTTGGTCATTGATCCATTGATTTATTCGGAGCATGTTATTAAGTCTCCATGTGTTTGTTGGCTTTTTTGTTTTCTTTGTGTGATTTATTTTTAGTTTCATGCGTTTGTGATCTGAGAAGCTGGTTGGCACAATTTCAATCTTTTTGAATTTACTGAGGTTCTTTTTGTGGCCTAATATATGATCTATTCTTGAAAATTTTCCATGTGCACTTCAGAAGAATATGTATCCTGTTGCTTTTGGATGGAGTTTTCTGTAGATGTCTTTTAGGTCCATCTGTTCTAATATGTTGCTCAGTGGCTCTGTCTCCTTTCTTATTTTCTGTCTGGTTGATCGGTCCTTTGGAGTGAGTTGTGTGTTGAAGTCTCCTAAAATGAATGCATTGCATTCTATTTCCCCCTTTAATTCTGTTACTATTTGTTTCACATATGTAGGTGATCCTGTGTTGGTTGTATAGATATTTATAATAGTTATATCCTCTTATTGGACAAAACCCTTTTATCATTATGTAACATCCTTTTTCTCTTGTGACTTTCTTTGTTTTGAAGTTTATTTTGCCTGATGCAAGTACTGAAACTCCTGCTTTTTCTCAATATTAGTTGCATGAAATATCTTTTTCCATCCCTTTACTTTCAGTCTGTGTATGTCTTTGGGTTTGAAGTGAGTCGCTTGTAGGCAGCATATAGATCGTTCTTGTTTTTTTATCCATTTAGTAACTCTATGCCTTTTGATTGGTGAATTCAGACCATTTACATTTATGGTGATTATCGATAGGTATATACTTATTGCCATTGCAGGCTTTAGATTTGTGGTTACCAAAGGTACAAGGGTAATTCCCTTAATATCTTAACATCTAACTTAATATCTAACAGTCTAATTTAACTCACTTCGTATGCTATTACAAACACAACGTAAAGGTTCTTTTATTTTTTCCTCTTTCTTTCTCCTCCGTTCTTTGTATGTTATGAATCATATTCTGTACTCTTTGTGTAGCCCTTTGGTAAAATCTATTTAGCCTTAGGAATACTTCCATTTATAGGAGTCCCTCCAAAATGGACTGTAGAGGTGGTTTGTGGCAGGTAAATTATCTCAGCTTTTGCCTCTCTGAAAATTATTTAATCCCTCCTTCAAATTTAAATGATAACCTTGCTGGGTAGAGTATTCTTGCTCCAAGGCCCTTCTGCTTCATTGCATTAAATATATTATGCCACTCCCTTCTGGCCTGTAATTTTTCTGTTGAGAAGTCTGATGATAGCCTGATGGGTTTTGCTTTGTATGTGATTTTTTCTCTCTCTAGCTGCTTTTAAAAGACTGTATTTATCCTTGATCTTTTCCATTTTAATTATTATATGTCTTGATGTTGTCTTCCTTGGGTCCTTTGTATTCTGACATCTGTGCACCTCCATGGCTTGAGAGACTCTCTCCTTCCCCAGATTGGGGAAGTTTTCAGCAATTACCTCCTCAATGACACTTTCTATCCCTTTTTCTCTGTCTTCTACTTCTGGTAACCTACCATGGGAATATTTTTACTTTTGTATTGGTCACACATTTCTCTCAATATTCTTTCATTCTTATAGATCCTTTTTTCTCTCTGTGCCTCAGCTTCATTGTATTCCTCTTCTTTAATTTCTATTCCATTTACTGTCTCTTCTAGTACATCTAATCTGCTTTCAAATCCCTCCATTGTATGTTTCATTTCAGATATGGAATTTCTTAATGATTAATTCTCCAACTTTAATTCATTCCTAAGTTCTTGAATATTTTTCTGTACCTCCATAAGCATGTTTATAATTTTTGTTTTAAACTCTCTTTCAGGAAGATTACTGAGTTTGGTTTCATTTGGCCCTCTTTCTTGGGTTTTGTGAGATTTTGGTCTGAATCATGTTCTCTTGACTTTTCATATTTCTGTGTGGTGCCCAGTGTGCAGAAGCTCCAGTCTCTGGAGCTGCTCAGCTCCTGGAGTGATGTTGGGGGTCATAGGGGATTGTAGCTCGTGCCTGGGGGGAGGAAAGATCTGTTTCCTGATTCCCGTCTATGGTGCCTGTCTTCAGTGTCAGAGCCAGTAGGCCAAGCACACAGGTGTAAGCCTCTGTGCTTTGCATCTCTAGCTGTTGTAGGCAGGGCCTCCCTCTGGCTGGCCTGATGCCAGCACAGTGACTGTGGTTTTGCCAGCAGGTGCCTGCAGGCTAGAAGGAACATGCAGCAGGCTGCATGTCACAGTGGGGGCCTATGAGCTGAGTAGGCAGCCATGGGATGGAGCACCTGACACTCCTCAAAGTTCCCAACCAGCTTGGCAGAGTGTGCCTAGACAACCTTAACCCTGTCCAGCTCTCCTCCTGCACAGCAAGCTCTGTGCAAACCCCGCCCCTTCAGCAGCCCCTTGCTGCTAGGAAGCTTCTCAGACTGCCTGCTTTTCCTCTGACATAAAGTTGCCAGATGTGGATCCCCTCCTCCACAAACAACTGGAATGTTAGTTTCTCAAGCACTCCACCTGTCCGAACTCCCCAAAGTCCAGAGCACCATGCACTATAAGTTTCTGCTCACAAAGCAGATCTACAGGTCTAGGTGTTCAGCAGTCTCAGGCTTCCACCTCCTCCCCCGCTCTTTTTCTCTTCCTCCCGCTCGTAAACTCGGGTGTGGGAAGGGCTTGGGTCCTACTGCATTAAGGCTTTCATACATTACCCTGTTTCATGAGGTCTGCTCTGTTTGTGAGGTGTGTATGCAGTCTGATTCACCCCTCTTTTTGTTGCTGTCTTAAGGTTAGTTGTATTAATTAACTATATTTTTGTACTGTTTGTGGTTTTGGGAGGAGCTCTCCCTCTCACCTCTCATGCCACTGTCTTGAATTCTCCTCATTCATCATTCTCTAAACAGTGTCTTTCTCAAGCAAAAAAAAATTAAATTTGATAAAGGCAAATTTATCCTATTTTATTTTCCTTATGGATCACAAACTTTTATGTAAGAAATCTATTTAATACTAGTATCTAGAATCTAGATCTAGTAGAATCCCTAATATGTAGTATTAGATATCTAATAGATACTATCTCTAATTTATTCATTGTCATCAAGATTTCTCCTATTTTTTGTTCTAGAACATTTATGGTTTAGTTTTTACACTTGTACTTGCAATATATTTTGATTTACATTTTGGTTTTGGCTCAAGGTGTGGATTGAAACTTGGATTCATTTTTTGTATATAGATCTACAATTTTTACAGCTCCATTTTTGGGGAAAAAATATGCATTTCCTAGTGAACTGCATTTACACCTTTTCAAATATTAATTTACAAAAATATATCCATAGTTCTACCTCTGAGCTCTCTTTTTCTTTCTATTGATATATTTGCCTACCTTGATGGCATGACCAAACTATTCTGATTATACTGGCTTTATAAGATGATGTAATATTTTTCCACATGTAATAATGTGAAGTCAGCTAGTATAAACCATTTGGCTTTGTTCTTTTGAAAGGTGATTTGGTGGTCAAAAAACTAAAAATAGAAATACCATATGACCCGGCAATTCCACTTCTGGGAATTTACCTTAAGACAAAAATCATGAATTAAAAAAGCTATGTGCACACCTATGTTCACTATAGCATTATTTGCAATAGCAAAGATATGGATGCAACCCAAATGTCCACTAATAGATGAATGGATAAAGAAGATGTAGTATGTATACACATTGGAATACTACTCAACCATAAAAAAGAAGGAAATTTTGCCATTTGAAACAACATGGATGGACCTAGAGGGTATTATGCTAAATGAAACAAGCCAAGCATAAAAAGAAAATACCATGATTTCCCTTATATGTGGAATCTAAAACAAAACAAAACAAACAAAAAAGAGATAGACCTATAAATATGGACAACAGATGGTTGGTTACCATGGGAGAAGGGGGACATGGGTGAAATAGGAGAAGGGGATAAAGAGGTACAACTGAAAATTGTAAAATAATTAGTAATAAGAATAGAAGTACAACAGAGAGTATAACCAATAATATTCTTATATCTAAGAATGGTAATGGGGTAACTACACCTACCATGGCAAGCATCTTGTAATGTATATGATTATTGAGTCACTATATTGTACATATGAAACCAAGATAATAATGTATATCAACTTTATTCCAATAAAAAAATGTTTATTTGGGTGTTCAAGGTCTCTATATACATACACAAATATATTGTAAAATCAGGCTCACAATTAATTTAAAAAATAAACCTGTTGGGATTTTGACTGAAATGGCATTGAATCTAGATGTGTCTTCAGATAAATCTGCAGAAAATTGACATATAAACAATACTCAATTTTTTAATCCATTAAAATTTCTCTTAGCAATGTTTTATAGCTTTCAAGTACACAAGTCTTGTATATCTTTTTTTCTGATTTTTTAAATTAAGGTATTGATATACACTCTTACGAAGGTTTCACATGAAAAAACAAGGTGGTTACTACATTTACCCATATTATCAAGTTTGTATATCTTTTTTTTTTTTTTCCTTAAATATTTCACCTTTTGATGCTATTTTAAGTGCTGGTATTTTTTTTCACTTCATAATTGTTTTTATATAGAAAAATAATTGATATTTATGTATTGACCTTGTATCCTGCAGTCTTGCTAAAGTCCTTTATTATTTTTTATAGCATTTTTGTAGGATCAATTGTATTTTCTATGTAGATGATCTTGTTTTCTGTAAATAACATTTACTTCTTGCTTTCTAGTCCAGATGCTTTATTTCTTTAATTTTCCTTATTTCACTGAACCTGAATCAACAATGACAATGTTGAAGAGAAGTGATGAACATGGACCTTCTTGTATCTCATCTTAGGGGGAATGCCTTTAGTATTCCTCCATTAGATATGATGCTAGCAGTAGGTTGTTTGTAATGAATTTTTACCACGTTGATGGAGTTCCCTTTCACTTTGTTTTCTGAGATTTATCAGGAATGGATATTGAATTTCACCTTTTCTGCATTAATTGAGATGATCACGTATTTTGTTTTTGAGTTTGTTAATAAGATGACATTAATCCTCTAGGCAATATTGGAAAGTCAATTCAACCTTATATTTCTGGGATAAACAAAATATAGTCATAATTTATTGAATTTGGTAAATTATATTAAGAATTTTTTATTAAAAGTTAGTGTTAATGTAGCATATTGGTCTGTAGTTTTCTTTTTTAATGTCTCTGATATTAGTATAAAAGTAATGCTAAGTTCATAGGATGAACTGCAAAATATTTTCTTACATTCAATAATCAGGAAGATTCTTTGTAGATTTATTAATCTTTCTCCCTTACATGTTTGGAAAAATTCTCCAGTGAAACCATCCACACCTGAAATTTTGTTGTTGGAAGTTTTGTTTTGTTCTGTTTTTAAGAAATGTAATGTATTCAATATTACTGAGTAATTCCTGTATCTTCTTAAATGATGTTGGATGCTTTGTGTCTTTCAATGCATTTATCTAGGTTTTAAAATTTATTTGCATAAAGCTTGCATAGTAATTCTTATTATTAAACTATATGCCTATAGAGTTTATAATAGTGTCATACTTTCATTCCTGACAGTCCAATTGATGTCTTCTACCCTTTTTTGATTATTTATTTAATTGATCTCCTTCAGGACCAGCTTTTGCTATAATTGAATTTGTCTATTTTGTAGAATTTGTCTTTAATTTCCACTCTGCTCTTTCCTCTATTTTGTGTGTATGTGCATACGTGTGTGTGTGTGTGTGTGTGTGTGTGTGTGTGTATGTGGGCGCACTTACATTCTGTTTCATCTGATTTTCTTTTTTTACATTTCTCAAGGTAGAAGATATGGTAATTGATTTGAGACCACAATTCCTTTCTAAAATAGAGCTTATTGTTACACATTGTCTCCTAATGAATACCTTGTAACATTTCACAGATATTAATATACAGTGTTTTTAGTTTCATTCAGTTCAATATAATTTCTAATTTCTCTTTTAACTTCTTCTTTGATCCATATGTTACTTAAAATTGTGTTGTTTCCAAACATTTGGAGATTCTCCAGATATTTTTGTTATTGATTATGTAAAATTTAATTTTATTATTGTGGAAAATATGTTTAACATATAATATATGCCAGTTACGTAAAATTGCCTGAGAGTGTTATTCAGGTTTTCTGTATATCCATGCTGATATTTTTCTAATAGATTTATCAGTGATTGAGATATTTTTTAAATCTCTGAGTACACTTCTGGAATTATCTGTTTCATGTAGCTATATAAGTTCTACTTCACTTATTTTGAAGTTTTGTTATTATGCACATAATAATTTTGGATTCATATATTCCAGTATATGAATTGTCACCCAAACCAACATGTCCATTTTTTATCCTTCATAAGAGTATTTGCTATCAAATCTATGTAGTCTGAATTGAATATAGGTACCTTAGCTTTTTATTTTTATTTTTTTAATTTTGTTATTATTAATGTACAATTACATGAGCAACATTATGGTTACTAGACTCCCGCTATTATCAAGTCCCCACCACATACCCCATTACAGTCACTGTCCATCAGCATAGTAAGATGCTATAGAATCACTACTTGTCTTCTCTGTGTTATACTTCCTTCCTCATATTCCCCCTCCCGCTACATTATGTGTGCTAATTGTAATACTCCTTTTTCCCCCTTATCCCTCCCTTCCCACCCATCTTTTACAGTTCCTTTGCATTTGGTAACTGTTAGTCCATTTCTTGGGTTCTGTGAGTCCGCTGCTCTTTTGTTCCTTCAGTTTCTTCTTTGTTCTTATATGCCACAGATGAGTGTAATCATTTGATACTTGTCTTTCACTGCCTGGCTTATTTTACTGAGCATAATACCCTCTAGCTCCATCCAGGTTGTTGCAAATGGTAAGATTTGTTTTCTTCTTATGGCTGAATAATATTCCATTTTGTATATGTACCACATCTTTATCCATTCATATACTGATGGACACTTAGGTTGTTTCCATTTTTTGGCTGTTGTAAATGGTGCTGTGATAAACATGTGGGTGTGTATGACTTTTTGAAACTGGGCTCCTGCATTCTTAGGGTAAATTCCAAGGAGTGGAATTACTGGGTCAAATGGTATTTCTATTTTTAGCTATTTGAGGAACCTCCATATTGCTTTCCACAATAGTTGAACTAGCTTACATTCCCACCAGCAGTGTAGGAGGGTTCCCTTTTCTCCACATCCCCACCAGCATTTGTTGTTCTTTGTCTTTTGGATGTTGGCAATCCTAACTTGTGTGAGGTGATATCTCATTGTGATTTTGATTTGTATTTCTCTGATGATTAGTAATGTGGAGCATCTTTTCATGTGCCTGTTGGCCATCTAAATTTCTTCTTTGGAGAAGTGTCTGTTCAGTTCCTCTGCTTATTTTTTAATTGGCTTATTTGCTATTTGTTTGTTGAGGTGCATGAGCTCTTTATATAATTTCGATGTTAATACCTTATCAGATATGTCATATTCTACCATACTGTAGGGTGTCTTTTGGTTCTAGTGATGGTGTCTTTTGCTGTACAGAAGCTTTTCAGCTTGATATAGTCCCACTTGTTCATTTTTGCTTTTGTTTCCCTTGCCCAAGGAGATATGTTCATGAAGAAGTTGCTTATGTTTATGTCCAAGACATTTTTGCCTTTGTTTTTTTCTAAGAGTTTTATGGTTTCATGATTTACATTCAGGTCTTTGATTCATTTTGAGTTTACTTTTGTGTATGGGGTTAGACAATAATTCAGTTTCATTCTCTTACATGTAGTTGTCCAGTTTTGCCAACACCAGCTGTTGGAGAGGCTTTCATTTCCCCATTGTATATCCATGGCTCCTTTATCATATATTAATTGACTATATATTCTTGTGTTTATATCTGGGCTCTCTAGTCTGTTCCATTGGTCTATGGGTCTGCTCTTGTGCCAGTACCAAATTGTCTTGATTACTGTGGCTTTGTAGTAGAACTTGAAGTCAGGAAGCATAATTCCCCCTGCTTTATTCTTCCTTCTCAGTATTGCTTTGGCTATTCATTGTCTTTTTTGGTTCCATATGCATTTTAGAATTATTTGCTCTAGTTCGTAGAAGAATGCTGTTGGTGTTTTGATAGGGATTGCATTGAATCTGTAGATTGCTTTAGGCATGATGGCCATTTTGACAATATGAATTTTTCCTATCTATGAGCATGGGATGTGTTTCTGTTTATTGGCATCTTCTTTAATTTCTCTCATGAGTGTCTTGTAGTTTTCAGACTATAGGTCTTTCACTTCCTTGGTTAGGTTTATTCCTAGGTATTTTATTCTTTTTGATGCAACTGTGAATGGAATTGTTTTCCTGATTTGTCTTTCTGCTAGTTGATCATTAGTGTACAGGAATGCAACAGATTTTTGTGTATTAATTTTATATCCTGCAAATTTGCTCAATTCAGATATTAGATCTAGTAGTTTTGGAGTGGCTTCTTCAGGGTTTTTTAACTACAATATCATATCATCTGTAAACAGGAACAGTTTTACTTCTTCCTTAAAAGTCTGGATTCCTTTTATTACTTTGTGTTGTCTGATTGCCATGGCTAGGACCTCCAGAACTATATTGAATAAAAGTAGGGAGAGTGGGCATCCTTGTCTTGTTCCTGATCTTAAAGGAAAAGCTATCAGCTTCTTGCTGTTTGGTATAATGTTGGCTGTGGGTTTTTCATTCATGGCCTTTATAACATTGAGGTACTTGCCTTCTATACCCATTTCATTGAGAGTTTTTATCGTGAATGGATGTTGAATTTTCTCAAATGCTTTTTCAGCATCTATGGAGAAAATCATGTCATTTTTGTTCTTTTTGTTGATGTGGATGATGTTGATGGATTTTCGAGGGACATATTATGTTTACTGACTTTGGATCTCATTTGTTCTTCCTTTTCTAGTTTCGTTAATTGTGAGTTTAGACTGTTCATATGGGATTGTTCTTCTTTCCTGAGGTAGACCTGTATTGCTTCCCTCTTAGCACAGCCTTTGCTGCATCCCACTGATGTTTTGGTGTTGAATATTTGTTGTCATTTGTCTCCATATATTGCTTGATCTCTGTTTTTATTTTGTCATTGATTCATTGACTATTTCAGAGCATCTTATTAAGCCTCCATTTGTTTGTGGGCTTTTTCGTTTTTCTTTGTGTAATTTATTTCTAGTTTCATACCTTTGTGATCTGAGAAGCTGGTTGGTACAATTTCAATCTTTTGGAATTTACTGAGGCTCTTTTTGTGGCCTAGTATATGATCTATTCTTGAAAATGTTCCATGTACACTTCAGAAAAATGTGTATCCTGTTGCTTTTTGATAAAGTGTTCTATAGATGTCCATTAGGTCCATCTGTTCTAATACGTTGTTCAGTGCCTCTGTCTCCTTACTTATTTTCTGTGTGGTTGATTGGTCCTTTGGAGTGAGTGTGTGTTGAAGTCTCCTAAAATGAATGCATTGCATTCAATTTCCCCCTATAATTCTGTTAGTATTTGTTTCATATATGTAGGTGATCCTGTGTTGGTTGCATAGATATTTATAATAGTTATATCCTCTTGTTGGAGTGACCCTTTTATCATTATGTAAGGTCCTTCTTTGTCTCATTGTTACTTTCTTTGTTTTGAAGTCTGTTTTGTCTGATACAAGTACTGCAACTCCTGCTTTTTTCTCACTATTAGTTGCATGAAATATCTTTTTCCATCCCTTTATTTTCAGTCTATGTATGTCTTTATGTTTGAAGTCTTTGTAGGCAGCATATAGACAGGTCTTTTTTTTTTTTTGTATCCATTCAGTGGCTCTATGTCTTTTGTTTGGTGCATTCAAACTATTTACATTTATGGTGATTATCGATAGGTATGTACTCATTGCCATCGCAAGCTTTAGATTCATGGTTACCAAAGGTTCATAACCTTACTACCTAACAGTCTAATTTAACTCAGTTCCTATGCTATTATAAAGACAACATAAAGGTTCTTTTCTTTTTTTTCCTCCTCCATTCTTTATATGTTAGGTATCATATTCGGTACTCTTTGACTATTTCCATTTAGCCTTAGGAATACTTCCCTTTTTAGCAGTCCCTCCAAAATGCACTGTAAAGGTGATTTGTGGGAGATAAATTTTCTCAGCTTTTGCTTATCTGAAAATTGTTTAATCCCTCCTTCTAATTTAAATGATAACCTTTCCAGGTAGAATATTCTTGGTTCATGGCCCTTCTGCTTCATTGCATTAAATATATCATGCCACCACTCCCTTCTGGCCCGTAAGGTTTCTGTTGAGAAGTCTGATGATAGCCTGATGGGTTTTCCTTTGTAGCTGATCTTTTTTCTCTTTCTAGCTGCTTTTAAAAGTCTCTCTTTAACCTTGATATTTGCCATTTTAATTATTATATGTCTTGATGTTGTCTTCCTTGGGTCCCTTGTGTTGGGAAATCTGTATACCTCCATGGCTTGAGAGAATATCTCCTTCCCCAGACTGGGGAAGTTCCATAATCACCTCCTCAATAACACTTTCTATCCCCTTTTCTCTCTCTTCTTATTCTGTTATCCCTATAATGAAGATACTGTTTTGTTTGGATTGGTCACACAGTTCTGTCAATATTCTTTCATTCTTTCATTCATCCTTTTTCTCTCTGTGCCTCAGTTTCATTGTATTACTCTTCTCTAATTTCTATTCCATTTACTGTCTCTTCTACTAAATCTAATGTATTTTTAAATCCCTCCACTGTATGTTTCATTTCAGATACGGTATTTCTTAATGATTGAATCTCCATCTTAAATTTATCCCTAAGTTCTTGAATATTTTTCTGTACCTCCATGAGCATGTTAATGATTTTTATTTTAAACTCTCTTTCAGGAAGATTGGTGAGTTCAGTTTCATTTGGTCCTTTTTCTTTGGTTTGTGAGATTTTGGTCTGAACCAGGTTCCTTTGACATTTCATAGTTCTATGTGGTGCCCTGTAGTGCCCAGAAGCTCTAGTCCTTGGAACTCCTCCAAGAGTGAGGTTGGGGTTGTAGGGGAGTGGCACTGGTGCCTTGGGGTAGGAAAGAGCTGTTTCCCAATTCCCGGCTGCAGTGCCTTTTCTCCAGTATCAGAGCCAGTGGGCTGAGCCCACAGGTGTAAGCCTCTGTGCTTGGTGTTTCTACCTGTTGTAAGTGGGGCCTCCCTCTGGCTGGCCTGACGTCAGCGCAGTGAATGCTGGTTTGCATGCAGGTGCCGACAGACCAGGAGGAATGTGTAGCAGGCTGCATGTCACAGTTGAGGGCCTTGGAGCTGAGCAGGCAGCCTGGGGGATGGAATGCCTGAAGCTCCTCAAGTTCCCAACCTGCTGGGAAGGGTGTGCCCAGAAAACCTTGTCCACCTATCCCTTCTCCCGTGCCAGCAAGTTCCGTGCAACTCCCACCCCTTCAGCAGCCCCCTCGCTGCTAGGAATCCTCTCAGACCGCCCATGTTCCCTTTATCCCAGAGTTGCCCGATGTGGATCCCTGTCCTCCACAAATGGCCGAAGTCTCAGTCTCTCAAGCACCCTGCTCCCCAACCCCATCAACCTCCAGAGCACCACACATTGTAGGTTTGCACTCCAAAGCCATCTTCCAGGGCTAGGTGTTCTGCAGTCCCAGGCTTCCACCCCCTCCCGCTCTCCGTTTCTCTTTCTCCTGCCAGTGTGCTGAGGTGGGGGAAGGGCTTGGGTCCCTCCAGATCAAGAATTGTTATATATTTCGTTATACTTACACATATATAATAAACCAAGAGAATTATGGCTGAAGATGACTATTTACAATTTTGTGTATTTAAAACATTTTTATTTCTCCTTCCATATTTTTGAAAGATATCTTTTGCTTGATAAAGATCCCTCATTTGCATAATTTATTAGTGTTTGGCTATGTTACATAACTAACTTCTGGTCATAAATCTGCTGTATGTCTTAATTTAACTCATCTGTATGTGATATGTCCTTTTTATTCTTGGGCTTATTTTAAGAATTTCTTTTCTAAAAAATATTTAATATAGAATTATTAACTATTATTAACTGTTGTCACCACACTATATCTCACATCCCTATGACTTAGTTTATTTTATAACTGGAAATTTGTAACTTTTGACTTCATTCACCAACTTCACCACTGCCTCTGCCCTCCCTTCCTACCCCACCACCTTCCCTATCTCTGGGAACCGTCAATCTGTTTGTATTTATGAGTGTGGTTTATTGTTTGTGTATCTTTTAGATTACACATAAAAGTGAGATCATATAGTATTTGTCTTTCTCTGTCAGGCTCCTTTCCCTTACCATAAAGCCCTCAAGGCCCATTCAGGTTGCTCTAAATGGCAAGATTTAATTCATTTTTTATTACTGAATAATACTCGACACATGTATATACCCAACACAATTTATCTATTCATTCATTGATGAAAACTTAGATTGTTTCCATATCTTGGCTATTGTAAATAATGCTGCAATGAACATGGGGATGCATGTATCCTTTTGATGTAGTGTTTTAACTTCCCTTGTATAAATACCCAGAAGTGAAATTGCTGGATTATATGGTAGTTATATTTTTAATTTTTAGAAAAACCCATATGTTTTCCATGGTGCCTGCTCCAATTTACAGTCCTCTCAACAGTGCACAATTGTTCCTTTCTGTCCACATCCTCACGAGCACTTGTTATTTCTAGTCTTTTTGATATAGCCAAATAGGTGTGAGGGGCTATCTCTTGAGGTTTTGATTTGCATTTCTCTAATGATTAGTGATTTTAAGCACATTCTCATGTATCTATTGGCCATCTATATGTCTTTGGAAAAATATATTTTCAGATCCTCCTACTATTTTTAAATAGGTTTGTTTTTGCTGTTGTGTGAATTCTTGATATATTTTGCATATTAACCCCATAGTATCAGATATATGCAAATATTTCTCCCATTCAGTCAGTTGTCTTTTAATTTTATTGATGGCTTCTTTTGCTGTACAGAGCTTTTTAGATTGAGGTAGTACTGCTTGTTGTTTATTTTTATGTTGTGTTTTTGGAGTCAGATCCAAAAAAATTATTGCCAAAACCAATGTTAAAAAGCATAATGCCTATGTTTTCTTATAGGAGTTTTATGAGTTCAGATCTTATGTTCAAGTCTGTAAACCATTTTGAGTTAATTTTGTGTATTGTGTAAGATAGTGATCCAGTTTCACTCTTTTTCATGTGGTTGTCCAGTTTTCCCAACCCCATTTAATGAAGAGAGTCCTTTCTCTGTTGTATATTCTTGGCTAACTTGTCATAGTTAATTGACCACATAGGCATGGGTTTATATCTGAGCTCTCTATTACGTTGCATTGATCAGTGTGTCTGTTTTTTGCCAATACCATACTGTTTTGATTTCTATAGCTATGTAAAAAAATTTTGCAGGGAGCATGATGCCTTCAGCATTGTACTTTTTTCTCAGGATTTCTTTGGCTATTTGAGGTCTTTTCTTTTATAACAATTTTTAAGTTATTCTACTTCTGTGCAAAATGCCATTGAAATTTTGATAGGTGTTACATTGAGTCTGTAGATTACTTTGGGCAGCATTTTTTTCAATTTATGAGCACAAAATATCTTTTCATTTATTTGTTTCTTTGACTTCTTTCATCTATGTCTCATAGTCTTAAAATACAACATACCAAAACTAATGAATGCAGTACAAGCAGTTGTAGAAGGGAGTTTGTAATGATAAATGCCTAACTCAAGAAAAATCACAAATAAGTTAACATTACACCTTAATAAACTAGAAAAAGAACTAAAAATGTAGCCTCTAGAGAGGAAATAAAGATCAGAGAAGAAATAAGTCAATGGAGACCAGAAAAATAATAGAAAAGAACAATGAAATTAAGAGCTGGTTTTTGAAAAGATAAACAAAATTGACATATTTTTAGCAAGACCATATATGACAAGCCCACAGCTAACATCATACTTGGTGGTGAAGAACTGAAACCTTTCCTCTAAGAGTTTTGCTATTAAGCATTTTTAGGTCAGAACACAGCATTGTTTGATCTAGGGCTAATTTTCTTCTATTAAACTGAACCCTTCTGAATAAGTTACCCTGAGTTAATGAATTATGAGGGCTTCTAATCTGACTAGTGGGGACAGCCCTTAGTCACTTAGATAAAATTAAAGGTTTCTCTCTAACCCTCTTGTTTTTCTCATTTTTTGTGTGTGTTTTCTTCTCAGGCTTGGGCAGTTGCTTCATATATATATGAGCTGTTCGTGTATTCAGCTGAATACTAAGAGGTGACCCTTCAAAGTTCTCCAGAGGTTTTCTCTCTCTTCAGTTCTCTTCCTGCCAATACTCTGCCTTTGGAGCTCTAGCTGCCTTATAGACTCTGGCTCCATAAAACCTGTATCCCACTCCACAACTTGTACAGGCTGCTTGGCTTGACTGTGTTTGCCTTTCTCGTGCAGCAATCAGAAAGCTATCTGGAGGCAAGCTATGAAAATTATTTGACTCACCCCCTTTGCTTTTTTTCTCTCAAGGATTATAGTCCTTTGTTGTCTGATATACAATTTATTGATTTCCATTATTGCATATATTGTGTCTATTTAAAAACAATTTGAGGCTGAAGAACACTGTTAATGTTTAGATTTCAAGCTCTTTTCCTCCATCTTGGTCTGACAAATTCTACTATTTCATTTTTCCTTGTGCCTCCTAATTTGAATTTATTCCCATCTCTTCTGGAAACATAGTCTTAGGCTAAATTATCTATATAAGCTCTTCTTTCACTAACCAAATATGAGCTTCATAATTTAAAAGCTAAAGTAGCCCTGCCATGTCACTTACCCAAAGATGGCTCAGTCCCTGAAAATCTCCTGTAACTTTATTCTTTTGTGTTGTTAAATGACACTGAAGATTTGTGTTGTCATGGTAAAAACTGTTGGATATTGTCATATTTTTAAAAAATATACATACTTGTGTATATTCATGTGTGTGCATATATGTGTATGTGTGCACATGCATCTATGTCAAGATATTTGGGCATAGATGTATTAGCTGAATGTTATGGGAAAGACGGTTTGATAAGATAATTAAAAGAGTTTCAGCAGGGGTCAGAAAACTTTTTTCTAATTGGCAGATAGTAAGAATTTCAGGCTTTGAGGGTCATATGGTCTCTGCAACTACTCTACTCTGCCACCATAGTGAGAAAGCAATCATAAAAAATACAAAGAAATGGATATGGCTGTGGTCCAGTAGATTTTATAAAAGCAACTGATGGACCATATTTGGCCTATGAGTCACAGTTTGCTGACTTCTGAGTTAGAGAGTATTGTGAATATTTATAGTAGACAGAATAACTTTAATGGCTCCTTTAGATAGTAAATATTTTGGAAGCCTAAATTCACATAGTCCTTCAAAATAATTTTATTTTCTGTAGTGAGGGCAGGAACAGGGTTATATGTGGAGCCATATTAATGCCATATCTGAGACTTTTGGTCAATGATAAGGAAATTGTTTCCTTTAAAGAACAAAGATCACCTGACAGTTTTAAATTAGTTTTTGGGGGCAGTTTCTTGCTCTTTCAGACAGACCCTATGTGATATTACTGCTAAAACTGTCCTATCTGCTGCTTTCCTTATTTGTTCTCCTTCAGCTGTATTTTCCTGGCATGTAGAGATAAGGTTTAGGAGATTCCTGACAAGCAATTTTCTATGAGCAAGCTCACTTATAAAATTTATTGAAAGTTTTATGAATATCTTGGGTATTTTGTTTCATAACTTTAAGTTTTTCTAGAGCCAGAATTGAAACTGGTGCATGTCAGTTAGATAGGATATCAGAGTAAACTCTTTGAAGAGCCTGATAAAATTCATGTGTTCACATTTGTGGATGTTCTTATTGACCAATTTCCTTAGCTTCCCAAGCAGCAACTATTTCTTTCAGCATCTTTTCTTTGGTTCTGACCAATGTGGTACTGTTCATGGTTGGAAGTCAGTGATAGTAAGACAAACACTAGACAATATTGTCATAGAATTCTTGAGAGAAATGGACTCACCTTTTCCTCTGAATCCACTTCCTAAGCCTGTGATGCTATCATAGGTCTGTATTATTGTTGCAACCTGCTAGACCTCATTACCATGAAAAAGACAAAGAAATAATGATTTCAAATTGCAAAGAAATGTTTCAAATATTAATAAAGCATTATTGACTTATATGCCATAAAGAACATAAGGAACTCTAATATATAATTTTTGCTCTCAAATATCTTAGATTAAAATTGATGATGCTTGGATTCTATATCACTTTACTCATATTCTGTAGTAACACTTACTACTGTATGATGCACCAGACACTAGCCTGGGCATGAAGAATACAAAGAATATTGTATTCCTTGTATTCCTTGCACTTCTGACAAGTGAACTGATGATTAAAATATGGCTGTATGTGCTACAATAAAGTAATACTCAGAATACTATGGGAACATAGAAAAGGGATTATGAAAATTAGATGGAAGAATCAGATAAAGATTGAGAGGGTGCCTTCTCTGAATTTTGAAAGAAAATGATGTGCTATGCAAACCAAGAAAAACTTGAATCGGGATAGAAAGTACATGTCGAAAGACCCAAAAATGTCGGTGAACATGGTCTTTCAGGTGCTAAAACTGATTGATTGTGGTTGTAGCCTAGAATGTAAGAGCTGCAGTAGTGAGAGGTAACCTGGAGAAGTACGAGAAGAGCTTGAATGCTTTTACTTAGGAGCTTAACACTGTTTAGTAAAGATATTCAAAACCATATGGATTTAAGTAGAGAAGTGTTATGATTAATTTTTTTTAGAAGAGTGTTTACATGGAATTTTCAAGAACTAGACTTGAATGGTGAGGATCTTATTAGGGTATTTCAGCCAACAGCAAGAAATTATAAGGGCTTGAACTAAAGCAGTGCTAGTGAAAATGGTAAAATGGGGATAGATTTGAAGGACGTCTAGGAGGAAAATTAAATAGAACATAGAGTTTGCCTTTTAAAATGCTGTTAACAACAATACCAACATATCTAAGCATTTTCTGTGTGCTGCCCTGAATGAGAAGTATTTTATTTAATCATAAAGACTGTAACAGTATGAAGCAAATATTATATCATACTCATTAAAGCTACTATTTAAATCTTTTGTGACTAACCATGAAGTTCAGACTTTTAAACACTTTACTTACTAAATTTATTTTTATTTAACAAATACTAGTTTAATATGGACCAGGGTTTATTATAAATGCTATTTGAATATTAACCTTTTGACTTTGATATACGCAAGAGAAAATGGTGATGATGTACTAATAAAAGTGCATGTTTATTTTTTGACTGTATAAATTTTATAGTCATCAGCCTATAAGCCTATAGTTTATTCATAAATACTTCAGGTAGAGTAAGGGAATGTGGAAAAGAGATTATTTGCAGTTTCTTGGAGGGATTGGCTAAGAAAAAGGGTTCTGAAGGAAGGCAAGGAGAGGTCACAATGTAACTTTTTGGGAACCATACAAGGGTAAAGAGTAATAAATAGACAGAATGTGAAAGTCCCACCTCTGGCCAATGTTAGATACTATATGAGCCATATTTTCTATTGGACTTAGCACAAAATTTTCTGTATCTTGGTGGGGTGGGAGCAGAAGCCCATTTGCAGAGGTTGAGGTAGGAAGTTTCTGTAGCAGTTTCACATGTGGTGGGTCTGCAAAGACTGATATGCCTGAAAAAAGGAGACAAGCAGGCTGTTGGGTGGAAGTGGAGTGGGAAGCTTCTTGGAGGAAGAGCAAGGACAAGAGGATAATAGGCATAGGGCAAAATACCTGGAATTTATAAGCCAAGGTTCAAGGATAAAATATCTCAAACATGTTCAGGTTACAGGATTTAGTTTTCCAAAGAGAGGATAAAATTTGGCATATTTTTCCCAACAGAATATTGCAAGTGGGTTACTTAGGGAGGCACGTGTGGTGAACTGTTCTGGATGTCCTTGAAATGGGACAAATGAGTCTCACAAACTTGCTGACTT
Source organism: Smutsia gigantea (assembly GCA_032199065.1). NCBI lineage: Eukaryota > Metazoa > Chordata > Mammalia > Pholidota > Manidae > Smutsia > Smutsia gigantea. Next base: position 110,165 of record JAVSCE010007314.1, on the reverse strand, counting down.
TCACTTTTCTAAAATTTTATTACTTGGGAAATATAAGGATTTTTTTAAAAAGAAGCAATGCTAGTGTTTTACTTGTCTTGTTATTCAGTGAGGGGGGAACTATATTTAATATTTCATATATTAAAAGTTAATTGATAAATGAATATCAAGTAAAATTTAGATAAAATACCTACCGGGCCAGAAAGTGCCAAAACTTTCTTTCATGAAATCATAGTTCCTCTGTGTTTAAATTGAATTAGCAGTGTGTTGCATGTGCTTGGGTATAGATAACTCCTTTTCATAATTACTCAAGTCCCCAGTGTAGGTTTTTCTTAAGCAAGAAGGAAAAACTATGTTTTCTGTGTTTTTCTACAACACATATTAGGGAAAGAAAGACCAATAAATCACTGGAACTTGGATATCTTCTCTATATATAGAAATATTCAGCCAGCTGTCAAAGCCTGTGCAACCGAGAACCTTAAATGAGCTGACCTACTTACAGTGTGATGCAGCGTTCCTTTTTCCATGTCAGTTAATTATACCTTTAGAGACAACTCAGATTTGTTTATAAAAAGGAATGAAAAAAGAAAATCCTCTTTTTTTTCTGAGTAGTTTGATAACCTTGTATTTCTGGATTTTTCCTATTTTTTAATATAAAACTTTTTCTTTGAACAAGTTTTCTTTCTTTTTTTTAATAGCATTTATCAGTATTGCATTTTCTTTGTCAGAAAGGAAGTCTTTCAAGTTGGGGAAATGGCAATCAAGTTCCTGCCAAGTTTATCAATATCATTTTACTCCCAGGAGAGATGATTTTTCTCTCATTTCCCAAATGTCAAATGTATACCAGAGAATGAGTTTATACAAGTTGAAAAAGAGAAAGCATGTGTGCGTCAGAGAAAGGGACTTAGAGTCCCTTCCATCATCAGTGTTGGGCTAATCTTTTAGTTTTTGTGTGTCTCTGTATAACTTTCTGTAGAAAATGGGTATTATGATTTTGCCATTCTTACATGTGTACTAAAGGAATTTGTAAACTGTTTCTTCTGAAATTGTTTCTTTTGAAACTATCTGAAACAATGAACATCTTAAATAATGAAATATATGAAAGGCATATAAGTATGAAATAACATACATGAAATATGTCACAGTCTCAGGGAAAATTTTTCTAGGTATTTACAAAATGTACAATTTCACATAGAGCTCGGTTTCTGATATAGTATATTTGTGCTTAGCACAGTGCCATCCACAGAATAGGAAATAAAGGACAAAAGGTAGAAAGCATGTGAAATGACAAGTGTTAGATGTATTTATTACATCTGTATTACATTACAATAAGCATTTTCCTGTACTCTAAAATATCAGAGATCTGTAGTAGGCAGGAAAAGGTAAGCTATATTGTTGTATCAAGTAAATCCCCCAAATACTTATGGATTAACAATATAAGTTTTTATTGTTCCTTATTTTAAAGTCACACTTGCCTTCCTCCCTTTTGAAACTGTCCTATTTTGAACACATGGATCTGTAACCTATCATGAAAGGTGAAAAGAAATATGGAGAAGTCACTTTTATTTATTAAGGGCAATTAAGAGGTAATACATTTTGTCTACCTACCAATCTTAAGGATTAAGGACATGAATCCCCTGAGACACAAGGTAGTTTAAAAATACAGCTTTGCTCTATATCCAGAAAAATGAACTCATTTGGTAAACAGCATTGTTTATAATTCCTCTGAGAAGTGTGGTACTCAAAGGTTCACGAACAGAGGTTACTTAAAACAAATTAGTAAATGCATGCACACACACAGAAATATAAATTGATATTTTAATAATTTGAGGCATATTAACCACTGGAAATACTTTTTAATGCAAACTTAACTGAAAAAATTCTTCTATAAAACTAGCCTTCTGAATCATGATTTCTCCCTTTATTAATGATTTAAACTTAGTTCAGCTGTCAAGGGATCTGTTTTCTTTTAGTACCAGTATTTATCTCTATATCCTTCTTTTTTTGTTTTTTTCTTACAAAGGTTGGAAGCTTAACAACTACATTAAGCAATGTTCATCCAGAGTTCTCTACATGATTTATGTTCTGTCCTTGAGAAGCACTAACTTGAGATTTGGAAGGGAATCAGAAACATTTTTCTCTCTTCCATCAGCAATGATAGCCGAAATTTTCAGGGTCATATTTTGCAGCGTCCTTTTTTCCTCTGTCATATATACACTGTGGAGTGAAAGACAGTAGGGGAGTGTGCAGGAGTTGCCTGAAAGTTCCTGATTTCTGAGCAGCAAAATCTCTCTTAAAGAAGTTGTGGGGTATTATGCTAAGTAAACTAATCCAGGCAGAGAGACAAATATTATAAGAGTTCACTTATTTATGGAATCTAAAAACAAACTGAACAAAATAGCAGTAGACTCATAAACACTGAGAAGTGACTGGTGGTTACCTTTGGGAGGGGTTGGAGTGGGTGGGTAAGGAGAGTGACAGGGATTAAAGGGCACAAAAACCTCAATCATAATATAAGCTGGTCACAGGAATGGAAGTGCAGCATAGAGAATCCAGTCAGTGGTTCTGAAACATCTTTCTATGTTGACAAATAGTAACTGCAGTAGTTGGGGTGAGGCTTTAATAATGTATGTAACTGTTTAGTCACTGTATTGTATAGTTAATACTGATACTATATGGTGTATCAACTATACTTCAGTTGAAAAAACAGTTGTGATAGGCAGAATAATGACTACTACTCCACAAAAGAAGCCAGAAAAAGCCCATACCCTACTCCCTGGAACTTTTTTTGAATATGTTCTTTTACATGGCAAAAGGGACTCAGCAGTTATGATTAAGACAAAGGAAATTAAGTTGAGAGATAATTCTGGATTATCCAGATGGCCTTAATCTAAATACATGAGCCCTTAAGATCTGAGAAACCTTTCTCTCTGTGGTCAGAGGGAGATGTGAATATTGAAGAAAAGTCAGAGATGCAACAATGATGGTCTTGAAGATAGAGGCAGGGGACCATGAATCAAGGTATGCAGGTGGCTTCTGGAAACTAAAGAAGGTAAATAAACATATTCTCCCCTAGAGCCTTCAAAAAGGAATGTAGCCTTGCTGACACCTTAGCCTGGTGAGACCGATTTGGGACTTTTGACTTCCAGAATTGTAAAACAACAAATTACATCGTTAAGCTAGTGAATTTGTGGTAATTTGTTACAGCAGTAATAGGAAACTAATACAGTTAATTTCCCATCTCATAGACAGAACTAGATACCAGGAATTTTTCAACAATGAAAAAATAGCATATTGTTTGAATATTTACTTCAGTTGTATAAATTGGATTCTGCATTCATTTTTTGTGAATATTCTATTTAGAAATATTTCATATTTTATTATCTTCCTACATCTGCCAATGTGCCCAAATATGTGTGTGGATGGCAGAGAATGAGTGTGGGAGGTCTTTGTAAAGGAAGAATCTAGCGGAAACCAACAAAGTGTCTTGATTTTTGGCCTATTCCACTTGAGTCAAGGGGGTTCTAGCATCTGTGGTGGACATACTGTTCTCCCCTTTCTTAAAGAAGGATGTGGATCCTTATTTCTTCAAATATTCAAAGCAAGATCCTCCACTTACCAGTTAGGGCAGCTGAATGTAAGTATGCTTCTGACAATTTAGCACCATAATATTAAAATGGTATCATCAAATAAAGCACCTTTTCCATGTAACAATTTATTAAATTGCCAGCAGGCCAATTAGCATTAACTCATAAGTAACTTGTTCTTGAACATCCTTTTATTTCCAAGGTACTTGAAAAGACAAGATGTTTTTGTTCATTACTTTCCAGTGTAATTAGCTTTTATTGATATATTGATTTCACATTAAGGAAGATAAATGCTAAAGTATTGGCAGCTGAATGTAGTTTTGATAAAGACTGACATTTTAGAGATAAAAAGACATCGTGTTGTCACTGTACTGTCACTTTGTGCAATTACTGTATGTACTTTCTACCTAGAGTAGTGCACCTGAACTTTTAATATCTTATTTGAAGAGACCAGGTCAAAATCTTCACAACTGCATTACATAAACATGTATAACCCTACATATTTAGGGGGCATAACACTATATTTTTCTCTAAGAAAATGTACTCTTGGGAAACTTACAGGGCTGTTTTTATGGCATAGCACTAACTTTCCTCAAACTTTTTGAACTTTGGTAACTACAAGTATACCTTTATCTTTGCTTCATTAATAACTGATGATATTGAAAAATGCAAGAGATTATTGAGTCAATGACTGATAACTTTCAGTCTGTTCTCTCCCTTGTGTGTGGATGTGCATGTGTGTGTAGATGTGTGCATATTTTCCTCTGTAGAGGAACAGTTATGAATGAAAATTGTGACTTCTTTTATTGAAATCAGATTATTATTTTCTTGGGATGTCTGGTGAATAACAATATTAAGTCTTTTAGAAAAGCCAACTAACAATCAACATACGTGTTACATTTTGTAATCAATATTATTTAGAAGACATGACGTACAGAATAGAAATTTGCATATTCACAAGCCTATATTATGTCATTTGTTTAATGAATATTGTATTCACTATTGTAATCTTTTTTTTGAGTCAGGTTTGCCTGGCTATTTGGGTATGATGTAAGATAGTTCCCCAAACGACATGTCTGAGGTCTTTGATCCTTTGATTCATCTGCCTTTTAGATAGCTCTTCTTGGCTGAATCACAGTTATAGTTGAATTATTTTCAAGTAGTAATTTTACTTAAAGCTACCATATCTTCACATTCCAAACACCTTATTGGTCTGTGTACCCCATCATGTGAATAGCACCATCAAACTTTGGAATTAATTTTAACATACCATCTACCTCGTCTTTGTTTATACCTGCAGTGTTCCTTGGAAGCCATGCCAGCTCTGTGCCAGGCTTTGGTAAGGTAAACTTTGCCCAATCCTCATGACAGAATCCCAGATTATACCTTCAAAATGCAATACTCTGTTTCTTGAAGAGGTCTTGCAAACCTTCTCAGTGCTATGCCTTGAAGCAGGGCTTGGACACCAGCCATTTCCAAGACCTACAGAACTCTGGCCCATCTAATCTTTGGAACTCTCCGGAGTTGCCTCTTTGCTTCTCAAAGGCAATCCTTTTTTAGAATACCAAACATATTCCCTTCATTTAGTCGAAGCTTTGTGCAGTAATCTGCTCCTTCAGATGACTTTGCTTCCTATGTTCCCTCTTAGGATTTATCCCAACCTCACTGCAATTCTTAAGGCAAATAATCAAGATATTTTACTTACACTGAGATAGAAAAAGAACAGAGTTAAAATATGAACTTTAATATCTCAATATATTTGGTTACAAGTGCCTGTGGCTTGTTTATTGTGTATAGTGTTCTTTTGTACATATTGTACTTCTTCCAGCTGTAGATAGATTTGATATAAAATAGCCATGGATTGATCCTTATTTTTCTTAAAACATCTGTCAATAGAGTTGTTGTGTTCTCTCAGAAGCTTATTGCTGAACTGCACATAAACTATTCAATACAGATTTCATATAAAATATGAGGTACATGTATAGATATGTAGATATACATACACAACTATAAGAATGGGTTTTTTTTTAACTCCATGGACCCTAGAAGGTCTATGAATATGATTTATGAGATCTGTGAGCTCCTTGATAGTTTATGGTATATGTTAATTGTGTATTTGAATTTTTCTAGGTTAAGTGACCACAGTTCTAATCAGACTCTCTCGAAGGGCCCTTAGTCCTCATAAAAGCATTGACATAGATATTTGACTTTCTTATGCTCCCTGGATTATAAATGCCAAGGTACCCAGGGAGTGGGTACTTCTAAGACTGAAATAAGAGGGAAATAAGTTTTACATTGTCAAACATGGAGTGGAATCACTGTCATGCTCCATGAAAGTTGAGATTAATTATGCAAGCACATTGATGGTGTTTTCCATGAAACTGCTGGGAAAACTGAAAGTATTCCCATAGAACTGAATGTGTCCACTTTGTCTGAATACCAAAAAGGCAGAGATACTTTGGAAAGAACAGTACCATAATCTCTCTCATGTTAGTCCCCCAGCTATTCACATTTACTATGTGGACTAACAGTTGTTGGAGTAATCTGAATTCATGTGCCAATGGTTACATCTCCTGTGGGTTAGATACTGAAAAGTTATTCATTGAACTTTCTTCACACAGGTCTAATTGTGAGATTCAGGATTTTCACTTTAGTTTTAGGTTGCTTACACTCTGACTTCTGAGGTAAAAGTGTTAAAATATAGAGAATTACGTTAGGGTCATAATAGGCCACAAAATAGAGATATGACTTAGAGTCCCTTCCATCATCAGTGTTGGGCTAATCCTTTAGTTTTTGTGTGTCTCTGTATAACTTCCTATAGAAAATGGGTATTATGATTTTGCCATTCTTAACATGTGTACTAAAGAAATTTGTAAACTGTTTCTTCTGAAATTATGTTTCTTTTGAAACTATCTGAAACACAATGAACATTTAGATAATAAAATATATGAAAGGCATGAATTTGTAAGGTTTCCCTCATCTTATTTTTTCTAATAGTTTGATAAGGACAGGTATTAACTCTTCTTTATTTAAATATTTGTTAGAATTTATCTGTGAAGCTATCTGGTATGGAACTTTTGTTTGTTGGGAATTTTTTAAATTACTGATTCTATTTCATTACTAGTAATCAGTCTGTACAAATTTTTCTTTCTATTGTTGTTGGAAGATTGCATGTTTCTAGGAATTTATCAATTTCATCTAGATTACCCAATCTGTTGAAATAATTTTTCATAATAATCTCTTAAAAGTGTTTTTATTTCTGTGATATAGTGTCTGCTCTTTCATTTCTCATTTTGAGTCCTCTCTCTTCTTGATGAGTCTAAGTAAATATTTATCAATTTTATTTATCTTCTCAAAGAACCTGATCTTAGTTTCACTGGTCTTTTGTATTTTTTTAGTCTCTATTTCATTTGTTTCTGTTCTGATTTTTATTATTTCCTTCCTTGTACTAACTTTGGGATTTTGATTGTTATTTTTCTAGTTCCTTTAGGTGTAAGGTTATATTGCTTGAGATTTTTCTTGTTTCTTAAGGTACACCTATATTGCTATGTAATTCCTTTTAGGACTACCTTTGCTGCATCTCACAGATTCTGAACTATTGTGTTCATTAGTCTCCAAGTATGTTTTGTTTCCTCTTTGATTTCTTCCTTGACCCACTGGTTATTTAATAGCATGTTGATTTGCCTCCACCTATTTGTGTTTATTGAAATTTTTTTTCTGGTAATTGATGTCCAGTTCCATTCATTGTGGTAAGAAAAGATGCCTAATATGATTTGTTTTCTCAAATTTTTGAGATTTGTTTTGAGGACAATCATGTGATATATCCTGAAGATTTCAATTCCATGTGCAATTGAAAATAATGTTTATTCTGCTGTTTTTGGATATAATGTACTGTATATATCTCTTAAGTCCATTTGGTCTAATGTGTCATTCTAACCTTCTGTTTATTTTCTGTCTGGATAGTGTATCCATTGATGTAGTGTGTTAAAATTCTCTTTTATAAGACTTTTAAAATTTTATATTTTACATTGAGATCTGATCTATTTTGAACTTTTTTTATGGGTGTAAATTCTTGTCTAGATTAAAATCTTTGGGTGTTGATACTGTGTTTGTGTTGTTCCAGGACAATTTGTTGAACAGATTATCTGTTCTCCCATGCATTGCCTTTGCTCTTTTATCAAAGATTAGTGACTATATTTATGTGGCTCTAATTTTGGACTCTCTTCTCTTCCACTAATGTATATGTCTATTCTTTTTCCAAAACTACATTGTATTGATTTACTATACATTTAAAGTAAGTCTTGAAGCTAGGTAGTGTCAATCCTCTGACTTTGTTGTTCTGCTTCAGTATTGTGCTGGCTATTACAGTCTTTTGCCTTTTCCTATAAACCTTAGAATTAACCTGTCAAAAACCACAATTTAACTTGCTGAGATTTTGAGATTGTATGGACTCTATAGATCAATTGGGAGGAATTAATATTCTGAAATACTGTCAACCTATCTATAAACATTGAATATCTCTCTATATACTTGAGTTCTTTCATCAGAGTATATAGATTTTGTACATATTTTGTTAGATTTATATTATTTCATTTTTTAGGTTACTAATGTAAATGGCATTTAAAGAATTCAGTTCCACCTGTTTAGTGATGGGAAAGTGACTGGTGAATTAACCTTGCTCCCCACGACCTTACTATAATCACATCTGTGTTAAAGATTTTTGTCAATGTTCATGGATTTTTCTACACAGTCATGTCATCTGCAAAAACAGTTTTATACATTCCTTCCTAATCAATATGTATTTTATTTCTTTTTCTGGTCTTACCACATTAGGACATCCAGTCCAATAGTCATCCTTGTTTGTAGCTGACATTAGTAGAAAGTTTCTAGTTTCTCACCATTAAGTATTTTAACTATAGGGTTTTCTTTATCAAATTGAAGTTTCCCTCTAAACTTACTTTGCTGAGAGTTTTTATCAGGATTGTGTTGTTGAGTTTTGTCAAATGCTTTTACTGTATTGTGACATGATCATGTGATTTTTTTTCTTTTTTTTAGTGTGTTATGTGATAGGTTACATTGTTTTTGAATGCTGAAACTGTATACCTAGTTTTGTATACCTATGACAGATCCCACTTGGTTGTATTGTATAATTCTACTTATACATTGTTGGATTTGATTGGCCAATATCTTGATGAGAACTTTGGCATCTATGCTTATGATTTATATTGGTCTATAGTCCTTTTTTTGTAATGTCTTATTCTGATTTTGCTATTAGAGTAATACTTTCCTCAGAGGATGTTAGGAAGTATTCCTTCTGCTTCTAGCTTCTGAAAGATACTGCCAAGGATTGGTATAATTTCTCCTTGAGTGATTGGTAAAATTCAGCAGTAAACCCATCTCGACCTGATACTTTGTGTTTTGGAAGGCTATTAATTATTGATTCAATTCTTAATAGATATAGGCCTATCCAGGTTGGTTTCTTCTTGTGTGAGATTTGGAAAATTGTTTCTTTCAAGGAATTGAGCCATTCCTCCTGTATCGTAAAAGCCATAGGCAGAGGAATGTTCATAGTGTTCTTTATACACACACACAGAGGAAAAAATAATTATATATACGGTTATTTATAAATAATTATATATATATAAATTCCAGGGATCATTACTGCTATCCCAACTCTTTATATTCATTCCATGGTATCATTACTCATATCCCCATCTTTCCCTTTTTGGTATTAATAAATTTGTGTTCCTTCTCTTTTTTTGTTTACCTGGCCAGAGATTATTGAATATATTGCTCTTTTCAAAGAACAGCTTTGGTTTTGTTAATTTTCTCTATTGATTTCCTGTTTTCAATTTCATTGATTTCTAATAAAATTTTATCATTTATTGGTCTTTGTATTTAATTTGCTATTCTTTTTCTAGTTTTCTATGTGTGGTGATTATTGACTTTTGATCTCTCTTATAGGCACATTCCATGCTTTAATTTTCCTTCTCATCACTGGTTTGCACATCCTACACATTTTGATGTTTTGTTTTCATTTTCATTTAGTGCAGTAATAGTTTTGATTTCTTTTAAAATTCCTTCTGTGACCCATGTGTTATTTCAAAGTGTGTTGTTTGTTCTCTATATTTAGGGATTTTCCAGTTGTCTTTCTGTTACTGATTTCTTTTTAATTTCATCATGACCTGAGAACATTGTATGATTCCCATTGTTTAAATTTTATTTAAGTGTTTTATGGCCCAGAATATTCTATGTGAGATTCAGCATAATGTTTATTCTGAAGTTGTTGGATAAAGTACTTGAAAGATGTCCATTATATACAGCTGATTGATCATGTTGCGTTAAACTATGTCTTTACTGATTTTCTGCCTGCAGATCTGTCTACTTCTGATAGAAGGGTGTTGAAATCTCCATTATAACAAAGTCATGTATTTTCCTTGTAGTTCTATCAGTTTTCACCTAAAGCATTTTAACACTCCATTGTTAGAATATATACACAGTGTTACTATGTCTTTTTGGAGAATCAACAGTTTTATCATTATGTGAAGTGTCTTTTTATCCCTGATGCTCACTCTGAAATCTACTGCCTGACAAGATATAGCTACTTCCTCTTTGACTAGTGTCAGTGTGATACAGCTTTCTCTACCATTTGCTTTTATTTATATTTATATTCTTTATATTTAATGTGGTTTTCTTATATAAAATAGGGAGTTGAGTCTTCTTTTGATCGAATATTAAAAAAATCTGTCTTTTAATTTAGACCACTCAGCATTCAAAGTGATTATTGCTATAGATGCCTGCCATGTTACTGTTTTCTATTTATTGGCCTTGTTCTTTCTTCCTATTTTTATCATATTCCCAGTTTTCTGCCTTGTATAGGTTTAATTGAGCATTTTATATGACTCCATTTCATTCTACATATATCAGGTATACTTTTTTAAATTTTTTTAGCAGTTACCTTATATTTGCAATAATACATTTCAAACTAATTGAAGTCCACTTTCATATAACATTATACTACTTCATAGGTAGTATAAGTACCTTAGAGTAACAAAATTATCTTAAAAATTCCTCCCTCCCTCCTATCATTACTGTCATTTTCATTTACATAAATGTGTGTCATTTACATAAATGTGTGTCCTTATGTATGTGTGTATATTCATACATAATTGAAAACTGTAACTCTTATTTTGAACAAACTGTTATCAGTTGGGTCATTTAAGAAAAAGAAAATAAATGTTTTTAACTCCACTTTAGTCTTTCTCTGATGTTTTCATTGCTTTATGTGGATCCCATATTCTGACCTATATCATTTCTCTTTTCACAAAAGAATTTACTTTAATATTTCTTGAAAGGCACATCTACTGGTAACCTAGTCTCCCATTTTTTTTTCTGAGAACGCCTTTTCTTTTTCTTCATTTCTGAAGGATAATTTCATAGGATACAGATTGGTGGGGTTTTTTATAGTAAGTTCTTTATTTCACTCCCTTCTCTTCATGTTTGCATGGTTTCTTAGAAGTTTATTTACTCTTACCTGTCTTTTCTCCTCTATGGTAAGAAGTTTTGCCTCTGGCTACTTTCAGATTTTTTTTCTTTCCTTTGATTTTCTGTAGCTTGAATATGATATGCTTGGATATAGGTTTTGGTTGTTTTTGTGTGTGTGTATTTGTTTTTGTTAATCCTTATTGGTGTTCTCTGAGCTTCCTGGCTGTGTGGTTTGATGTCTAAAATTAATTGTGGAACATTCAAAGGCATTATTGTTTCAAATATTTCTTCTCCTTTCTACTCCTTCTGATATTCTCTTTATATCGCATATATGTTACATCTTTCAGAGTTGTCCTACAGTTCATCAAAGTAACACAAATGGGAAATAGAGAAGCCAAAATTGTGACATTGAGAGAAATCAAAATAGTCATGAGACAAAATAGTCATAGATTCATTTCATTGCACTAAAATTGATTTAGATGTATTTCATTGCACTAAATTTTAATATTTCTAGTAACATTCAAGAGAGATTATACAACCATTATTTTTCCTTTAATTATTTGTTTCTTATTTGTTCTGTATACAGGGTTCTTTTGGGGAAAAAAATATAAAACTAGACAGTTCCACAGGTTTCCATATTAAGATTATAAAATGTCAAGTTGTTAAAACAGAACCACAGATCATTGATCTCACCCAATACCATAAATAGTAACGGTGAAAAGATACAATCACATGAATCAAGCAAATAAGTTCTCTATTGCAGAATCTTGATTATGCGGGTTCTGCTCTAAATAAACTGGTCTTCTCCACTAAAATAGATTGTTTTAGATTTAATATGTGAAGTAACTTAAAAATTATACACATGGAGACACTGCTGTACAAAGGCAATTTTTTAGATTTTGAAATACCTCTGCTGGAGGTGACACACTGCATATTAGTAGTTGAAACTCTGTTTTCAATTATTGTCAATATATGATCTAGCTTTCACATGTTTTAATTTAGTTGAATGAATTTTGGTTGGTTGGTAAAATTTTATTGCTTTACAATAGTCATTTTCACTTAAAATGAGGAAATTACTATCAACCACATCCGAATGTTTCCTACAAAACTATATTTGTTAACCTGAAGATCAGGTTAAGATTTGAGAGTTACTCAAAGATCAGTTCAGAGACTACTAATATAGCATATAGCTCCCCAAATAGATAAAGTGTATCATATAAAGAAGTATTTGTAGCAGTTCATAATTTATGTACTACAATACTCACTCATATAAGTTCAGAAACATAGCAGTTTGAATGAACTCTATATCCTAACACCTGTGCTAATGTCAGAAGATAAAATATTTTAACACCAGACCTTAAATTGCTTACTATCAACCACATCCAAATGTTTCCTACAAAACTATATTTGTTTGCCTCCATTAGAGTTATATTTTTTACTAGGCCGCTGATTCTCTGCAATTTGGGGTAAGTAGGCATTTCTGCTTAACATTTGGCTCTAGCATAGCACAGATCTTGGCACTGCCACACAGTAGTGATAGTTCAAGCTTATGATACAAAACTTGATGCTGTTTATCAGTCTCACACCAGTATCACACCACCACTAGGAGGGTTTGAAAGCCAGTAATGATAGAATTATAAAATTCCATTGAGTGTGGCCATCTATTTCAACACTGATATTTTACATCTGGAGAGAGAGTAGAATTGGCTATATAATATCCTTGCAAATAGGTGGCAAGAGGCAGAGTGCCAGTATAGACTGTGGGGTCAAACTGAGTTTGAATTATGATTTAATTTGTGGCTGTGTAACATAGAAAAAGTTAATTTTACCCCTTTTTCCTTCAGTCTTCTCATTTAAGATATAGGAAGTATAATATCTACCTTTTTCTTTTATGTTAAGGATTGTGCAACATAATGTAAGTAAAGCATTCAGTAGATATTCAATAAATGTAAACTCAGAATAGTGTTAGGAACAGTAGGAGGGCTCTGGTCTGTAGTTTTGTTATTTGGAACTCCTTCAAATACACATAAATCTTTGATCAGATTAATATTAATTTTGAGCGTACACACCACACATTAATATAAATTAAAAACTGTTAAGTGTTCTCGCTATCTGACCACATTTGTAAGACTTTTCTAACTCTTCTTTAAATTGAGATAAAATTCACACAATACAAAATCAACTATTTAAAAGTGTACAGTTGAGGCATTTAGTATATTCACTATGTTGTACAATGATCACCTCTTTCTAGCTCCAAAACATTTTCATCACTCCAAAAGGGAACTCCTTACCCATCAAGCAGTCACTCTCCATTCATTCTCCCACCAGTTTCTAGAAAACACTAATCCACTTTCAAGTGTCTATGTATTTACCAATTCTGGATATTTTACAGGAAAATATTCATACAATATGTGACTTTTGTACCTGGCTTCTTTCACTTATCATAGTTCTCAAAGCGTGTTCATATGATAGCATGTATCAGTATTAAAGTTTTTAATGACTGGTAAACTATGGAAACTATATTTCCACTATAAAGCTCTGGGAAAACATTAATATTTGCATGTTTACCATAATTTACTATCATGAATAGGGCTGCTACAAACATTTGTGTACAAGGTTACAAGGTTTTTTTGAATATCTTTTTTAAATTACGTTGGATATATACCTACAATAGGAATTTTTGGATCGTATGGCATTTTTTTAACTTATTTAAAAAATCCCCAAACTGATTTCCACAACAGTGCTACCATTTTACATTACAACCAGCAATATATGCGGTTTCCAATTTTTGCTTGCCAGGACTTATTATTCTCTAGGTCTTTTATTATAACCATCCCAGTGAATATTATGTGATACTTCCCTGGGTTTTGGTTTTGCATTTCCGGAATGATGAACTGTGTTTAGCATCTTTTCATGCACTGATTGGCCATAAGTCAGTTTTTCACTCACTTCATAATGTACCTTGAAAAATAAAACCAAGAAAAATTAATTTTGATGAAATCCAATTTCTCTCTCTTTATTGGTGCTTATGCTTTTGGCTACATACCTACGACACCACTGCAAATCCAAGATTATGAAAATCAGTCAGTATCTCTTAAGGATTTTATAACTTTGGCTCTCTTACATTTTAGTCTCTCATCCGTTTTCACTTAATTTTTGAAGAGGAGGCCACTCTTTTGCATGTGGACATCCAGTTTTCCCAGCATCATTTGCATTTACCTGATGAACAGTGATGTTGAGCACATTTTTATACCTGTCAGACATTTGCATGTCTCCCTTTGAGAAATGTCTCTTCAGGTTTTTTACCCCTACCCCCTTTTGTAAATTGAGATATAGTTGACATATAAGTTTCAAAAGTACAACATAATGATGCAATACTTCTATACATTATGAAATGATCACCACAATAAGTCTAGTGGACATCTGTCACCTTATATAGTTATGAAATTTTTTTTCTTGTGTTGAGTATTTTTAAGATTTAATCTCTTGGTTACTTTCAAATATGCCAAGAGTATTATTAACTATTGTCACCATACTGTACATTATATATCTATGATCTACTTTATTGATAGGTGTTTGTACCTTTTGACCTCCCTTTCACCCATTTCTCATGCACCCAACCCACTATCTCTGTCAGCCAACAATCTGGTCCATGCATCTATGAACTCAGTAGATTTTTGTTTGTTTTTGGATTCCACATACAAATGGGATTCTACTGTATTTGTCCTTCCATCTCACTTAAAACACTTAATATAATGCCCTCAAAGGCCATCCATGTTGTTGCAAATGGCAAGATTTACTCTTTTATGGCTGCATGTCACATATGTGCACCACATTTTCTTTATCCATTTACCCATTCATTGATAGACATCTATTGTTGTTTCTATGTTTTGGCTATTGTAAATCATGCTGCAATGAACATGGGGTACAGATATCTTTTCAACTTAACATTTTCATTTTCCTCAGATAAATATCCAGAAGTGGAATTACTCGATCATATGGTAGTTCTATTTTTCATTTTGGAGGAAGATGTATACATGATTGCACCAATTTACAGTCCCACTAAGAGCATATAAAGGATTCTTTTCTCCATATCCTTGCAAACACTTGTTATTTGTGTGTGTGTGTGTGTGTATATATATATATATATATATGTGTGTGTGTGTGTGTGTGTATATCTATTACGTATACATATCTGTGTGTGTGTGTGTGTGTATATATATATATATATATATACATATATATATATATAGTCTTTTTTTATAACAACCATCCTAACAAGTGTGAGATGATATTTCATTGTGGTTTTTATTTGCATTACCTGATGATTAGTTGAAAGATGTGGAGAACCTTTTCATGTTGATCATGTGTATGTTTTCATTAGAAAAAAATGTCTAGTTGCATCCTATGTCCATTTTTAAAATAGATTGTATATTATTGAGCTGTGCATTGTATATTTTCATATTAATCTCCTATCAGTTATATGACTTACAAATTATTTTCTTCTGCTCAGTAGGTTGCCTTTTTATTCTGCTGATGGCTTCATTTGCTGCGCTGAAGTTTTTAGTTTGATGTAGTTCCATTTGTATTTTTTGCTTTTTAATGCTTTTGTTTTTGGTGTTAGAATAAAAAAAAATCATTGTCAAGACTTACGGTAAGGAGATTGACACTGGTTTTTTCTTCTAGGAGTTTAGTGGTTTCAGGTCTCATGATCAAGTGTTTAAAACTCTTATTCTTCTGCATGTGGCTGTCCAGTTTTCCCACCACCATTTATTGGAGAGACTGGCCTTTCTGCACTGTGTATTCTTGGTCTTTGTCTTAAACTAATTGATTTTGATGCATGAATTTATTTATGGACTTCCTATTCTGTTGAATCAATCTATGTGTATGTTTTTATGCCAATACCTATTTTGATAACTATAGCTTTGTAATACAGTTTGAAGTCAGGGGGTGTGATGCTTCCAGCTTTGTTCTTATTTTTCAAGGTCGTAGGTATGTAGCCAAGGTCTTATTTTTCAGGGTCTCTTGTAGTTCTATACAAATTCTAGGATTGTTTTGTCTAGTTTTGTGAAAATCCCATGGGAATTTTGATAGGGATGGCATTGAATTGACAGATTATTTGGGATACATGTTCAGATCCCTGAGCACAGGATGTCTTTTCATTTTTTTGTGTCTTCTTCAACTCCCTTCAGTAAAGTCTTACAGCTTTAATTGTACAGATCTTTCACTTCCTTGGTTAAATTTATTCTTAGCTATTTTATTACTTTTGATTCTATTATGAAGAGGATAGATTTAATTTTTTTTAGATTTTTCATTGTTAGTGTATGAAAATACAACTATAATTTGTATATGTGGATTTTATATTCTACCGCTTTACTGAACTTATTGATTAGTTCTGACATTTTTCTGTGGAGTCTTTAATGTTCTCTGTATATAATACCATGTCATCAGCAAATAGTGACAGTTGTTTTGCTTCTTCCCTTCTAATTGGGATACTTTTTATTTTTGCCTAATTTCTCTAGGACTTCCATACTATGTTGAATAAGCATGTTCAACATAGAAGGGGCATCCTGTATGTATTATTTATCATTTAGAAAAAAAACTCAGTATTATTGAATTTTAAAATTGTTTCTCTATTGCCTATTTGATTTACTTCTCTTATATTTATTACTTATTTCCTTCTGATAGCTTTAGGCTAAATTTGTTTTCTCTTTAGTTCCTTGAGGCTTAAATAGAGGTAGCTTGAAATCTTTCTTCTAAATGTGATCATTTGCTATTAGAAACTCCCTCTTTGTTCTTTTGTACATCCGCTCAGTTTTGTTATGTTGTGTTTTCATTTCCCTCATCTAAATTTATTTGTCAATTTTTTAAATTTCCTCTTTGATCCATGGTTGTTCAAGATTATGTTGTTTAGCTTCCACATTGAATTCCCCATTTTCTTGCTGTTGTTCATTTCTAGTCTCATGGCATTGAGTTTCAAATAGTACTTACATCTTTTTAACTGTTAAGACTTATTTTGTGACCTAACATATGATATCCTAGAGAATTCTGTGGGTGATTGAAATAGGAATTCTGCTACCATTGAACTGAAATTTCTGTATATGTCTCTTATGTCAATCTGCTCTATAATGTTTAAGTTAGCTGTTTATTGATTCTTCTGCCTCCATGTTTTATTATTTTAAGTGGAATATTTAATCACTTACTATTACTGAATTGCTTTCTATTTCTCCCTTCGGATCTTGAATATTTACCTTATATATTACTGTGTTTTAATGTTGTATATGTGTGTGTATATATTTATACTTATCTCTTCCTGTTGAATTGCCAAATTTAATCATTACACAATGACCCTCTGTGACACTAGAGACAGTTTGGGACATAAAGTCTATTTTATCTGATAGAAAGTATAGCTGCTTTATTTGGTTACTATTTGCATGAAATACTTTGTCCCATCTCTTCGCGTTCAGCCTGTGTGCATCTTTTAATCTAAAATGAGTCTCTTGTAGATGGCATAACCTTGAACTTTATTTTTTGATCCATTCAGAAACTCTGTGATTTCTGAATGGGGAGTTGAATCCAGTTACACTCAAAGTAATATTTTTATAAGAAGCATATACCACTCTCAGTTTATTTATTGGGTGTTTTTCCTTCTGCAGTTGTTTGGTTCTTCTCTTTATTCTTTTCTTCCTTTTTTTATTTTTTAATATTTTGCAGGAATTTGCTTTGGTTCTTTTCTCTTTCTCATTTGTTATCTATAATAGGTTTTTCCTCTTTGTGATTAGCTCAAGGCTTCTGGGATTTGTCTTGTGGTTATAACCATCTATTTTAAATATAACGTATGAATTTAAGGTGCGCAGTACTTAATTTGACACATTTAAGTATTGTAATGTGATTACCATTGTAGCAATAACTAGCACCTATGTTACATAATTATTTCTTTTTAGTGGTTAGAATAGTTAAGCTCTAGTTTCTTAGTAAATTTGATAATTATACTATAATCTTGTCTATATTCACTATACTGGGCAATTACATCTCGAAGACTTATTTTCCACTCTTTGGAAGGCTAAACCCTTAAACACAGCCTGTGTTATCCCACCATCTCCTAGACCCTGCTAACCACCATTACACTCTGTTTTTATGAGTTTGGCTTTTTTAATTTCCACGTATAAGTGATACCAAACAGTACTTGTCTTTCTTTGTCTGAATAATCTCACTTAGCATAATGTGCTCAAGGTCCATCCATGTCATCAGAAATAGTAGAATGTCTTTTTGTCTTCTGGTTGAATAATAATCTAGTGTATATATACTCACATCTTCTTTATACATTCATCCCTTGTTGGGCGCTGACGTTGTTTTGATATCTTGGCTATTGTGAAATATGCTATAGTGAACATGGGCATGCATAAGTCTCCTTGGTAACATGTGTTTATTTTCCTTGGATATATACCTAGAAGTGGAATTGCTGAATCATAAGGCAGATCTATTATTGTTAAAAATCTTTTGAGGAGCCTTCATTTTTTTTTCATAAGGGCTGCAACAATTTACCTTCCTACCAACAATCTAAAAGGGGTCCCTATTCTCCATATTCTCACCAACACTTGTAATCTCTAGTCTTCTTGATGGTAGATTTTCTAAACAGTTGTGAGACGATAACTAATTGTGTTTTTGCTTTGCATTTCCCGATTAGTAAGGTTGAGCATCTTTTCATGTGCTCCTTGGCCCATTGGATATTGTCTTTGGAAAAATGTTTATTTAGTTCTTTTGCCCATTTTACAATTGGATTATTTTCTTGTTAATGTGTTATATGAGTTATTTATGTATTTTGGATATTAATGCCTTATATGATTTGGAAATATTTCTCCCATTCTCTAGATAGCCTTTTTTGTTTCTTTAAGATGTCTAGAAGCTTATAAGTTTGATGTAGTTCCATTTGTTGATTTTTACTTTTATCATTTGTGTTTTTATGTCAAAAAGCTTTTTCTGTGATACAAAAAATACTGACAAGACCCATGTCCAGGAGCTACTTTCCTAATTTTTTTTCAAGGGACTTTATGGTGTCAGACCTGATTTGTGAGACTTTGATCTATTTTGAGCTAGTTTTAGTGAGTGGTGTGAGGTGGCATCCAATTTCATTGTTTTGGTGTTTATCCAGTTTTCCCAGTACCATTTTCTGAAGAGACTGTTTACTTTCTGCATTAGTTGACCTTGGCTCCCATGATGAATATTTGTTGATGACATATGCAGGGGCTTAATTTTGGGCTTTTGATTCTGTTCCATTGGTCTGTGCATCTATTTTTTATGCAAGTACCACACTGTATCATAGCTTTGTAGAATAGTTTGAAGTTAGGAAGTGTGATACCTCTGGCTTTGTTTCTTACTAGGATTACTTTACATATTCAGGGTCTTTTATGGTTCCATACAAATTTAGGGTTGTGTTTTCTACTTCTGTGAAGATAGGAATTTTGATAGGGATTGCACTGAATCTACAGATGGCTTTGAGTAGTATAAACACTTTAACAATATTAATTACTCTGATCCACGAACACAGGAGGTCTTTCCATTTGTTTGTGTCTTCCTCAATTTCCTTCATCAAATTCCTGTAGTTTTCATTGTACAGACCTTTCACTTCCTTGGTTACATTTATTCCTAGCTATTTTATTGTTTTTTACTTTAGTATAAAGGGGATAGATTTATTTTTTTTCAGATGTTTCATTGTTAGTATATGAGAAAATGCAACTGATTTCTGTATGTTGATTTTATATGCTGCAATTACTGAATTCATTGATTAACAGTTTGTGTGTATGTGAAGTCTTTATGGTTTTCTATGTATAATATGCCATTGGCAAATAGTAGCAGTTTTATTTCTTTATCTTGCCTAATTGCTCTAGATAGGACTGCCAGTATTATATTGTATAGGAGTGGTGGGAGTAAGTATCCTGTCTTGTTCTGATATTTGAGGAAAAACTTTGTTTTCTCCACTGAACACAATGTTAGCTGTGGATTTGCTATACATGAACTTTATTGTGAGGAGGTGGGTCACTTCTACACTCAATCTGTTGAGGGTTTTCACCATGAAAGGGTGTTTTATTTTGTCAAATGCTTTCTCCATATCTACTGAGATGACCATGTGTTTTTTTACTTTCCATTCTATTAATGTGATGTATTGCATTTATTCATTTTTGTGTATTAGGACATCTTTCATCCCAGGAAAAAATCCCACTTGGCCATGGTAAATAATCCTTTTAATGTGTTCTTGAATTCAGATTGCTAATATTTTGTTGAAAATCTTTGTATCTATATTCATCAACAATATTAGTCTATAGTTTTCTTTTCTTGTAATGTCCCTATCTGGCTTTGGTATCAGGGACATGGAAGCATCATAAAATGAGTTTGGAAGTACTCCCTCTTCTTCAATTTTGGAATTGTTTGAGAAAAGTTAACATTAATTCTTCAAATATTTGGTAGAGTACACCAGTGAGGCTCTCTGTTTCTAGGGGTTTCATTGTTCATTTTGGCAGATTGTGTTTTTAAAAATGAATTTATTCTTCTAGCTTATCTAATTTGTTGGTATATAATTGCTTATAGTAGCATTAGGATTCTAAGTATTTCTTTATCAATCATAATGTTTCCTCTTTCATTTTGTGAGTCTTATGGGCTATGTTTTGCTTTTCCTTTTTTTTTTTAATGAGTTTAGCTAAAGGTTTGTCAATTTTGTTTACTTTTTCAGTCAGCTCTTACTTTCATTGATCTCTCTATTGTTTTTGTGGTCTCTGTTTCATTTATTTCCCCTCTGATCTTTATTATTTCCTTTCTTTTGCTAATTTTAATCTTCTTTTCTAGTTCCTTGAGGTATAAACTTATGTTAGTTGAGACCTTTCTAACTTATTAATAAATGCATTTATCACTATAAACTATCTTGTGAGAATTCCGTTTGCTGCCACTAAAGTTGATCTTGTGTATTCATATTTTCATTTTTTTGAGGTAAGTTTTATTTCTTCTTTAATCCATTGCAGTTCAGAAGTATGTTGTGTAGTTGCCAAATACTTGTAGATTTTCCAGCTGTCTTTTTTTTTTTAATTTCTAGATTCTAAACACTATGGTCTGAAAAGACAGCAAATTGAAAAAGACTGAAATAATACCACCTGAGACTTGATTTGTGTCCTATCATATGTTCTAGCCTGCAGGATATTCCATATGCACTTGAGTAGAATGCATATTTTGCTAATGTTGGGGAGACTGTTCCATATATATTTTTTATGTTTTTCTTTTTATGCTTTTGTTAAATCCTCTTGGTCTAAAGTATTTTTCAGTTCCTACATTTCCTTGATTTTCTGTCTGAATAATCTATCCATTGTTGACAGTGGGGTATTAAAATCTTCTACTGTTCTTGCAGTCTATAACTTCCTTCAGATCTGTTAATATTTGCTTAATATATTTAGGTGTTGGGTACAATATTTACTGAGTTTGGATGCATGTATATTTTCAATTGTCATGTCTTCTTGTTTTTGTTTATTTTGATATCATTAATCTACAATTAAATGAGTAATATTAAGGTGATTACACTACCCCCTTCATCAGGTCCAAACCCCAACCCCATTACAGTCACGGTCGATCAGCGTAGTGAGATGCCATAGAGTCACTACTTGTCCTCTCTGGGTTGTACAGCCCTCCCCGTGCCCCCCCAACATTACATCTGCTAATGGTAATGTCCCTTCTTCCCCCTTGCCCCTCCCTTCCCACCCATCCTCCCCAGTCCCTTTCCCTTTGGTAACTATTAGTCCGTTCTTGGGTTCTGTGAGTCTGCTGCTGTTTTGTTCCTTCAGTTTTTTTCTTTGTTCTTATACTCCACATATGAGTGAAATCATTTGATACTTGTCTTTTTCGGCTTGGCTTATTTCACTGAGCATAATACCCTCTAGCTCCATCCATGTTGTTGCAAATGGTAGGATTTGTTTTCTTCTTATGGCTGAATAATATTCCATTGTGTATATGTACCACATCTTCTTTATCCATTCATCTACTGATGGACACTTAGGTTGCTTCCATTTCTTGGCTATTGTAAATAGTGCTGCGATAAACATAGGGGTGCATCTGTCTTTTTCAAATTGGGCTGCTGCATTCTTAGGGTAAATTCCTAGAAGTGGAATTCCTGGGTGAAATGCTATTTCTATTTTGAGTTTTTTGAGGAACCTTCATATTGTTTTCCACAATGGTTGAACTAATTTGCAGTCCCACCAGCAGTGTAGGAGGGTTCCTTTTCTCCACATCCTCGCCAACATTTGTTGTTGTTTGTGTTTTGGATGTTGGCCATCCTCACTGGTGTGAGGTGGTATCTCACTGTGGTTTTAATCTGCGTTTCGCTGATGATTAGTGATGTGGAGCATCTTTTCATGTGCCTGTTGGCCATCTGAATTTCTTCTTTAGAGAAGTGTCTATTCATGTCCTCTGCCCATTTCTTAATTAGATTATTTATTTTTGTTTGTTGAGGTGTGTGAGTCTTTATATATTTTGGATGTCAACCCCTTATCGGATACTTCATTTATGAATATATTCTCCCATACTGTAGGATGTCTTTTTGTTCTACTGATGGCATCCTTTGCTGTACAAAAGCTTTTCAGCTTCATATACTCCCACTTGTTCATTATTGCTTCTGTTTCCCTTGCTCAGGGAGATATGTTCATGAAGAAGTCACTCATGTTTATGTCCAAGAGCATTTTCCCTATATTTTTTCTAAGAGTTCTATAGTTTCATGACTTACATTCAGGTCTTTGATCCACCTTGAGTTTGCCTTTGTGTATGGGGTTAGACAGTAGTCCAATTTCATTCTCTTCCATGTACCTGCCCAGTTTTTCCAACACCAGCTGCTGAAGAGGCCGTCATCTCCCCAATGTATATCCAAGGCTCCCTTATCAAATATTAACTGACTGTATGTGTTTGGGTTAATGTTTGGATTATCGATTCTATTCCACTGATCTGTGGGCCTGTTTTTGTGCCAATACCAAATTGTCTTGATTACTGTGGCTTTGTAGTAGAGCTTGAAGTCAGGGAGTGTAATTCCCCCTGTTTTATTCCTCCTTCTCAGGATTGCTTTGGCTATTCGGGATCTTTGTGGTTCCATATGAATTTTAGAATTATTTGTTCCAGTTCATTGAAGAATGCTGTTGGTATTTTGATAGGGATTACTTTGAATCTGTAGATTGCTTTAGGTAGTATAGCCATTGTGACAATATTTATTCTTCCTAGCCAAGAGCATGGGATGCATTTCCATTTGTTAGTGTCATCTTTAATTTCTCTTAGGAATGTCTTGTAGTTTTCAGGGTACTGGTCTTTCACTTCCTTCATTACGTTTATTCCTAGGTATTTTATTCTTTTTGATGCAATTGTGAATGGAATTGTTTTTCTGATTTCTCTTTCTGTTAGATCATCGTTAGTGTATAGGAAAGCAACAGATTTCTGTGTGTTAATTTTGTATCGTGCAACTTTTCTGAATTCAGATATTAGTTCTAGTAGTTTTGGAGTGGACTCTTTAGGGTTTTTTATGTACAATATCATGTCATCTGCCAATAGTGACAATTTGACTTCTTCTTTACCAATCTGGATGCCTTGTATGTCTTTGTTTTGTCTGATTGCTGTGGCTAGGACCTCCAGTACTATGTTGAATAACAGTGGAGAGAGTGGGCATCCCTGTCTTGTTCCCGATCTTAGATGAAAAGCTGTCAGCTTCTCGCTGTTAAGTATGATGTTAGCTGTGGGTTTGTCATATATGGCCTTTATGATGTTGAGGTACTTACCCTCTATACCCATTTTCTTGAGAGTTTTAATCATGAATGGATGCTGAATTTTGTCAAATGCTTTTTCAGCATCTATGGAGATGATCATGTGGTTTTTGTTCTTCTTTTTTTTGATGTGGTGGATGATGTTGATGGATTTTCGAATGTTGTACCATCCTTGAATCCCTGGGATGAATCCCACTTGATCATGGTGTATGATCCTCTTGATTTATTTTTGAATTCGGTTTGCTAATATTTTGTTGAATATTTTTGCATCCACGTTCATCAGGGATATTGGTCTATAGTTTTCTTTTTTGGTGAGGTCTATGCCCAGTTTTGGTATTAGAGTGATGCCGGCTTCATAGAATGAGTTTGGAAGTATTCCCTCCTCTTTTATTTTTGGGAAACTTTAAGGAGAATCAGTGTTATTTCTTCTCTATATGTCTGGTAGAATTCAGAGGTGAATCCATCTGGTCCAGGGGTTTTGGTCTTGGGTAGTTTTTTGATTACCGCTTCAATTTCATTGCTGGTGATTGGTCTGTTTAGTTTTTCTGTTTCTTGTTTGGTCAGTTTTGGAAGGTTGTGTTTTTCTAAAAAGTTGTCCATTTCTTTTAGGTTTTCCAGCTTGTTAGCATATAGATTCTCATAGTATTCTCTTATAATTCCTTGTAGTTCTGTGGGATCCTTCGGGATTTTTCCTTTCTCATTTCTGATTGTGTTTATGTGTGTAGATTCTCTTTTTCTCTTAATGAGTCTGGCTACGGGTTTATCTATTTTGTTTATTTTTTCAAAGAACCAGCTCTTGTTTTCATTGATTTTTTTCTATTGTTTTATTCTTCTCAATTTTATTTATTTCTTCTCTGATCTTTATTATGTCCCTCCTTCTGGTGACTTTGGGTCTCATTTGTTCTTCTTTTTCCAATTTCACTAATTGTGTCTTTAGACTATTCATTTGGGAATGTTCTTCCTTCTTTAGATAGGCCTGGATTACAATATACTTTCCTCTTAGAACTGCCTTTGCTGCGTCCCATAGAAGCTCTGGCTTTGTGTTGTTGTTGTCATTTGTCTGCATAAACTCTTTGATTTCTGTTTTGATTGGTCATTGACCCATTGATTATTTAGGAGAATGTTGTTAAGTCTCCATGTATTTGTGAGCCTTTTTGTTTTCTTTCTAAAGTTTAATTATAGTTTAATACCTTTATGATCCGAGATGTTGGCTGGTAGAATTTCAATATTTTCGATTTTACTGAGGTTCTTTTTGTGGCCTAGTATGTGGTCTATTCTGGAAAATGTTCCATGTGCACTTGAGAAGAATGTGTATCCTGTTGCTTTTGGGTGTAGATTTCTGTAGATGTTAGGTCCATCTGTTCTAGTGTGTTGTTCAGTGCCTCTGTGTCTTTACTTATTTTCTGTCTGGTTGATCTGTCCTTTGGAGTGAGTGGTGTGTTGAAGTCACCTAAGATGAATGCATTGCGGTCTATTTCCTCCTTTAATTCTATTAGTATTTGTTTCACAAATGACGGTGCTCCTGTGTTGAGTGCGTATATATTTAAAATGGCTATATCCTCTTGTTGGATTGACCCCTTTATCATTATGTAATGTCCTTCTTTATCTTTTGCTACTTTCTTTGTTTTGAAGTCTATTTTGTCTGATACAAGTACTGCAACACCTGCTTTTTTCTCTTTGTTGTTTGCATGAAATATCTTTTTCCATCCCTTCACTTTTAGTCTGTGTATATCTTTGCATTTGAGTTGAGTGTCTTGTAGGCAGTATATAGATGGGTCTTGCTTTTTTATCCATTCTGTTACTCTGTGTCTTTTGATTGGTGCATTCAGTCCATTTACATTTAGGATGATTATTGATAGGTATGTACTTATTGCCATTGCTGGCTTTAGATTCGTGGTTACCAAAGGTTCAAGGGTTGCTTCTTTACTATCTAACAATCTAACTTAACTTTCTTCTTAAGTTATTGTAAACACAGTCTGATGTTTCTTTATTTCTCTCCCTTCTTATTCTTCCTCCTCCATTCTTTATATACTAGGTGTTTTATTCTTTGCCTTTAGTTAGTATTTGGATTGTCTGCTTTCTTTGCTACAAATTTATTTTCTCTGGTGACAGCTTTTTAGCCTTAGGAATGCTTACTCTAGAGCAGTTCCTTTAAGATGTCCTGTAGAGGTGGTTTATGGGACGCAAATTCTCTCAGCTTTTGCTTGTCTGGAAATTGTTTAATCCCTCCATCATATTTAAATGATAATTGTACTGGATACAGTATTCTTGTTTCGAGGCCCTTCTGTTTCATTGCGTTAAATATATCATGCCATTCTCTTCAGCCTGTAAGGTTTCTGTTGAGAAGTCTGATGTTAGTCTGATGGGTTTTCCTTTGCAGGTGATCTTCTTTCTTTCTCTCGCTGCCTTTAATACTCTGTCCTTATCTTTGATCTTTACCATTTTAATTATCATGTGTCTTGGTATTGTCTTCCTGGGGTCACTTGTGTTAGGAGATTTGTGGGCTTCCATGGACTGTGAGACTATTTCCTTCCCCAGCATGGGCAAGTTTTCAGCAATTATTTCTTCAAAGATACTTTCTATTCCTTTTTCTCTGTCTTCTTCGTCTGGCACTCCTATAATGCGAATATTGTTCCATTTGAATTGGTCACACAGTTCTCTTAATATTCTTTCATTCCTAGAGATCCTTTTATCTCTCTCTGCCTCAGCTGCTCTGTGTTCCTGTTCTCTGATTTCTATTGCATTAACAGTCTCTTGCATCTCGTCTAGTCTGCTGCTGGGCCTGTCGATGGCTTGTCTCATTTCTGCATTATCTTTCCTGACTTCCCTCACTTCCTCCCTTAGCTCTTGCATATTTCTCTGTAGATCCATCAGGATGGTTATGACTTTTATTCTGAATTCTTTTTCAGGAAGACGCTGCATTTCTATCCCTTCAGATTCCTTCTCAGAGGGTGTCTGGATCTTGGTGATTTTTGTCTGTATCATGTTCTTCTGTCTTGTCATGTTGATAGGAGTGGTGGCTGGTAGGTGCCATGTATGTCAGCTGAGCTCTTTAAGGTTTAAAAAAAAAAGAGAAAAAAAGCTCCACCAAAAAAAACAAGCAAGCCAAAAGAAAAAGAAGGAAGAGAAAGAAAAGAGAGTAAGAAGAAAGAAAGAAATGAAAGAAAAGGAAGGTGAAAAAAGAAAAAAAGGGCAAGAAATAAAACAAACGAACAAAAAAAAACGAAGAAATAAAACAAACGAGCACAAAAAAAAAAAGCCCTCCTGGAGTAGATTCTCTAAGAATGCTTTAGGTGTCGCTGTTGCTCCACTAATCCACAGCGACGGCCGCACTGCTTTTTTGTAGGTCTGGGCGGGGCGTGAACGAATGGGACGCTATTGTTTTCTGTATAAAGTTCCAGCGTGGCTGTTCCCTTCTCCCTGTCACCAGTGAAGGGGACCGAAGTTCCCCAGGACTTCCAGCCTGCAGTGCTGCGCCCGCCGGGGTGACGGTGTTCCCTCGCTGGGCCCCCCCTCCTCTTCGAGACTGCTACAAGCTGCGCACGCTTTTCTCTTGTCCCTGGGCGCTGGCTGCATGGTCCCGGCACCTTCCCGGCTCAAAACCTGCACCTTCTGCCTCTCCAATGTCTGATGCACTGTGCGATGTGTGTCAGCGCTCCCGTTGCAGAACACCGCGGCTGGTTATTTCGCGGACCTGCTCTTCCACTCCCTCCCAGCTCCGAATCCTCTCCTCCCGCCGGTGCGCTGGGCAGTGTGAGTGCTCGGGTGCCACCAGATCGTGGCTCCGTATCTTACCCGCCTCGCGGGGTGCTGAGTCCTCCCGGGTGTGGCTGCATGCTGTGCACTTTCCTGTGTGCTCTGATTTCTCTTTTAGTAATAGTTGTATTTGCTGTATTTTCGTAGATTTATATAGTTTTGGGAGATTTCTGCCGCCCTGCTCACACCGCCATCTTCCCGGAACTCAATTGTCATGTCTTCTTGATGGTAAAGGAGACAAGGTTATTATATACATGTTTGGATTAAAGTTTTTTTTCTGATGTAAGTATGACTCTCCCCACTTTCTTGCGGTTTCCACTTGCATGGAGTATCTATATCTGTACCTTCACTTTGTGCCTGTTTATGTCTTTAAAGCTGAAATGTGTTGATTTTTATACATCCAGCTACTTTGTGCCTTTTGAATTAAGTCCACTCACATTTGGAAACAATTATTGATATGTAAGGATTTACTACTGTCATCTTATTGTTTGCCTTCTGGTTTACTATCTGCACTGTTTCTTTCTCCCTCTCTTTGTAAATTGGTGGATTTCCATGGTGGCATATTCTGTCTTCCCTTTTTATGTGTCATGAATTTAGGTCTTTGCTTTGTGGTTATCATTAGGCTTACAGACAACATCTCAAAGATAAAACAGTCCATTTTATGCTAATAGAACTTACCTTATTTTACCTATAAAGGCTCCACTTTTATACTCCTTCCTTTTACCTTTTTGATGTCACAGTTTACCTGTTTTTATTCTGTATTTTCATTAACAAATTATAGTTGCTATAGTTATTTTAACACTCTTTCCTTTTAACCTTTACTCTATAGTTAACTGGTTACCACACCATTCTAATACAGTGTCATAGTTTTCTACTACTAATTTTAACCTTCCTAGGGTACTGTGTACTGTCATATGTTTTCATGTCACTGATTAGTGTCTTCATTTCAGCTTGAAGAACTCCTTTCTGCATTTCTTCCAAGGCAGGTCTAGTGTCAGTGAACTCCCTCTGCTTGTGAACTCCCTCTGCTTTTTTTTTTTTCTTGAAAGCATTTATTTCTCCTTAAATAGGAAGAGAAATTTGAATTTTACCAGATAAAGCATTCTTAGCTGGCAATTTTTATCTTTCAATACTTTGCTATGTCATTCTGCTCTCCCTTGGCCTGTAGGGTTTCTGCTGAGAAATCTGCTGATGTTGTTTCCATCCGTGTAAGTTACCTTCTTATTTTTTTAATTGCACTTGAGATTCTTTATCATTGATTTTTGGCAGTTTCATTATACTGTGTCTTAGAGAAGATCTTTTGTATTTAGATGACGGCCTGTATGTCCAGTTACTTCCTCAGGTTTGAGAAGTTCTCAGCTATCATTTCTTTAAATAAAATCCTTGGTCCCTTTATCATCTCTTCTCTTTTTGGCATACCAGTTATTCTTATAGTTGTCTTTCTGGCCAAATCCAGTAGCTCTCATACAGGATTTCTTCATTTTTTAAAAATCCTAATTCTTTCTTCTTACAGCTTAATTATTTCTATGTATATTCTTATCCTCGAAAAAAAAAAAACCTTATTCTTTCCTAGTCTGCCCTGTTACCAATACTCTCTACTAAATTTTTCATCTCATCCATTGAAGTCATTACATCAAGACATTTTTTGGTTCCTCTTAATAATCTCAGTTCAGTAAAGAACTTCTGTTTATTAATGTTATTCCTCAGTTCATCAAATTTCCTTTCAGAGTTGTCTTACAGCTCCATGAATTTCTTTTTGATAGTTCTTTTGCATTCCTTATCAGTTAGATTTTTATATTCTGAACATGTATTCAGTTGCCAGAGTACTATTTTCTTTCTGTGATACAACATTCCCTTGAATTTTCATAGTATTTAAAGGTATGAACTTTTGCTTTCACATTAGAAACAGCAGGCACCTTTCTTAATGAAGGCCTTGTCTGCTTGGGTTCTTAAAATTCAAGAATAGCTATTACATGCCTTTCTTTGGTATTCCAGAAGGCGACACTATGTATGTATATATGCACACACTATACAGCTCAAGTGTGTGGTTCCCCTACCAGAAAGGACTCGCAGAACACGCGGTGGCGCAGCTGGGGGGCCCTGCAGCAGAGCACTCCCATATGTTCATGGCTGGGCTCCTGCTGAAGTCCCAAAGCAACAGCAGGAAATGTATTCCTTCTGTGTTCTTTTATATTCATCTCTGCCTCTTTCATTTTCCCCTTCTGCCCCTAAGCCATGGAGGTGTCTCCTCAGATACATGGGTCCAACCCAGGCTGCTGGAGTAACTGGGTGGTCACTTACCACTTTTGCTTTCTTCCTCCTACATGGGAGTGTCTCTGAGGCCACCACCAAACCCAAGCCCTTTACAGTGTCACTGTGGGAGGTATGTTGCCTTATTAAGTTCCTCCCTAACCTCTTGTCCAATCTTGTCTCTTTTCCACTGAGAGGGCATGTCAGATTCTTCCCTCAGGCAGGGTGGACCTCCACAAATTCCCTCTCAGCTATGGGTACCTGCAGTTTTGCACTCTCCTGTTGCCCTTCTTCTTGATCATGGTGAGTGGGGATGGGGCATGCTCACTCACTTCCTTGGATCCCAGCCCCCTCTCTACACACTTTCAGATGCACAGGTGGGTAGAAACTTTCTGTGTGTCTGGAGTAAAGTGCAGAGGCACAGTTATGGATGTCCAATGAGTTGTTATTCAAAGGGGAGAGAAATGATGAACTTAAGTCACCCACCAATAAATATCTTAACTTTAGTGGCATACAAACCTCTAACTTCTGTCCCCCTCCCACTTTTATAGGAAGTATTTGCTTCTTTGTATAGGTGTAACCATCAGCCAATTTTTATCTTTTAATTATTATGTTATGATCAAAAGTAATCTATGCACTACTGTTACAGCATTTCATTATTCTGTATTTGTCTATAAATTTACCTTATTGTAAGCCTTTATGCCTCAGATGCTTTGTATTGCTCTTCACCATGTTTTCTTTTTAAGAATTACCTTAAGCATTTCTTATAAGGCACGTGCATTGACAATAAAATCCATGTTTTTGATTTTTTGGGAAAGACTGTGTCTCATCTTCTTTGTGGAAGAATTGTTTTGCTGAGGATAGTATTCTTGGTTTGCAGGGATATCTTTTCATTTGTTACTTTAAATATATAATCCTAAATTTTCATGCCTTGCATTGTTTCTGTTGAGAAATCCAATCATAGCCTTATTTGGGTCGGGGTGGGGGTTGGGTGCAGGGGATTGGTGTTTCCTGTACTTGAGTCATTCTCTTTATGCTTTCAAAAGTCCCTTTTTTTGTCCTTCTCTATTGACAATTATATTGAAAGTGTATTTTGATGTAGTCTTCTTTGGAGTGATCCTGTTTGCATTTCCATGAACTGCATGAATCTGGAGTCCATTTCTCTTCCGATATTTGTAAAGTTTTGAGTCATCATTTCACTAAAGAAGCTCTGACCCTTTCTCTCTCTGGCCTCCTTCCTGGTGAATATTGTTTCACTTGATAGTGTCCCATTTTTGGAGGTTTTCTTTACTCTTTTTCTTTCTTTTCTGTTTTCACATTGGAGTAATTTCATATAATCTCTCCAAGTTTGCAGATTCTTTCTTTTGACAGATCATGTCTGCTGCTGAAGCTCTACATTACACTTTTCAATGCAGCTCCAAATTTGTTTTTATGATTTCTATATGTTGAATTTCTCTTTTGCTCATGGATAATTTGTAGATTTCTATTTATTTGGCATCAGTTACTGAAAGTTTACTGTATTCCTTTGACGGTGTATATTACCTTGTTTTTCATGGTACTTGTGTCTTTGAATTGGTATCTTCTCTTTTGAATGAGTAATCACCTCTTCCTGACTTTATGGACTGACTTTAGGTTGTTGTAAGGGCATTGGCCATGTGGTGTCCAAAAGCTCTGGCCCCACCATGTGTCAAACGTGGTTCTGCCTCCTGGAAGGCATAGTGGTACAAATGCGGTTAGGTAAGGTCAGTATCAGTGAGGATTTCAGAAGTCCTTGATTACTGAGGCTGAGAGTGTTTGTAGTGATGGCAGCGCTTCTGGGTTCTTTGGTAGTGTGGGATGCTGGGATCCTACTGTTCGGATTTTCTCCCTTCTAGGAACATCATGACTGAGGGATTCCTCTTGGCAATAAGGTCCGGGGTGGAGAAGTGTGCAGTAATGGCTCTTGTTCTAGAGGGATGCAGAAATATGGATTCTAGGTAGCTCTGTCCACAGGGGTCACTGTGCATGAAGATACTTTTTGCCGTGAGTGAGGTCACAGCTGATGGCAGCCCTCTTAGTGCTGAGCTGTTCTGGGATAATAAATGGGATGATGGATGTAAACTGCTTCCTATGTTTTTCTATGCAGCAGTATCTTAATTGTAATCTGGAGTTCTCCCAGAGCTATTTCATCAGTGGGCCATTGTTTAATTTTTGTGGGAGGACAAGGGCTGGAACCTCTTAATCTGCCATCTTACTGATATCATTCCAGTGTAATTTCTTCTTTGGCACATTTTTAAAGAGCATAGTGTTTGATTTCCACATATTTTTTAGTTTGTTTCCCTTTTGTTATTGTTTCATATGTCACCTCATTGCAGAGAATAACTTTTATCTGATTTCAATATTTTTAAATTTGAGAATTAGTCTATGGCTTATCACATGATCTATCTCTGATATTATTCTATGTGCATCTGAGAAGAATGTGTATCTTACTGTTATTAAAGGGAGTGCTCTATATGCAGCTGTTAGGTCTAATTGATTTTTAGTGGTGTTTAAGTTTTCCATATCCTTACTGAACTTTTGCCTAGTTGACTGGCTTCAATAATATTCCATTTTTGAAAATGTGTTATGAAAGTCTCCAAATATTATTGTAGAAATATTTCTGCCTCCAAATCTGGCAGGTTTATGTTTTTTAGGCTCTGTTCTTTTTGTGTGCTTAGTTATAACAACTTTTTGACTGATTGAGCCTTCACATAAAGTTCATCTTTATCTCTTAATACACACACATTTTAAGTCTTCTTACATCTGATTATACACCTAGGTGTCATGTTCATGGAGTATCTTTTTCCACCTTTCCAAACTTTTTGTCTTAAAGTCAGTCTTTTGTAGAGAGCCTATAGTTGGATCCATAGCTCCATGTTGCCAATCTGAGTTCTGATTGGAAAGTTTAATCCACTTACATTTAAATGCAGTAACTGATAAAATAGGAATTAGTTCTGCCACTTTGCTTTTTCTATATATATCATTTTCCTTTCATTTCTCTACCCCTGCCTTCTTTTCTCATTATTACTATCTTCTAATATACCATTTTCATTCTCTGATTGCTTTATTTTTTGCCCTGCAGATTACAATTAACAACTTAATTTTATAGAGATGAAGTTTGAATTAATATGACCTTAGTTGCAATATTATACAAAAATTATGCTTCTTTATAGCTTTCCTGTTTTTTATTGCCAAAACACATGTTTTTCCATTTTGTGTCCCTTACGATATCTCTCTTAAATCACATAGGGATTTAAAAAAGGAGTTACAAAACCAGAATGCAGTAAAATTGTATTTTCCTTTCAGCTATGTAGGTAGAATACATAAAAAGAAATTAGAAAAAGGTAGTTACTGTATATTGTCCTTTCATTTCAGCCTAGAGTACTCCTTTAAGCTTTTAAGTAAGGAGGTCCACTAGTGATTAAGTCCATTTTTAAAATTTTCCTTCACTTTGGAAGAATGATTTTGTCATATATATACATACTGGCTATCTGTATTTTATTTCAGCCCTGTAAATATATCATCTCATTGCCTTCTGGCTGCTCCTCCATGTTTTCTTAAGAGAAATTTGTTGTTAGTGTTATTGAGGATCACTTGCATGTGGAAAGTCACTTTCTTGCTTCTCTCAAGATTTTCCCTTTTGTTTTCAGATATGAATCTCTTTGAATTTACTATTTTTGGAGTTTAGTTTTATATCTTACATCTGATTTGGGAAGTTTGGCACCATTTTTTGGACAAATATTTCAAAATATCCCTTTTTCACCTCTGAGACTCCCATTATGCATATGTTGGTATATTTGATGTCTCAAGGGCCCTTAGACTCGATTTTTTTCCTCATTTTTTTCTCTTTCTGTTTCTCAGTCTCAACTGACATCTCAAGTCTGCTCACTCTTCTGCCCCTTCATATCTGCTCATCAGTATCTGAAGTGGTTTTTTTTTTCCCCTTTTAGTTATTATTCTTTCAGCTCCAGAATTTCCATTTCATCCTTTTTGATGTCTCCTTCTTGAAATTGTTTGGTAAGACATGGTTCTCCTTGTTCCCACTAGCTCTTTGTCTATGTTTTCCTTTACCAATTAGAGCATATTTAAGATAATTGAATTAAGGCCCTTTTCTGCTCAGTATAATACCTGGGTTTCCTCAGGGAAAATTGCCACTAATTTCTCTTCTGTTTGCACCAAACTTTGTATGTATTATAAATTTTTGTTGAGAACTGGACACTTGGTTATTGTTGCTTCCTTAGTGACTTCTAAACTGCTTAGGCAGGCGTCTGTGCTCCTTTTTGTATGTAGCTACTGAAGTCTGTGTTCCAATAGCTTAGAGCTCCGCTAGTGTTTTGACAGTTTCCATAAGTATCTGGAGACAGAATTTTTTTAAATTAGAAGACTAAAGTCTGCTTATAGACTTTTGGTTTGTGCTCTTGAGGCAATATACTCCATTTTATGGAATATTTTCAAAGAAGCATCCTTTGAAAATAAAAATATGATTATGCCACTTAGCATACATTTACTTGTAGCTTCATATTAGCCTCTATTACATCAAATCATGCCCCTGTTTATCTCCCACAATCATCATAGACTTTGTTCACTATCTTTTATTAATCAGCTACACTGGACAGTGTAGGTACCTTGGACTGGCAAAATGTGGAAGCATCTTTATTGATTGTTAAAAAAATTAGAAATCATAACAAATGACAGGAAAAAGTCAAGTGCACATATTCTTTGGGAATTCTAGGACATCAAAATATGGCTCATCATGGGCATTGAATCTAGTCCTTGGAAGATGCTTTAAGTTTTGACCACTCCAACAAAGATGACATAGGAATAAAGCTTGCAGGCCCCAAATTTTCAAGTATTCATTTTACAAGAATATGATTGGTGAATGTTACACCTTCCTGATTCTCATCTATTTTATAGTATCATTAATCAATGACAATAATTTTAGCTGAATGCTCTCTCATAGTCCTTCTCAACATAGCACTCTAGACATCTACCACCATTTGATGGTAGTTGACATTAACTGGCCACCCTTAATGCATGAATAATTGTAAATAGTTTGTTTATAATAGTGAACTATAATAATGAGAATAACTGCAAAGCATAGCTTTGGGACAGAATATGGAGAAATTTGAAAAATAAATTTAGTTCTAAGTGTAAAAGTCCATAAAAATACAACTCCTAGTACTAAGGAAAATAAATATCTCTTAAAGTTAAAAATCCATTTTGCTATATCAAAATGTATGACATGATTTGGTTCCTGTCTTATTTAACAGGATATGAGAAACCTTCAAATACGTGATAAGGGATGGCACTAGGTAAAGAGGCTTGATAATTGCCTAGTTTGATAATTAGAAAAATGTTATTCATGAGCAATAATATATGTGATAATTTGAAAAATTTAAATTTCAAGTATTTCTTTTAAATAGTTACTTTATAGCATAGTGAGCAAAGTAAATGTCCATTAGTCAAATTTTACCACTAATTCCCTTAGCATCGTGGAAGGAATACTGTACTTGGAAAAATACTTCTCTACTCCAAAATGGTTATAGGATAAAGTCATATTTTTCTTAAAAAATAGCAGCTAAATACATTGTACTAGAAAATAGGATCATATCCCCTAGCCCCTGGTGAAAGCAGCTTTAGTTTTCTTGATGAGAAGAGGGAGATTGTTAAAAAAAAAAGAAAAAGGAGATTGTTGTCTGAGACTGAGTGACAAGTCAAGTATGCTGGGTTTGGGAGCCTCATGCTCAGAGCTGTAAATTAGCAGAGTTCATGAAAGGATTATCAACTATCTAATTTTCCACTGCTGCATGAAGCTTGTCTTTATTCATCAAGGCTGAAATTGTTCCTCTTGAAAAACAGCTACTCACTTTTCCTTGAAATTTACATCCTTTGTTTCAATTTTACCCTTTAAAGTATATCTTAATGAGATATAATTGTCCATATATGGATGCTTTCTATTTTGGCCTTAACAGTATAATAGGATGGTTAAGATCATCAGTTCAAATTGCTTCTGCCATTTACTTGATGTTCAGTTACATAGATAATTTTTTTTATTAGTTTCCTCTTGTGAAAATGGGGCATCAATACTTAGCATACTGTTATTTACAGGCTCAAACAAGAATAAGCACAGTAAGTATGTAGCAGTGACTAAGCTATAGTAACATGCAATTATCAAGAACAATATTACTATAATAAACACAAGTATGATTTCCAGTATCTTTTTTGTTGTTTATCATGGTAATAAAGTACTACCCAACAGTATTATTACATAGTTAAGTTCTGAATTGTATTTTTGCTTTTACTTTGAATTCATATCAGTCATCTGCGTTGCCAACATTACTGTGATTTTTATATCATCCTATATTAAATGTCAGCAAATATAAAAATTCTATTCTTGAAAAAGGTGTATCTTTTTTAAAGAATAATAGGTGTGTCATTTCTAATTAGGAAAATATATTGTGTGCTTTTATACAGGCTATTCTTTTTAGAAATCAGCTTCATATACTTGGATTAGAAATAAATTATAGTAAGACAGGGCTCTGTGTAATCTTGATTCAGTTCTGTGAAAGTGTGCACATATTGAGTCTATTGATTTTACTGTAAAATGGGGTTAGTTATATTTTCATTGTTATTGAGAGGATTAAATGAGATGACTAATGTTTAACAAAGGCCTTCCTCTTAATAATGAGGCATCACAGTTATTGTTTGTAATTATGGTTGCTGATTTTGTTATTATCCACCCATGAAACCTTTTTACTGTACCTTAGTTTATGTACCTAATATTTGACAATTATCTTGGAACATATGACTGAAGTGACAAGTAAGATAAAAGCTAGACATTTTCGACCATCTTGTGCTTTCTTCCCACCCTGCTATTTCACTAATATAAAATGCAGGGCTACACAATATTCTCACATATTTTAAGGACAAAATAATTTGGCATTTTTGGCTTGAGGACACTCAATTCTTATAGCTCCATCTTACTTATATAACTAATGGTGAAAATAACCTTAATGGAATTTATAGGATGTGGCTCAATTTTATTATTTCTACTCTTTCAACATGCAGCTCTTGAAAGCTAATCCGAAATGTTCATTACTACCTCTTGGATATTCTCTTGGATATTCTTTAATTGGAATCCTGGCTAGAGATAATAACAGCTTTCTACTTGAGATTAAAATGATTCCCTTTTCAGCCTTTTGTGTGAGCTTTTCGCTTCTCAGCGCAAATCACAATAATGTATTTGTGAAATCCATATTGTCCTTTGAAAGCTCAACTTGGCAAAAGCATTGCAGGTGTATCTAGGGACTGTCTTGTTGCGCTGAGCGGCTGTGCTAAGGTTTAAGGAAAGCATTATTGCTCTCATGGGAAACAAACGTGCTGAAGTGTCCTTAAGATCTCAACAGGAGTGAGTTTGATTATTCATAATGGATACAATCTCCTTTATTATAGCACGTGCTTCACTTGACTTCCTTTTAAAAATAGGTGGAAAAGGGATTTGATTCTAAAGGAAAAATTTCAAATCCTGGAAAATGACAGCATCCTTGTTATTTGGTCAAGAATCAGAATGAAAATTAGGCCTTTTTAATTCTACATGCTGAGTGTTCTTAGGTATGGAACAATAATCTGACACAGGCCTTTCCATCCGTTCTGCTTTGCCTGTGTTATCTGTGCAGTTACTGAGCAGTTCCTGGCCTTTCATACACAAAAGATTTTTTATTTCGTAGGATCCTGATACAAAAATAATTAACTTTCTCTCCCTGTGCCTGTATGATAGGAGCCTCTGTGCGCTAAGAGATGTATTGTTTTTTATTCAGTAGACAGACATTTAAAAGTGCTGAACTATCTTTAGGTCATAGATCATTTACTCAGGAAAAAAAAGCACATTTAAGTGCTAAATATCTATAATAAAAGAACTCAGGTTAATATTACACTAAACTAACGGTCATGTTAGGTAGTCTGGTGAAATTTAAGCCAGCATGAAACTGTTAAGGTTTCAGGAGTCAGTAACTTTGCTTCATCCTGATTCTAAGAAAAGATGTTCCTGTTAAAATGATATGCCATTTCTGAGGTTTGTGGCATTTATGGTGCTCGTAAAACTGTACAACCATAAAATATCAAAGAAGTTTTACAAAATCAGCTTCAAGGAACAATTTAAAATCAGCTGGTTAAATGAAACTGTGCTGGCAGTTTTTTTTTAAGACACATGAGAGCCAGAGAGGAGGTTAAATGGAGGTTCATTCTCTCTCTCCTAAGTCCCCAAATGCTGTGATTTCATAAGTCATTCCCACCTATTGGTCCTCAGGTTTTATTCTCCTCTGTATCAGTCTTCTAAAAGAAGTAATTCATTTGAAAAATACATTGTAGACACTACATTTTTGCCTAAATCCTTTACAGTTGCTGCTTTGCAGGTAGTCACGTTCACTTTATTCAACCAGACTAGGGATCTCATAGTCTGAAGTGAGATGAGGGATCAGAGGACACTCGCTCATGGCTGTGCAAGCCTTTCCACTTCTCCCTTCCAGGCTTTTTATTTTCATTGTAGCTGCCGTAATGGGGTTTTGTACAACTGTGATGCCTCTTTATTAAGAGGAAGGCCTTTGTTAAATATTAGTCATAGATGATATACTCTCTATCTGCATTTGCATTACTAGACATAATATCTATCTGAAAAGATACATTTCTTAATGCAAACATACACCCATTTGAAAGGATAAGATATTTTAACTTGAACACACACACCAGTACTAATTATGAAAAGGAAAAATTAAAATATACCAAATGTCATATAAGGAGTTAGTAATTAAGATTTGATCTATTCAGATCACTACAGCAAGTTACTGCCGACTTTTAATTGTGGGAGAAAATAAAAGATGACATCAAATTTGTTTAAATGTTCTAAAGAGTGTACACATGTGGTATTGATTACTTCTGGTTTACAGGGGTTATAAAATTTCTTTGATACAGAAATTTTAGAAATACAAGTAAATAAACTCAGAAAAAACTAATCATGGCAAAATGCTGTATCATCTTTGACATTAATTAATGCCCATGAACAATATCAGTGGATTAGGAAATTATCTTTTTGTCATTTTTCAGTGATTTTGTAAAAAGAGTAATTAAATTTAGTTGCAATTTACTTCTATTAAGCATTAAAATTAGTTAATATATACTCATATAGTACAACTATATAATATAAAATCCTGATATATTAACAAACATATTATATATATCTGGAACTGAGGAAATATATCAATATTATATAACTCTGGTTTAGACTAAAATTAATGCATGGTTTTACAGAAATGTCTTGTTTTCTTTGTTGGCAGTGGTTATTTTTTTCAGTAGATTGCATTTTGAATTTGTCATGAAAACTGTACTTTGAAAGGAAATTCCAATATGTAGAAAATAACTTACTCCTCATGAGATGTTTATCATTTCAAACCTACTGCTGGTGTTGGGAAATTCAGGGTTAGACAATGATTTAAAATTTTTCTTTTCAGATCAATAGGGTTCAGGCCAGAAGGACAAAGCTTTGCCATGAAATTTGTCAAATGATACAAATATCAATGGATTGGAATAAAAAAAATGAAACATGAAAGCAAAGCAATCCATGTTAATGCTAAAATGCACTTAGGTTTTACAACTATTTCAAGATGATTTATTCTAATCAAGATGCATTTCCCTTTTTATGAACTTTGATGCCACCTCAGCTGATATGACTGGACACAGAGTATATTTTATTCCCTTGAGGTACAACGTCTGAATTTTAATGTCATAAAAGAAATTTTAAGTTAAAAGCATATTTAATGGTGTTTTAATGCTTTATACTTTGCCTGATATATACTGTGTTTAATTTCCAACCCATCTCCGGTGTTCGGGGCAGACATTATATTTCACTAATGAAGAAACCCACGTGGCACAGAGAGGGTGACATGTGGCCATTACACACCACATTCAGAACTTGAACCTGGGTCTTGTGGCTTTAACGAGTTACTTTTTCCTCCCTATATGATTAGAACTCTTGATTATTCTTGCTATAATAAAGGAGTCCATTCCATTAATTACTCTTTAGCTTTTATAAGTAAGTAATATGAATGGTATGCAGTGCCGCTTATGTATGTAGCAGGTAGTCCAATTCATTCTCTCACCTCTAGGAAAGACAACAACATGATATTCCTTAAGAAGTTTAGTTAACATCCATAACCATACAGTTACAAGCTTTTTTCTTGTGATGAGAACTTTAAAGATGTACACTGTTAGCAACATTGAAATATGAAATATAGCATTCTTAACTGTGGTTCCCACACTGTATACATCC
Source organism: Smutsia gigantea (assembly GCA_032199065.1). Classification (NCBI taxonomy): domain Eukaryota; kingdom Metazoa; phylum Chordata; class Mammalia; order Pholidota; family Manidae; genus Smutsia; species Smutsia gigantea. Next base: position 69,993 of record JAVSCE010007314.1, on the reverse strand, counting down.
CAGGACATTTTTAGCTTATAACTGGAAGTTTTCTCTTTCTGACCACCATCATCCTCCCCTGGTAGCCACCAATCTTCTTGAGGTATTTTTTTATTCTAAATATAAGTAAGATTATATAATATTTGTCTTTATGTAGTATAACACATATAAGGTCGACCCATGTGGTTCCAAATGGGAGGATTTCCTTATTCTTTATGGCCAAATATTTCATTTTACCTACATGTTGTATGTGTGTGTATATATACCTTTATCTGTTGGTGGGCACCTGCTTCCTGCTCGTAAATACTCAGAGGTAGAACTGCTAGATTGTATGGTAATTCTATTTTTAGTTTTTAGAGGAACCTCCATATCGTTTTGCGTAGTGGCTGCACCAATTTACATTCATACCAACAAATCATGAGGGATCCATTTTTCTCCAAATTCCCTCCATCACTTGTTATCACTTGTCTTTTGGACAATGGCCATCCTAACTGGTGTGAGGCAATATCTCACAGTGATCTTGAATTGCATTTCCCTGATGATTGACTAGTCATGCGGGGTATCTTTTCATGGTGGCTATCTCTATGTCTATTTAAATCTTCTGCCCCTATAATTACTGTGTATTTTAGATACTAACAACTTAAAAGATGTATGCATGATCTGCCAATACTTTATCAGTTGCCTTTTCATTTTGCTGATGTTACCTTTTCTCTGCAGAAGCTGTTTTGTGTGATGAAACCCCACTTGTTTATTTTTGCTTTTGGTGTCTGATTAAAAAAATTCTTGCCAGAGGTCAAGGAACTCATTGCCTATGTTTTCTTCTAGAAGTGTTATGGTTTCAGATCTTTTGTTCAAGCCTTTACCCAATTTTGAGGTAATTTTTGTGTATGGTGTAAAATAAAGGCTCAGTTTTCCCAACACCATTTATTCAAGAGACTATCCTTTGCCCATTGTATATTCTTGGCTCCTTTGCAGTAATGCAGGGCTTTTATTTCTGGATTCTCCATTCAGTGCCATTGATCTGTGTGTCTGTTTTTATGCCATTACCATACTATTTTGACTACTGTTGTTTTGTAATATAGTTTAAAATCAGGAAGTATGATGCCTCCAGTTTTGTTTCATTTTGACAAAATTGCTTTGGCTATTTGGTGTCTTTTATGGTTCCATACAAAAAAATTAGGATTGTATGTTCTGTGAAAAATGCCATTGGAATATGATATGGATTGTGTTGAATCTGTAGATTACTTTGGGTAGTAGGACATTTAGCAATACTGATTAACCAATCCATGAGCATGGAATATATTTGTCTTCTTTAATCAGTGTCTTACAGGTTTCAGTGTATATGTCTTTTAACATCTTACATTTATTCCTAGATATGTTAATACAATTATAAATTGGACTTCTAGTGTATAGAAACAGAATTGATTTTTGTATCCTGACACTTTACTAGGTTAATTTTAGTTCTAACAGATTTTGGTGGTATTTTTAGGGTTTTTTTTATATATAATTTGTCCTTTGAAGATAGATAACTGTAGCAGTTTTTAATTGGCTATCCACCTAGAGATCACAGTAGAAGGAGCATACAAAAATATCCATCTCCCACCGTTTCCCTGAAAGGGGTTTTTCGGCATACTTTAAAAGCTGCTGAGGGTCAGGCATCTAACTTAGCACACATCTAAGGGCTGGCTGCAATCCCCTGCCTTCCCTCTCTAGACAGCTCTGAAAAGGAAATCAACTTTCCAGTGTCTTCTTGGAAGGATTTCATACATATATCTGGCACCAGAACCCATCACAATGGAACAGGCAAAAATGCCCTCCTCCCAGGTTCTAATAGGAATATTAACAGTGATTCTCCTCTTTGGGACACTGACGTATCTTACCTACTAGGAGCAAGCTTGAACAATCACAGAAGTTTTAGAGACAGCCAGGGGCTCAGGACAGGCAGAGTGACAAGGTATATCTCCAACAGATATGACCATTCTGTCAAGACTAGGACGAATAGTTTAAGAAACATGTTTCAAACCAACAGGGCTTAATGAGACAAAGATAAATGATTTACCCAGGAGAGCCTTCTAGGAACAAATTGAGAATATCAACACAAATAGAAAATATTTAAAAGTAGCTCTTTGATTTAACTGAACCAAATAATACAATAGTGGGATTCAGTAACAGACTAGATCAAAACAAAGAAAGGATCGGTGAACTTGCAGACAAGACAGTAGAATTCTTTCAATCAGAAAAACAAAGATAGCTTCATCAAATGGCCCAATATACACATTAGAGGGGTCCCAGAAGGAGGAGAGAAAGGGGAAAAAAGTTTATTCAGAGAAAAAAATGACTGAAAGCTTCCCTTACCTGGGGAACGAAATAGGCATCTAGATCCAGGAAGCCCAAAGAGACACAAACCGAGAATCATTGTCTTTACCTTTTGACAAGAAGGCTATGATTTCAGCATCAAGAGGAATTTCTAGCTTATATGTAAAGGGATTTTATATAACTGAAAAGTATTGGGATGTGTACAGCATGTGTTTAGATATTATGGTGGCATATATTTCTAAATTAGGTGAACTTTCCTATTTCTACTGCAGTCATTAATGTATATTTATTATTTACACTTATTTTTGGAAGATATATTTATAGTTGCCTTCCCTCTAGAATTTGAGCTTCTTGAAGGGTAGGGCCATGTATTTTCCATCTCTAGATCTCCAGTGTCAGAAAGAATGAATGAAGTGTTGATTCTGTAAAATCCTGTTAAGTAAACTTGAGAAATAATAACATCTACATGTTTTACTTATCCCTATGTTCCCGGAGCCTACTTTTTTAAATGAGGCATAAAATTTATTTCAACTTTTGCAAGGCACAGTTTAATTACCTGTAAAATAAAGCTGTAGAAAGTTATGATGTAATAAGGCCCTGCCCAGCTATCCTCTGGAACTTACATATGATCAGAGCGGCAATATCTACACCAGCATAAAATCACTCTTCCTAAGAAAACTTTTCACCTTATTGATAACTTAAAATTAATTGTCAAAACACATTCATATTCATTGCCTCATTAAATCCCTATATCAAACCTATGAGGTAGATTTTATGGGTTGGTTGCAGTTTTTGAATGACGGGGATTTAAAGATGCTTGGCTTTACCAAGGTCATCCACCAAATAAGAAGTAGATAATTAAATTTAACACTGTTTGTTAAGTCCAAGACTAGTTATCTTGCCATTATACCTATTACTCTCCTTGTTTTTATTTTCTGGTTTTGAATTACATTTCTGTACACTATCTTCCACTCTCTTATATTCTCTGGCTATTTCATGTACATTTCTTCAATCAAAATTAAGTGCCTTGTGAATAGGGTTGATTTCTCCTCTTTGTATATATGTGTGCATGTCCTAGTTTGCTTCTTACACTGCTGTGCACACAGTGGGTACCTAACAGGGTTCTGCTGGATTAATGTCTGTTGTTAAGTGCAACTGTTATTTGATCAATGATATGTTTAAAAAAAAGTTTTGCTTGGAAAAGTTTTCATGAGTTAAGGAAGTTAAAACAAATATAGGAAAAAAAATTTCTCCTAAAAAGTATCAAGTGGCCTACACAGTTCCTTACTGGGTTGTTAAATTAATCTTGTTTCAGCTCTTGTAAGGCATGTATTCTGGAACTAGTTGGGCTATTTCATTTGCTTTCACTGCCTAGAATTTGATAGGACCTGTAAGTCATCTCAGAGCTTTAATAGTATTCATAGAAAAGCAGACTGAATTTTTTAAAGCTAATGAGGTGTCAGCTTCCTTAGTGACTCATTTTCTCTTTTGTCCTTCACCATTTTCCATTCTTTGCCTCTGAAACAATATAGAGTGACCAAAGCTTAAGAAACTATTACCAGGAAAGCATTTGGGAACCTCACTAAAAGATGTACTAAAATCCAGAACCAAGATACCATTAATTTTAACAACTACTTAATATTTTCCCCAATTTCTTATGTCATACAATTTACATCACAGAAAGATTGCATATTTATAGCAATATTTTTCATATAATCTTTTAGCTCCTTCAACATTTTACCATTTTAACTCTTCTAATGTTCTGGTAAAATAGACTTTAGGGAATATACATTATGAATAGGCAGACTGAGCCTTTGTCTGCTAATAGTAATCTCAAGTTTTCTAAAAGTCTGCTTGTAAGAAATAGATCCCAGTGCTGTCTGACAATTTTGTATTTTATTTCCATTACTTTGAGTAACCTCCTTTGAAAATACAGACAGTGAATTGAAATTAACATATTCACCCATTTATATATAAGCACATTTTTAACCATCAACACGAGCAGGACCTGTGGAATGAATGTTGATGTATTACATGATAGAATGCCCAGCAAATGTCCACTATGAGGCACAATTAAGAAAGCAAAGATGAGGGGCTGCGATGGATTACCAGTTAATGTACCACAGGTCATAATCAGGCCTCCTCTTCACTCACATAATCAGGTATAAATATATTGATATCCACTAGATCTTCGGCATTGAGAATTTACCACTCTTGATGTTGAATCTGTTAACAACTACAAAGGTGCATGGCATGTAGAATCTGTTTGTAATGCTTCTAAGGCACAGTTTAAATAGCAAATTTTATGACTGGTATAGGTCAGTGCAGCACTTGTCTGTTAATGCAGTCACTTGTCTGACAAGGAAGTCTCTCATATCATCAGAAATCCAGTTTCTCTCATATGTTTTTGAATTACTATTTGAATTTCTATTTAAGTTTTAGCTCATTGTGTGTTTCTTAATGTCCAAGCAGATTTTTTTAGAGGATCAATTTTTTATTATGTACTACTTCTGATTTTGATGCTTTCCTTTCTACACAAACACATAAGCAATGTTTGGAGTTTATTATTATTACTCAGTTCCTTCTTGTCATTACCTTTTTTGTTTACTGAATTGATCTATTTCTGTGAGATACTTACTTACAATTAAATTGTATTTTTATCAAGCTTTTACTCTCCTTCCTGTTTCCCCTTAATGGTCTTGGAGTACATACATTTGGAACTTTCTTCATCTCAGGAATAGATTATTCTACTATTTATTTACTGTTTGCATCTCCTCCATTTGATTGCCTTGCCTTTTTCCTGTAGCTTTTGAGTGTTAGATCCTACATTGCCTTGAGATATGTTCTGTACTTTATCTTTCAGTCTGTAAATATAGGTTTGAACAATGCAGGTCCACTTAGATGTGGATTTTTTTAATAAATATATTGGAAAATTTTTTGAAGATTTGTGACACTTTGAAAAGAAAAACCTTTCTTTAGCTTACTTTATTATAAGACTACAGTATATTATACATGTAACCATTATCAGTTAATCAACTCTTGTCAGTAAGGCTTCCAGTCAACAGTAGGCTATTAAGTTTTGGGGGAGCCCATTATGACATGGATTTTCAACTGCTGTGAGCTTTTGAGTGTTAGATCCTACATTGCCTTGAGATATGTTCTGTACTTTATCTTTCAGTCTGTAAATATAGGTTTGAACAATGCAGGTCCACTTAGATGTGAATTTTTTTAATAAATATATTGGAAAATTTTTTGAAGATTTGTGACACTTTGAAAAGAAAAACCTTTCTTTAGCTTACTTTATTATAAGACTACAGTATATTATACATGTAACCATTATCAGTTAATCAACTCTTGTCAGTAAGGCTTCCAGTCAACAGTAGGCAGTTTTGGGGGAGCCTGAAGATATACATGGATTTTCAACTGCATGAAGGTCAATGCCCCTCACACCTGCATTGTTCAAGGGTCAGTTTACATTGCTTTTGTGGCGTCATGTTTTCTTTAATCTTTAGAAAGCTTTGTTCGAGCTACTTACATTCCCTAATTGTTCTTTTTATTATTATGGTTATCCAGTTTTATCCTCCATCAGTTCTAGTTCTTTTGGACTCTGCTCACTTCGCTGACGTTTTTCTCTCTGGTTGATAGAAACAGGCAGCCCCTGCTATGGAGCCTGACCCAGGTCTCCTGACACTTGGGTCTTTTACAAGCCTTTTAGTCCCAGAGAAAGGAGGGCCCAGACTACATGGGGTCAGGGACATCAGACACATTATGCAAAACTGATGCATGCTTTCTTTCTCTTGCTGATTCCCAGATCAAAGAAGGTGATTTCTATAAAGACTACTCCATATCTTATGCCCTTTGGTCTTGTTGTTCTGGTGCTGATACCACAAGTAGTAGTGAAAACCTGACACAAGGTCTCCTTCCTGGCTCCTTTTCAGAGCTGAGCTTCACTAGTACCCAACTGGCAGTGAGCCCAAGAAGCAATTTTTCTCAGAAAGGAAGGTAAATTAGACTTGTAAGAGGTTGGGAAGAGAACTGCATCATAGTCATACCCTATTTTGGTCTCTGGAGTTGCAAAAGTAGATGAGGCAGCCATATCTCCTACTCTTGGGTTCTAGTTGGGGGAGGAAAGAAATGTAAGCTCATATGTGGAAAAAAAAGTTACTAAATGTCATAATGGCATGAAGATAATCAACTAAGAGTAAGAGATAAAAGATGCCTGAGATTTCAGATTTGCATGTGATTGGATACTAAAGGGAAGTGATCTGGAGTAGATAATAAGCTGAGAACTGAATGTAAAAGAGCTGGATGTACAAAATTCTTGGGTGAACCATTCAAGGCACAGAAACAGCAAGAACACCTGCCCCAAAATAGTATTGGACTTCATGTGTTAAAGAATAAAAAGAGGGTCAGTGGAGCTGAAACATAGTTCTTTGAGCATAGTGACTGGTACAGATAAATGCAATACTTCAAAAAGGGATAAAATTTACTGAGTCCAACAGTGTCCTCAGAGTCGAATTCAAGTGTGGGCACTATTATTAAAAAGAACAAGATATCTTAAACAAAAAAATTAGGTCACATATAAAGAATATTAAGAAATTCACCATATAAGTAGTTATATGTACTATTTATATAATAGTTTCACAAATAGAATTGTTTCACAAATTAAATAGAAACAGTTTCACAAATTACCTTTCTATATTTTAAAATATTTCAAATTGTATACTTCTTAAAAAAAAGTTTTCATTAGTGAAATATATACTGCAATTTCAACATCTAAATATCAAAAATCTTTGGATATGATATTCTCAACTATCAGGATCTATTACATTTATAAGTCCAACAATACCAAGCAGTTTCATACTTTGTATCCTATATGCATACTATTCCTTTCAATTGGCAAATACTCTTTTTTTATTTTGTTCAAGAATAAATCACAGAGCTAACAACCAAAATGTTGATGTAGGAGAATCGAGTCTCTGTTTCTTCATCAAAATTACCAATTACACAGCCATCCACAAAGAAAGACAGGATAGCAGAGGTCTGGAGTTCACTTAAGATAATTTAGCAGTACAGTAGAATAAAAAACCTGAAAATAACCACACAAAAAGAGAAGGAGCACAGCTTCATTCTGCCTGCATCATCTCCCCAAAGCCAGCACTTCTCAGCACCAAAAGGGAACTTTCAAGCTAGGAAGAATTCCCTGCAAAAGGAAAGGAAGAACGAAGTTAACAGCCTCCTTCCACAGCCTTTTGCGACAGCCCATGAAGGCCTTGCTTTGGTTTTATCCCACTTGGTCCAACAAAGCTGAGATATATTGAGATGACTAGGAACGAGGTAGAAAAGCAGTGGTAAACCATCAGAAGCCATGCAGCAGGAGCAATGGACACCAGACAACAAAAGTATAGACATGCATCACATTTCACCAGCTCTCACCCAATGGGTATTTTGCATTTGCTGATGACAGCCTGGACCCCCACCATGAGGCATATGCTCAGGATAAGGCCTCCCAGCTATGTACTTGCATACTGCTTACATGATGCCCACCACTGGCCTCTACTGTAGTGTACAGTTCCAGCAATAGAAACAGTCCAGCCGTGGGAGAGCATGCTGACAACCAGGGCTCCCACAGACTCCAGCTGTCCACCATAGTTGAGTGTGTGCATGCCACTGGCTCCAGCCATCAACCCTGTCTGCCTTGATCTTAGCTGTAGAATGAGAAGGTACTACTGAAGACCACACCAGCCCTTGCTGCCACTGTGGATCCCCACAATGACTGCCAAGGAGCCACAGAGGCCTGAGCTGAAGAGATCACACACTACTGCACCTAATGCCTGCACTTGGAGTCCTGTACAACTAAATCCAGGGTCACAGCCTTCCCTTCCCAAAGCTAGTACTACTGCTTCTTCCATTGTGTGGGTACCTGTGCTAGGCTATAGGGAACCTGGAGAAACATGGCCCTACCAAAGAATGGAGATACAGGTGTTACCCAACAGAGAATTCAAACAATTGTTCAGAGAGCTACAAGAGAACACAGAGAATGCAACAGAAACTGGGGAGCTGAAGAATACAAGGAATGAACTGCAGAAGAAAGTATCAGTAAGAAGATAGATCCATTTAAATTATCCAATCAGAAAAACCAATAGAATGAAAAATAAACAGCCTATGAGGATATACAGGACACCATCAAGTGAAATAATGTACACATCACTGGATATCAGAAAGAAGAAAGGAAGAAAAGTGTTGAAAACTTAAGAAAATAATGGCTGAAGAGTTCTCAAACCTAGAGTGAGACTGGGATATCCAAGTACACGAAGCTAATAAGTCACCACAACTTGCAAGATACATTATAATTAAATTGTCCAAAAATCAAATACAAAGAAAGGATTTTAAGAGAAAAAATATTTTTGTTATACAAAAAACTGCCATAAGGCTATCAGCAGAGACCTTGCAGGGCAGGAGTGAAGGGAATGAAATGATCAGTCAAAGTACCAAATGACAGACACTGCCGACCAGTTATACTTTACCCAGTAAACCTGTGCTTCACAAATGAACGTGAGATACTTTCCCTAACAAATAAAAGTTAAGGAAATTCATTAACACTAAACCGCTTACAGGAAATGCTGAAAGGAGTTCAGCAAGCTGAAGCAGAAGTACACTACTTAGTACCATGAAAACATGGTACAATGCACTAGTAAACTTGCCAGAGTCCAGCTCCAGCTGGGGTGAGGTATTGAAGGGGAGTGAGACGGCACTGGCGAATGAGAAGACACCCACACTGACTAAGGTGCAAGCATCTCCTAGCATAAGGCTAGTAGTCAGTTATTTTATGCAAGTTAATCAATAGAATTCTGAGTGGGGAACTTAACAGACAACCATTAACTAATTCTAAACCCAATTTCCGGAGGTCTCCAGTGTCCTGGGGTGCAGAGTCTTACGTGGTATTGAAACAATAGCAAGGGCAATTAGGTCCTAAAGGCTCTCTTGGTCTTGTTTGTTCTGTCCTTGATTACTTATCAACTCCCCCTAACAATTTCTACTCCAGTAAGCATTCTACTGATTAACACACCTTTCCTTTTGTTTCTCACTTAACAAACACCAGCTGGGCCTATTTCTTTTAATTCTTTTCTATATATAAAAAAACTTGAACTGCACTAACCATTGTTCTATTAATCAAAAACTACCTATTCATGTATAGATCATGAACCCTAGTATATGAAATAGGACTGGGAAACAGAGTCCATCAATTAATTTTTCCCATGCTACATTTACCTTTAGAAAAGTACCATTTTCTATTCAAAATCTCTACAGCTACATTAGGGGGTCCTTCTATAGTGGGAAAGGGAAGCTTATTACTAATTCTTTTCTGGGCAATTGGTGAGTCAGGAGGGGGTCCTCCCCGCAGTCCTGGTTCCCATATCTCTTTATGCTGTAATTTCTTATAAAACTCCTCTGCTGTAATATTAGGGCAGAAAGGGGGCAACCTTGTATAGGTTCCAAAGAGGGAGTTTCTTCTGAGTAAGCAGGAAAGGTAGGGTGAGCTTTCCTTGAGCTTTGGCTACCTGCCTTAAGTATTTGGAGTAAAACTGAAAATAAAAGGGGGGGTAAATTCTTGTTATATTTCTGAGAATTATGGTGTACTTTTTGTTAGAGCTCTAAGTAATGAAGCGAATGGGAAAGTTAATAATATAGCGGGAAATAACAAGGGCCAGCTGGGAGGCTTCTGGATCTTCTGAAGGCATCCTCGAGCCTGGACTTTGTCAAGCAGCACGAGTAGCTTGGCCCCCGACATAAACTCTGTAAGCGTATAGTCAGATTCTGAATACTATAATATTCTAGTGTGTGTTAACTACCGAACACTAATACAAAAGTATTAAAAATAGCTGTCATTGGATATCAGTGTCATGGTGGCAAACGTACCTTCTTTTTTCTCTCACCTTTTGTTTATAACTAACTAGACATCCTTAACCAAACAAAAATGTCTCTGCAATGTACATCAGGAAACCTGGGAAAGCCACCAAACTGTGTCTGAAAATGAATGAATAGGAACTCAGAGAAATCAGTGGATCCTAGACAGTCATGAGTGTGCCCCACTTCCAAGTGCCACCTTGGGAAAAAGGCAATCTGGGAAGTGTAAACAGTGGAAGCTCATGGGAGACAGAGAATTTGTGGAGTTCCTTCCTGACTCGTAGCAGAACTTGGCAAGCCCTCTGAGTTGGCATACAGGTGAATTTGGAGGCACAGGACAAAAGGATTGGCCTGAGTAGGTCCTGCCCTCTGAAGCGGACACTACAATGCCTGGGGATTATGGCAATGGCTACCTCTCTGGCAGAGGAGGAAAAGGTGCAGTTACACAGGTTTCAGTTTGAGGGACCTATTTATCTCCAGAAGGGGCCAGATTTTTGAGGAGTGACTGGAAAGAGAGGAAAGGATAGAAAACAGACAAAAAGATTGAAGGAATTAGTTTACTTCTCTAGCATTTCAGCCATAAATCTACCCTCAGACCTTAGAGACTCAGAGATTCCCCAGATAGGTCATTGGTAGTCCACAAAGCCCCAGATGCTAAGCCTACCCCTCCCCATGCCCTGACACCAGCTTTTCTATGCACATGCTTTCCCAGGTGCAGACGGCAAGAGGTGGCTCCAGTAAGAGAAACCAAGAGTATGTTCTGTAGCACCACCTTCTGGAGAAAAAAAAAAGGTTTCTAATTGCCAGCCTGTTGAGCTGTTAGAATCAAAGTAAACAAAGCCTTTCATAAATAAGGGTGCTCACTGTTTCAAATGGGACAGCAGAAACATATTTCGTCACACTTATAAAAAACCATGGTAATATAGTACCACAAAAAGAAAATGACAATTCTCCAGGAACTGAACTCAAAGACATGGAATATTGTAACTTAATTGATAAAGAATTCAAAATAGCTGTTATGAAAATTTCACCAAATTATAAAAGAGAACCAAACAAATTCTGGAGCTGACAAACTCAATAAATGAGATGAAAAATATACTAGGTAATAGAGGAGATCAGATGGGAGAGAGAGTAAGTAAACTGGAAGACAGGAATTAAGAAACGAATTATTAGGAAAACCAGTGTAACAATAATGGGTATACCAGAAGGTGAAGAAAGAGAGAGAAGGGGACAGTTTACTTAAAGAAATAATAGCTGAAAACCTCCAAAACCTGGGGGAGTAATTGGACATAAAATCCATGAAGCTAATAGGACACATTATCTCAATACAAAAAGACCTTCTTCAAGATACATTATATTGAAACTGTCAAAATTCACTGATAATTTTAAAAGTAGCCAGGGGAAAAAAGAAAGTAACCTACAAAATGACCCCCATTACAATACCAGCAGATTTCTCATCAGAAGCATAGACAGGAGAGACTGGAATGACAGATAAAAATTGCCAGCCATGAATACTCCATCCAGCAATGTTATCCTTCAGATATGAAGGAGAAATAAAGGCTTTCCAGGATAAACAAGAGCTAAGGGAGTTCAGTATCACTAGATCACCTTGCAAGAACTGCTGAATGGAGTTCTTCAGGCTGAAACAGAAAGATTCTGATTAGGTACACAAAAAGGTAATAAATAGCAAGAATTAGAAAACTGTGTTTAGAACACCGTTTTAACACTTTTACCATAAAGGTTAAAGGAAAAGAGCATTAAAATATATAGTTACAGCAATTTATTATTTCACAGCACAAAAAGAAGTAATTTGTGATATAAAAAATATAAAAGGGGAAGAATAAAAGGGTGAAACCTTTGTAGGTGAATAAAGATAAGTTGCCATTAGCAGAAAAGGTATTATTTTATCTCTAACAAAGCAAAACTCTAGAGTAGAGACAAACAAAAAGGAAATGGAGACTGAACAAATCACCATGGAAAAACACCAATTTACAAAGGTAGATAGAAAAATAAGGAAAAGATAGAGATACAAAATACCCAGACTACAAAAAATAAGATGGCAATAAGTCCTCACATATTAATAATCAACCTAAATGTAAATGGGTTGAAGTTACCAATCAAAAGGCTAGATGACTAAGCAAAAAAGTAGGACCAAATATATGCTGCCTACAAGAGAATCATTTCAGCCCTAAAGACACAATGAGGCACCAAGTACAGGGAAGGAAGATAATATTCTACACAAGTGGAAGTTTTTTCTTTTGGAAACCAAAAGAAAGCAGGGATAGAAATACTTGTATCAGACAAAATAGACTTCAAGTCAAAAATGGCAACAAGAAACAAAAAAAGATCATCATATAATAAAGAGGAAAATACATCAAAAAGATAAACTAATGATAAACATGTATTCTCTCAACACCCAAGCCCTGAAATATATTAAGTATTAACAGAACTAAAAGGAGAAATAGACAATACAGTAAGTAGGGAACCTCAATACCCCACTGTTAGCTATTGATAGAAATCATCCAGCTAGAATATCAAAGGAAATGCTGGAATTGAACTATGTATTAGATGATTCCAGTGGACTTAACAGACCCATTTAGAACAATCCAATCAACACCAGCAGAAAATGTTCTACTCACGTGAACATTTTCCAGTTTGGATCCTATGATAGAACATTAAACAAGTCTTATTAAATTTAAGAAGACTAAAATCTTCAATGCTATGGAATTAGAAATCAATAAGAACAAATTGAGAAAAACTAAAAATGTGGAAACTAAACAACATATTTCTGAATGATGAATGGGTCAAAGAAAAAATGAACAGGGAAATAAAAAATTACATAGAAATGATGAAAATTAAAAATACAACATAACAATACTTATGAGATGCAGGTAAACATAAAGGAAAATATATAGCAAAACAATGTGTATATTAAGAAATCAGAAAACTCTCAAAAACCTAACCTCGTATCTCAAGGAACTAGAAAAAAAGAAGTCCAAAATTAACAGAAGGAAGGAAATAATAAAGATCAGGGTGAAATAAAGGAAACAGAGAACACAAAAACAATAAGACTAAGAGCTGATTCTTTGAAAGTTAAACAAAGTTGACAAACTTTTAGCTAGATTCACTAAGTAAAAGAAAGAAGACTCAAATAAAATAGGAAATGAAAGAAGACATTACAACTAATAACAGAAAAATTATAGAATAAAAGACTTATTGGAACAATTATATGCCAACAAATTACATAACCTAGAAGAAATGGACACATTTGTAGAAATGTATAACCTACCAAGACTGAGAAAATCTATCTGAACACACCAATAATGAGTAAAGAGACTGAGTCAGTAAATAATAACCTAACAACATAGAAAACCCAAGACCAGATAGCTTCATTTTGGTGAATGTGTCACTGGCTGTAAGGCCCTCACCCTTCTTTCCATTGCCCTTACTTGTCCTCTTCTAAAATGTCCCTCAAGAGATAGAAAAGCTGTTGCTCTGCAGCTGTGCTTGTACACAGGAAACTAAGGCAGGATGTTGTTAACCATCTCAAAAAGCTAGACTACAGAACCGACTAGAGCCAGACAGATGCAAGATGATGACCCAGTTTTACTCCTGACTTACTTTTAAACTCATGCCTTATTATAGTATATTACCATGCTGAGATCCCCTCCAGGAGGCAGGGAGAAATGCACCTTTCTAGGCACAATGGGTGCCAGGTGCAAAGAAGCCTGAGCAACTGTGCCCACACCCGCTATCCCTGGAAATCCCACCCCTTCCCCCACAATCTTGAAGCCTCTATCACTTCTCCTGCCTCCCCAGTCCCTTTAAAGTTTCTCACTCAGGCCCTTCAAGACGAAGTGTCTTTGGAGCATGAGCTCTTACCTCTCCATTCCCTGATCAAAGAATAAAGGTTCTGCTCTGCTGAATTAGATTCTTTTTCTCTGGTCTCATTCTGTTGGTGTGAGTAAGGACCCTTGTTGGGATCCTTACCCCTTGGAGAGGAAGGGACTGACTTCAGTCCTCTGGCTGTAAGAGAGGAGGGCTGTTAGTCTCAAACAGACAGATCCCTCTAGTCTTCAAAAATAGGCAACCCGGACCAGCAGGACTTTTTGTCTGGCTGTGCCATCCCGACAGCATTTTTCTTTACTTTTGGTCTAGCAACAGAAGCTAAAGTGTTTGAGTACTCTAAAGGTTGAGGAAATGCTTCAGATAAAGCTGGCCTTCCTTTCAGCATGGAGATCCAAAAAGGGAGAGGTGCCTAGACAAATGGTAGGAAACATGGCCAAGGAAATGGAAAAAGGTAAAGGACTTACAGGTCTGCAAATTCCCTCCTTTTTCTTAATGAGCGGGCCCCTCACTCAGTTCCTCTACTCCTTCCCTACCTGCCCTGTCCCTAAAAGGACTCTGGGAGATCTTTCTTCCCCATCGACACCCTCTCATCTCCCTGCTGCTTACTGATCAGACCTCATCCCAGCCCTGCAGAGCTGGTAGGCTCCCCCTGGGAGTTCTTTGCCAACTTTGTAATGAGGTGAGAGCTAGTAAAATTGACATTCTCTGAAACAAACCAGGGAAAGCAAGAATAGATTTTTCAGTTACTCTGGGTAGCTACTAAATCCTTGGGCTTAGATGTTGGGCAGCTATCCCAGGTTGGCCTGACCTGGTGTCCTCCTCCTTCTTGTGGCATTCCTTAGCAAGGAAGGGGACCTTCTCCCCCATCAGGATATACACTCCAGTGGGCTGGGTGACTGGGCTGTCCACTGCCCCATTGGATAGCACCCACCACTGAAGCTTCATCCTTGGTGAGTGTGCCTGTTCGCGCAGCACTGTGGAACAGGGGAATGGGCACCTGCACCGCTATACTGTTTGGTGATAAGAGGAGATACATACCTCTCTGAACAACTGGATCTGATACTTAAGGATGGCCCCCATGCCTGCACACAGTGGCTATCACCTCCTTTTTAAAGGAGGCTGAAAACTTAACTTTTGGGCAGCTGGTCACTGTCGGTCCTGTCACCAAGTACAGGCTTTGGTTAACTCAAAGAGAACAGAATATCTATCTCCCAGGAATTGATCCAAGTCCCAGCTCTACTCCCTGATAATCTAGTAGTCACCGTTATAACCTGTCAAACTTTAAACTCAGCCACTTGGCTACCCATCCTGCCAGGAAGTCTAGAAAACAGATGCATCAAGACCAGCTGACACAGTCTAATCTAGCTGCCTGGATTTGGAAAGTGAGCCTCTTCCCAGTGCTCAAGAGAATGGTTCACTGATATCAGCATTATAAGGGATGCGAGAAAACCGGCAGACTATGCAGTGGTTTCTAAAACCCAAACTGTGGAAGCCAGGAGCTTGCCCCCAGGAATGTCAGCCCAGAAAGCAGAACTCCTGGCTTTGACCTGAGCCCTGGAATTTGGAAAAAGAAAAACCCTAAACATCTCCACTGACTTATAATATGTGTGTGCAAGTGTGCATGCACATGGAGCAATCTAGAAGAAAAGGAAAGTGCTTACAGCAGCAAATGAGCTGGTGAAATATTAAGGCTCCTGGAGGGCATACAGCTTCCCAAAGAGGTAGCCATGGTCCACTGCAAGAGACACCAGAGGGAGAGGCAGAGTTACCAAGAGAAACAACAGGGACACACAGCCACCAGGAAAGCTGCCCAGTTACTGATTCACTGTCAATTATCTCTCCTATCCAGTGAGCCCAACCCTGCTTGTTATACCTTCACATACACAGAGGAAGAAATGACTGAGGCACAAAAGTGAGTGTTTGTAAAAGACCCCAAAACCCATGGATAGCTAATTAACATAGACAATATTTCCCACCCCAAGATTTGGCCCACCCAGCCATTAGGGAAGCTCACCAGGGAACCCTTTATGGAAAAGAGGCCCTATATAATTGGTTCCTGGATGTGCTGGTGAGCTCAGGTATGAAGGAGTACATGCCCAACTTGTACTGTGCACAATACCCTCACTAGACCCCCCATGGTCCTTCAGATAAAGGCTGTCCAGGTGAGGTATCCCACCGTGGGAAAGACTAGCAAGTTGACTTTACAGTTGTGCCAAAGGCTGTAGGCAATTTTAGGCACCTTCTTGTGATGATAGAGTATCTTCTCTGGGAGGACTGAAGCATTCTCCACAAGGGCAGAAATAAGCCTCTGAAGGGCAGCTCAAGGAAATAATTCCCAGATTTTGGTTTCCAGGATTTTTATGGAGTGACAGTAGCCTGCCTTTGTCTCCCCAAACTACCAAGGGAATAACAAATGCTTTAGGAATCAAATGGGTGTTACACTCAGTGTGGAGTCCCCAGTCTGAAGGCAAACTGGAAAGGGTCAAACAGACCATAAAGAGATCTCTGGCTAAAACTGCTCCAAGTTGCCCTGCTTTGCATGTGGGTGGCCCCTTGGAGTAATTTAAAATGAAGTACCTTTGTATGGAAGACCAGTTTCCAAGGCCTAAGGGAACCTTTAGCCCACTGGAAATGAAACAGCTCAAGCATGTTCTCAGGGAGAAGAGGCCAAGAAAGCTCTCACATAATATAGGAACCAAGCATGGCTGGTCCCCACTGACCTGACTCTCTACCCTTTCAGCCTGGAGATTGTGTATATCTAAAAACTTGAAAGACTGGTGACCCCCAGTACTAATTCACTCCTAAGACCTATATCTAGTAACTCTAACAACTCATTTTACCTTAAAACTGTAAATACCCCAGGTATTTACTCCAGGTGAACTGGGCACCAAACTCTGGGAATTCAAAGGTCACTCCAGATGCTCCAAAACAGGGATATTCCTGTGAGCCACTCCCTGCCCTCAAACTCCTGTTCTAGTGACAGCCTAGAGACAGTGATTAGGGCAATGAAAATAGTAGTGACTTTACTGGGTGTGCCCTTCTGGTTTTCTTTTTCTTTTATCTCTCTTTTCCCTCCTACCAAAGGTTAGAACCATATACTATGTAGATGAAATATCTGAAACCAGACCTGTTACCTCACTAAAACTAACTAGTGAACTCGGGCTAAGATAATGGTCACCAGTTCAGAGACTCTCCTCATCATTGTTCTTATGCTCCTAGCCCTTTACCTACTCAAATCTGTGACTGCTAGGCAATGCCACTGTCACCAACCCAAATACCACTAGCATAGCCCCTAAGTCAAAATGAATCTTTTACTAATAACCAATACCCTGGGACAATACTCTTGTTTCAAATAACTACTGATATCATGTGGGGAAGTAATCTATTTAACTGTTGGGTTGGCCACCAACAGCCTCCTGGCTTCATGTCATTGATAGAAATAGCAGCTGAAGGACTTCAAAGGTTCTCTACCGTCTACTCTACAGAGGAAACAAGTGTATTCCAAACCCAAGTCTTTGGATCGAGCCACTGAGAGGCATCTACCAACACTTGTTTCCAGACAGCAGTTCTAACCTGGCAGACCAATGCGGCTAGTTGGTTCCAAGTTCTGAGA
The DNA here is from genome assembly GCA_032199065.1 of Smutsia gigantea. Lineage (NCBI taxonomy): Eukaryota > Metazoa > Chordata > Mammalia > Pholidota > Manidae > Smutsia > Smutsia gigantea. The sequence goes on along the minus strand of JAVSCE010007314.1, from coordinate 52,328 downwards.
GACACCTCATGTAAGCCCTGCAAACTTCTTTCATGTACAGCAACAGATGGAAGAGTTTGCACAGAAACTGAAAGCAGTGCATGTGCACTAAGGGGCTCCTTGGACTCTGCAGAAATAACTTGCCTTCCTGATCCAATCCGTCCTCACTGCAATGGACAACCGGCAAAAAAGGGGCTCACATGGGCCACAGAACCAGGAAAGATGCCCCAATTTGTAAATTGGGAAAGGGACTATTCTGGGTGTGATCTTAATGAAACACCTAATTTTACCTCCAGACCTGGATACCGCAGACCACCCACCTTTAACCATTCCAGAGACAGAGTGGTCTGTCTCACAAAAGGTCTGATGTTCCTGGGTTATGATAATGGCTGAGGCTTGGCCATTCAATGCCTGGACTAGAAATAGTCCTCTGGAACTTGGACAGTAGGATTTGTAGAGCCTCCAGCAGAGAAAATCCGAATCTTTACCAAGAACCCTACTCCTGTGTGCACACACCCACACTCTGGAAAAAAGAGGGAAATACTCATAAAAGGAGTAGTGGGCCTTGTGGGTTCTCTAACAGGACTGGCAGGAGGAATTGTTCACTAAAATGTCATGGCCCAAAACCTAACCATTATGGTGGCTAGAGTAGCCCAAGAATAAGGACAGGACTTTAAACTCTTAAAACAATCATTGGACTCCCTGGCTAATATAGTCCTAGATTACCTTATTGCTTTTGATTGTCTCTCAGCAGAACAGGGAGAGGTATGTCCCTGGCCAACAGTTCCTGATGTTTTTATATAAATGTATCTAGCCAGACGGAGACTAGGGCCGATTAACCTACAAGAGGCCACTTGGGAAGGACCAAACCTCCACTCACATATGGGAAACTATTAAAAAGACTATTCCAAAAGTAATAAGGTTTATGCCTCTCTTGGGCTCCTGGATGGTTATCCTCCTGATCTTAACCTTTGAGCCTTGCCTCCTAAATTGCCAGATATCTGTTATATCAAAACAACTAGAATCTATAAACCTGCAGATGGTAATCACCCAAGGGTCTGAACAATTGGAACTTCAATCCAGTGACGACCAAGCCCACTTGAAGCTAGCTAGGAAAAAGTTCTGCTCCTCTACCATTCCCTGTAACTATGCCCAATCCCAGCAGGAAGAAGCTACAGAATTCAGACCTCTGACCTTCGATGCCCCTTAAGAAAGGAACAGGATGTAGACAGAGGAGGGACTTGCCACTGGGATATAAGCACTGCACACGTTTTTCCCATTGCCTTTACTTGTCCACTTTTAAAATGCCCCTAAAGAAATAGAAAAACTATTGTTCTACAGCTGTGCTTGCCCACAGGAAACTAAGGCAGGTTGCTGGTAACCATTATGGAAAGCAAGACTGTAGAACCAAGTAGAACCAGACAGACACAAAATGATAAATCAGTTTTACTCCTGACCTACTTTTAAACTCATTATACCCTTATTATAATACATAACCTAGTTAAGATACCCTCCAGGGGATGGAGAGAAATGCACCTCGCTAGGCACAACTGATGCTTGAGAGACTGTGCATGTACCAGCTATCACTGCCCCTTTTGCCAGAATCCAGACCTCCAATCACCACCTTTGCCCTCCTAGTCCCTTAAAAGTCTCCCTTTCACCCTCTTCATGGAGGAGGTATCTTTGGAGCTGAGCTCTCACCTCTCCATTCCCTGATCAAAGAATAAAGCCTGCTCTGCTGACATGGACTTGGTTTCATTCTTTTGGCACAAGGGACACTAGGCAAGAAGATCCTTGTCGGTGTCCCAACCCCTCAAAGAGTGTCAGTCACAAATTTTACCAAACGTTTACATAAGAATTAACACCAACCCTTTCGGGGCCTTTTAAAAATCCAAGGAGGCTGGAACAACCCAAACTCGGTCTCCAAGGCCAGCATTGTCCTGATAGCAAAACTTGATAAATATCATAAGAAAACTATAGACCAACATGCCTTGATGAAAATAAGTGCAAACAGTTTCAACAAAATACTATGCAAGCCAAATTCATGAACACATAAAAATGATTAAATGTCAGGACAAGGGTGGCATTTATCCCTGGATACAAGGATGATTCAATTTATTCAAATCAATAAATACAATACATCAATAAAATGAAAGATAAAAATCACATGATCACCTCCATCGATGTACAAAAGCATTTGACAAAATACAAAATTATTTCATGATGAAAAGCCTTGACAGACTGGGTTAGAAGGAACATATCTTAACATAATAAAAATCTTATACAGCAAACCTACAGCTAACATTATACTCAATGAAGAAAAAAATAAAAGCCTTTCCTCTAAAATTAGGAACAAGACAAGGATGCCTGCTCTCACCACTCCTATTTAATATAGTGCTAGAAGTCCAACCAGAACAGTTTAGCAAGACAAAGAAAAGCCACACAAATTGGAAGGGAACAAGTAGAATTTCCACTATTTGCAGATGGTGTGATTTTATGTATAGAAAATCCCAATGAGTCAACCAAAAAACCTTTGCAACAATTTTAATAAAGTTGCAGGATACAAAATAATCATAAATCAGTTGCATTCCTATAAACAAAAATGAAATATCTTACAATAGCATCAACGACAAATAAAATACTTAGAAATAAATTTATCCAAAAAGCTTAAAAATCTGTACACTGAGAACTGTGACTTAATGACAGAAATTAAAGATACAAACAAATAGGAACACATCTCATGTTCATGGATCAGAGAAATTAATATTAAAATGTGCCTACTACCCAAAGCCATATAGATTCAATGCAATTCACATCAAAATACCAAAGGTATTCTTCACAGAAATAAAAGAATCAGTCCTACAATTTCTAAAGAACCACAAAGGATCCTTAATGGCCAAGCAATAGGTGGAAAAAGAACGAAGCTGGAAATATCACACTTCCTGATTTCAAATAATGCTATAAAACTATAGTGATAAAAACAGTATGGTACAAACATATAATCACAGACCAATTCAAGAGAACAGAGAACCCAGAATTAACTCCTTGGATATACAGTCAACAATATTCAACAGGAAGCAAAGAACATGCATGAAGAAGACAATCTCTTCAACAATGGTGCTGAAAAACTGGATAAATGAAGAATAATTAAACTGGATTCCTGTGTCACACCATTCACAAAAACTAACTCAAAATAGATAAAAGACTTAAACATAAGACTTTGTACTCTAAAACTACTAGAAAAAACATGTGCAAGAAGCCCCTTGACATTGTCTTGACAGTGATTTTTTGTATATGACTCCAAAAGCAAAAACAATAGCAAAAACTAAAAAGAGACTATTTCAAGAGTTCTGCACAACAAAAGAACAATTCAACAATATGAAAAGTCAATGTATGGAATGGGTGACAATATTTGCTAATCATATACCTGATAAGGGATTGATATCCAAAATATAAAAAGATCACACACAACTCAATAACAAAACAAAACAAAACAAAAGCACAATTGAAAAATAGGCAGAAGTAGTACATGGATATTTTTCCAAAGAAGATACACAAATGGCCAGGAGATACATGAAAACTTACTCTTCATCTCTAGTTATCAGGAATATGCAAATCAAAATCACATTAAGATATCATCTGACACCTGTTAGAATGGCTATTATCAAAAAGATAGGAGATAACAATTACTGGCAAGAATGTTGATGAAAGGGAAACCTTATGCACTGCTGGTGGGAATTCATATTAGTACAGCAACTATGGAAAACAGTATAAACATTCTTCAATAAATTAAAAATAGAAGTCCCATATGAACCAACAATCCCATTTCTGTGCATATATACCTAAAGGAAATGAAAATAGGGTCTCAATGAATTACCTGCATTCCCATGTTCACTATAGTAGTATTCACAATAAACAATATATAGAACAAATAAGCATCTCTCAATGGATGAACGGATAAAAAAGATGTGGGATATATATATTTTATAAAGACACACACAGACACACAAACACATGCAACATATACACACACATGAAATACTTAGCCATGAGGAAAAATCCAGCTATTTGGGACAATATGGATGGACCTTTAAGGCATTATGCTAAGTAAATTAAGCATGTTGGAGAAAGAACAATACATTATCACTCATATGTGAAATCTAAAAAAAAAAAACCTTAAAAACAGAGGATAGGGTGGTGGTTAGACACAAACTTCCAGTTATATGATGAATAAGTTCTGGATATTTAATATCAGCATGTTGACTTTAATTAATAATATTGAATTATATACACGAAAGTTGCAAAAAAGTATACCTTACATGTTATCACAAAATAAAAATGTCATTATCAGAGAGATGGAAAAAAGACAACAGAGTAGGAAGGCAAGGTAGAAACGTCCTCCCACAACATACTAAGGAAGCAACTACAGCAAATAAAACTAAACTGGAAAATGACTTGAAGACTGAAGAACAGACTACCTACACCTCTTGAACAAGAGACCACACAGAAAAGGGTAAAGTGGTAGAGCCACGATCAAGGGGGACCCAAGCCCCTCCCCCATCCCAGCCCACAGGCAGGAGGCAGAGGAACAGAGCAGCAAGGGGATAGGTGCTCAGGAACTCTGCACATCTGGCCCTGGAGATCTGCTCTGGGAGCAAGAGTCCACATTGCATTGGGCATTGGTGATTAGCAGGGCTGGACACTAGGAACAGCTGGAACACTCTGGGAGGCTGAGATTCCAGCCACTTGTGGAAGGCAGGCATGCTCTGCTGGTGCCACTGAGACCCAAAGCAGAGGTGGCAGTTTGAAGAACTGCCAGCAGTGGGAGGAGGAACGGAGGGGCGAGAGTTGGACGTAAATCTCTCTACAGGAGAAAGGGCAAGTGGATGATACCTCTCCTGCATTCCATCCATCCAACAGGTCAGGAACTTTTAGGAGCCACAGGTGCTCCATCCCCCTCATGAGCAGCACAGCCCTGAGGTACTTCACAGCACACCGTGGGTGTGCCAGCCCACTCAGCCCAGCAGTGTCAGACTTCGCTGCCTGGCAGGCAGAGGGAGGTACTCCCAGCTTTCTTGGCCCTTTCTCAGCCCAACAGGAGGGGCACCTGTAGGAGCCATGTCCAAGAGCTGCTTCCTTCTCAAGGGTGAATAAACCTGGTGGTGCATGCCACACCACTGCCAGCAGGCACCTGGCACAACTCATTGCTGCAGTGCACCCTGCCACTGTGGGACTTGCTATGCACCACCCTTGCCCCAGAGCTGAGCAACTGCTCCACCCACCCAATTAACCCTGCAGTCTTACCATCACTGCAGGGCAGGTAGAAGGCAGATGTGCCCACAATGAGCCCAGCAGAAGCCAGTGCTCTGGTGACAAAGGGCTGGCTAAGGCAAAATACTAGCCTTAGCAGACTGAGACCACTGCCTGCAGACAGATAAAAAGCCGGTCCCACCCACTGCCCACCAACAGAAACTGGGGTTCCACTGCAAAGGAGAACAAGTCACAAGAGTCTTGGGCACCACAGAATGCCCTCTTCATAAAGTCATTACTCTCTAGACCAGGAAGCATAGAAGATTCATCTAAAACAAAGGAAGAAACACAGAAACCCTGACAAAATGAAGAGCAAGAGGAATATATTCCAAACAAAACTACAGGATAAGACACAAGAAAGAGGGCTAAATGAAAAGGAGATCACCAATCTTCTTGATAAAGATTTCAAAGTAGAAGTCATAAACATGCCCAGTGATCTGCAGAAAAGTATTGAGGATCTCAGGGAGGACTTCAACAAAGAAATGCAAGAGCTGAAAAAGAGCCACTCAGAGCTGAAGAATACAGTACCAGAAATGAAACATACAATAGAGGGAATGAATAATGGATTGCTGCAAATAGAGGAGACAATGAGATGGAAAGTAGAGAACAGGAACACAAAAAAGCTGAGGAACAGGGAAAAAAAAAATTTCCATGAATGAAAAAAGAGTAGGAGCAGCTGTGTGAACACTCCAAATGAAACAATATTCACATAATAAGGGCACAAGAAGGAGAAGAGACAAAGTGATAGAGAGTCTCTGAGAAAATAATTGGTGAAAACTTCCCTATTTGGGGAAGGAAATAGACATTTAGGTCATGGAAGCACAGAGAGCACCTAACAAGAAGAACCACAGAAAGATAACACCAACAAGACATATAATAAAATGACAAGAATTAAGGATAAAGTAATGAAAGGCAAAGAGAGAAAAAGATTACTCATAAAGAAAATCCAATCAGGCTATCAGCAGACTTCTCAGCAGAAATGTTATAGGCCAGATAGGAGTGGCATGAAATATTTAATGTATTGAAACAGAAGGACTTTCAACCAAGAATCCTCTACCTGGAAATTTATCATTCAAATTTGAAACAGATATTAAACAATTCCAAGATAAAGGCTCAATGAATTTATAATCACTAAACCAGCATTATAGGATATATTAAAAGAACTGCTATAGATGGAAATATTCCTAAGGCTAAAGTTTCCACCAGTGCAAATAAATCCACAGTAAAAGTAGTTGACCAACTAACTACCAAGCTAGTATGAAATTAAAACAAAATAAAAGTAGAAAAACCAACTATACACAAAATCAGTTAAGGGATACACAAAAAATGCAAATTATGACATCTAATACATAGAGTGGGGAAGAGGAAGAAGAAGAAAAAAAGTACTTTTAGATTGTGCTTGAAATAGAGCAATCAGCATCTTAATATACCTACTATATAATCAGGAAGCTATCCTTAAACCTTATGGTAAACACAAACCTAAAGCCTATAATAGATATACAAAAAATTTAAAGAGGAATTCAATGACAATGCTAAAGAAAGCCATCAAATAACAAGAGAAGAGTATGAGAGGAGAAGAAAGGAACAGAGAGGAACTATAAAAAAATAGCCAGAAAACAATTAATAAAATGGCAATAAGTACATACCTATCAATAATTACCTTAAATGTAAATAGACTGAATGCACCAATAAAAAGACATACAGTGGCAGAATAGATAAAGAAGTAAGACCCACCTATATGCTGCCTACAAGAGGCTCATTTCAGACCCAAAGACATACACAGACTAAAAGTGAAGGGATAAAAAGCTATTTCATGCAAATAATAGGGAGAAAAAGCAGGAGTACTAGTGCTTATATCAGACAAAATAGATTTCAAAACAAAGAAAGTAAGAAGAGACAGAGGACATTATGTATGAATAGGAGTCAGTCCAACAAGAGGATATAACCATTATTAATACCTATGTACCCAACATAGGAGAATCTAAATAGGTAAAACAAATACTAACAGAATTAAAGAGGGAAACAGATTGCAACACCTTCATTTCAGCTTTACACACCACTCACATCAATAGATCAATCAGACAGAAAATAAATAAGGAAACAGAGGCACTGAACAATACATTAGATTTAGATCAGATGAACATAACAGATATTTATAGCACATTTCCACCCAAAAACAGCAATATACACAATTTTTCTCAAGTATACATGTAATGTTCTCCAGAATAGAGCACATACCAGGCCACAAAAAAAAGCCCCAATAAATTCAGAAATACTGAAATTGTATCAAACAGCTTCTCAGACCACAATTATTTATTTTTTATTTTTTCTGTGGGTTTTATTTCCTATGATGTATACTGGCCAATCTTATAAAGATGAACTTTGCAAAGTTAGGAATTGAGAACATTTAGTTGACAAAATGCTAATGACCTGTTTCTAAAACCTGTTCAGTTTTACCAAATTATAAGGCCAAATGGGAACAAATGAGAAAAGTGTGTAAGGTACAGAACAGCACGTGGCATTGGTGGTGCTGTGCAGGGCTCTCCAGTTTAATTGCTGGGACAACATGCAGAACAAATGAAAGACACAGCATACGTGCCACCCCACCCCATGAGCCTGCTAGCAGAGCCGCTTGTGTAGACAGGCCCACTGGCTGAGGCCCTGCGGTGGGGGGACTGCCGCCAGAGCTTCGTCACGTGCCAGCCGGGCAGGCGCCCCAGTGCTGCTTCCGTTTTATACCTCGATTCTCACCGTGTCCAGGTGGTACTTGGGTTCGTTGGCCAGGTTGGCCTTCTCTGTCCGAGTGTGCCACACAAGGACCTTGGTGCAGTTGCTGGCTTTGGGTTCCAGTTCCTCCACAGTTGTGATCTGTTTGAGAAAGTCCGACTCCTGCATCCCTGGTTGGGATCCACGGTGCTTAAACACAGCTTTTGGATTGGACAAGATGACTTGAAGGCTGACGGCAAACCCTGCCATGTCGATGGCGAAAGGCCTGTCTGCCCTTTTTTTTTTTTTTCAGGAGGCACAAGCAGGTCCTGTTTTGCTGCAGGAATCTTGGCTCCAAGATGAAAAAAGGACTCCCCAACCCCAGCACATACACAGGAAACCTTGAGAGGCAGCACCCCCTCGGAGCCTGCCCATCTTCCTGTTAACTGCAGCCACACATACGCTGGTGTCTGACTCCAAATTTCAAACAAAATTAAGAGAATTTTGTATTTTTCTCCCATGAATGAAACAGTGACAAAAATCTGACACTTGGATGCTAGACTCTGGTGGACGATGCCCTCCAGTATAATGTGCTTCCGGAATCCTCTTTCTCAGCGTCTGCCGCCTAGTACCCTGCTGCCCACACTTGTCTCTGAGCTCCCAAGCCAGTGTCCCAGCCAACCTCTGATGAGGGGAACCGCTGCGGTGCCCGGTGAACAAGGAGGGCCGCTGGGCCCCAGGATGGCCCGTCCTTGCCAAACGGAAAGGCCACCACAACCACTGTAGCCTTGTTGCCTGGAGCTTCCCAGAAGGGCGCTGGTGAAGGGTCTGGTCAAGCGTGTTGGGCAAGAAGGCTGGGTCTGGTAGCTGGTTCCCCAGGTGTTCTGGGGGCGCCTGTCACACAGGGCCCCGGCGGTGGAGTGTGGCCTGACCCCGTGACCTGAGGAGCCAGTGCCCTCACAGAAGCACAGGAAAAGCCAGCCTGGCCATGTTGATGTTGGGCTCCGCAGGCATTCCCAGAGAACCTTGTTTCTGAGGTCACCTCGTCAGGCTCCCCAGAACCCTTCTTTCGCTAACACCCTGGGAAGCATGGCAGCCCGAGAACCGGACTCTCAAAGTCCACCAAAAATTTTGAGGTTGCAGTCCCTAACTTGTTTTATGAGGCCAGAATTACCTGATACTAAAGCCAGACAGAGACTGTAAGAAAGTTACAGACCAATTTTCCTGATGAATATAGCTGTAAAAATTCTCAACAAACTATTTGCAAACTGAACTTAATCACACATTAAAAGGATTATTCACCATGATCAAGTGTGATTCATCCTTGGGATTCAAGTATATTTCAACATATGAAAACCAATAAATGTGATACCACACCCAAACTTTAACCCAAAATGGATTAAAGACTTGAACAGAAGACCTGAAACCATAAAACTTCTAGAAGAAAATTTAGGCAGTAAGCTACTTGACATGGGTCTTGCTGAAGAATTTTTTTAGATTTGATACCAAAAGCAGAGGCAGCCAAAACAAAAATAACCATGGGACTATGTCAAGCTAAAAATCTTCTGCACAGCAAAGGAAACCATCAACAAAATGAAAAGTCAACTCACTGCATGGAAGAAAATATTTGTGAACCATCTATCTGATAAGGGGTTAATATGCAAAATACATAAAGAACTCAAACAATTCAATAACAGAAACCAAACAAATCCAATTAAAAATGTGTAAATGGTCTGAATAGACTTTTTTCTAGAGAACACATACATATGGCCATCAAGTAAAAAGGTATTCAAACTACTAATTATCAGGGAAATGCAAATTGAAACCACAATGAAATATCATCTCCTACATGTCAGAGTGGCTTTTATCAAAAAAACAAGAGATAACAAATGTTGTCAAATGCTGGTGAGAATGTGGAAAAAAGGGAACCCATGTACACGGTTGAGACTGTAAACTGGTACAGCCACAATTAAAAACAGTATGGAGATCCTCAAAAAATTAAACATAGAACTACCATATGACCAAGTGATTTCACTTCTGAAAATATATTTAAAAGACACAGAAACACTAACTCGAAAAGACAGCAGAACCCTCATGTTTGTAGCAGCATTATTTATAATAGCCAACACTTGGAAACAACCTCAGTGTTCAGTGACAAACAAATGGATAAAGAAGCTGTGGTATACATACAATGGAATATTATTCAGCCATTTAAAAAAAAAGGAAACCCTGCCACTTGTCACAACATGGATGGGCTGTAAACTTACACTATATTATATGTCAATTTTATCTCAATAGAAAAAAAACGGCCCAGGAAATGTAAATGCTCTTATTTCCAGCATTACTACAGCTGAAAATAGGCATATGATACTATTCTGGGTAATAATATATACAAACGTTTGGAGGGTGGACAAAGCAAGAGGGTTCTAAAAAATCTCTGATGAGAGAGATCAGAAGTGGTTGATGTCTCACTCATCCCCTCTACTCCCGACAAACACTTATCTCCATTCTTCCTATCTTGAGCAGTGCCTTAATCTGCAGCTGTGGCAGAATTCTACTGATAAAAATAGAAAGGATAATAGAATCACAGAGATACCAAACCATTCATCATTAAATTTACTGGAACTGATTATTTGAAAACTTCTTGCTATGTGTATAAAAGGAATAATTTCTGTTTTAAACTACTGTAAGATTTTGTTACATATAGCTAAATATAGCTAAATCTAAGCCAAGCTGATATAATGACTGATATTAATATTACTTTTCGGGGGAATTAAAACCTCTCTCTGTAGTGGTAACATCTTCTCTTTCCCAATCAAAAACATGACTTTGTGCTCAATACTTAGCAGAACACAGTGACTGATAAATGGCAATATTGATAGAGTCCCTAAAAGTGTAAACAATATTAAAGATTTACATATGTTAAACTCAATACCAGAAAAACTATAAACTGAAGAGGTTATTCAGACTATAAATTTCTTTATTGTTTTCTCCACTATGTAGAAATGGAAACAGAATTTCCAATTTTATAAACTAAAGTTATTAAAATTATTATTTTTTATCTATATCAATTACAACCATATTTAAAACACATACTAATATTTTATCTGTGACATATCACAGATCTAGAGCATAGCAGTCTATATTAGCTAGAATTGGCTAGATATTACTGTACAATCAAATTAATCAGTGGCTTAACAAAAAAAACAAAAAAGTATTTTTTTGTTGTTGTTCACACAAAATCCACTGTGGAGCTAGGCAATTCTCCACGTCAGGGATTATCATGCAGGTACTCAGTGATTCAGAATGCTTCAACGTTTGACTACCATTTTAAATCAAGGTTTTTGTCACATCTTCCATACTAACATTTGAGAGAAGTAGTGTTACACTGAATATTAAATACTTTGGAGAAGAAGTACTACAGATCATTTCCACTTGCCATATTGTCAAAAACTAGTCAGATGCCCACGTAAAACTACATGTGTCCAAGTAAGTGTATACTTGCCTATGTTCCTCAAAGAAAAGGAGGAATATCCATGAATTAGCAACATCGAAGGCCCTAAATATTAATACCTAACCAAACCAAGTGAGCTAACCAGTGTTGTTGTGATAATTTAACTTTTAGTAATTGTTATATTTTAAATTGGTTATTCAGGGACTGACCACTAAAGCAAGCCCAAGTAGTGGATAACTGAATATCCAATGTTCCATCCAACACCCTAATGAAATACTGTGTATCTTATAGCAAAGAATATTTATTCTAACAGCTTTACATAACACCTGGACCTTTTTGGTTTCCTTTCTTTACTACTCTCAAACTTTCCTATTTGGAAAACACAGCTTGAGCATTATTTGTCTAGTATTAAAATGTTTTACCAAATGCACATCATCTTTAATTCAATCAGTTCTGGATCACAGATATCAATACACTTTCTAAATCATCCTTTCTTTTATTAGCTTAAAAAAAGAGTTGCCCTCTGACCTAATACTAAAATCCTTGCCTAATATGAGCTTTGACTTTTCTCTCCTGCATCTAAATCTTTGTATATATATTCATAAATGTCAGGAGAAGAGACACACAAGTTAAATTCATAATATATATATATATTATAAATTTGTTATATTTTTATATATTCATTATATATTTAGTTTTTATATTTGTATATGTTATTTATGTGTTTATTTTTATATATGTGTGTATATATATATATGTATAAACTTTATATACATATAAACTTTACTGGGTAATTCTGTAACATGGGTAAAATTTTACTTAATTCACAGTAATAAATTTGAATAACTGAATGAGTGTTTTTGTGCTACATCGTTGTAAATTTTTAACATAAAATGAGAATTCTGCTTTTTTAAAAGATGTAATAACAAGTACAGGTTTACCTTATGCCTAAATTAACTAAAAGAAAAATAGGCAAAATACATAAAACAATAGTTTTAAAGACATTGCACCTCAGACAAAACTGAATAGTGATACAGATACAGAACAAACCAGGGAAGCCTTATGACTGTTCCAGATCACTACACCTTGAAAGAGTTCCCATACTGCCATACAGGCAGAGGAAGCCCAGATGTAGCCTGGTGGATACTCTAAGATGAGGAAAGGGAGCTGAATAGCCAGAGATCAAGATGGCTGGAGTTCACTAGAAAAGTCTTAAAGAAGACAGAGCTGAAACAGACCAGTTAATATGTGTGAGGAAACTACCAAAGGCCAGGGAGAAAACATCTGAAAATACCAAAGAACGGTTTCAGGCACTCATAACAGGACCAGAGAGCCTGTTGCCATAAGACAGACTGGAGAAATTCATGAGGAATTCAGTAGAATACTCAAGAACGTCTTGCCATATTGATAAGAAATAGTTTAGATTAAGCAGTGCTTTAGAATGGTCTAATAAATCATAAAATCAGGACCAAAAAGGATCGATTTGCTAAAAGTAAGGCAACTGCATTTCAGAAAATAGATGAAGAAAGTTTACAGGAATATAGAAATATCCAGCACCCCACAAGGTAAAATTCGTAATGTTGATTATCTCAGTGAAGCTTAGCAGGCTTTCAAAAAAGCAAGAAAACATGACCTATACCAGGAAGAAAAAAAAAATCTATTAATTGCAACCAACACAAAATTAACACAGATGTTTGAATTAGCAGTGAAGGACATAAATAGAGTTATTATAATTATATTCCATATGTCCAAAAATTAAGTAGCAAGATGGTCAACATAAAATGAAGACTTGAATTAATTTTCTGGAATTAAAAGCTGTAATATCTGAGATGAACAATACGTTGAATGGGATTAATAGAAAATTAGACGTGGCAAAGGAAATGATTAGTAAACTTGAGCCTGTGGTAATGGAAATCATCAAAAACGCTGGAGAAAAGAGCTTTAAAATATGAGAAACTAAGAAAAGAATTTAAAAATGACAAACAACATGAATGAAATGTGGGGAAACATCAAGAAGTCTGATATATATGTATTCGGATATCTTCAAGGAAGGAGAAGAAAAGCTATTGATACAGTAATGGCCAACATTTTCCAAATTTGATGAAAACTACATTGGGGAACACATGACTTCCAAGTGATCTGTGATCTGGACCCCAGAAATCAGAGGCTCCTCACCTCCTCTCCTGTCCCTGGATTGTGGGTTCTGTCTACCCTCCCTGCTCCCAGAGGCTGCCTCAAGACATAGTGTTGAAATAGTGACATGATATTGAGACCATCTAAACAGTATTTGTGACTGAACCCTCCTTCCCAGAAGCTTACTGACCAATGAATTATAATGCTACCCATCCAAAACTCAAACTATCCCAAACATAACAAACATGAAGAAGACAACATTAAAACACATCAAAACCAAATTGTTTAAATGCAGATAAAGAGAAAAATTTCAAATCAGAGAGAAAACACATTATGTACTGAAGAACAGAGATAGACAGATTTCCCCCCAAAGCATGAGCATAAGAAAATGGAGCAATATCCTTAAAGCACTATGGGAGAAAAACATCAACCCAGGATACCCACTGAAAAAAATAAAATTGAAATAAAGATATTTTAACATATAGAAGACCTTAAAGAATTCATCTTCTGCAGATCTGCACTAAGACAAATGTCAAAGGGTATCCTTCAGGAAGAAGTAAAATGCAACAGATGGAAATGGGGTCTACACAAAGGAATGAAGATCATTGGAAACAGTAACCCATGGGTAGATGCCTAAGACTTAATTTTCCTATTTTATATATATATATATCTTTAAAGGATAACTGATTAAGCAAAATAACAACAAAGTAGTGTGTATGGAATTTGCAACACAAGGATAAGGAAAATCTGTCATTGACAACTATTAGAGCTGCAAGGATAAGTAGAAAATTGTATAATTATAGTTGGAGATTACAATATCCCTCTCTCAATAATATAGGACAAGCAGACATCAGCAATGATATAGTACACTTGAGAAGTACCACCCAACCAACTTAAATGGTATTTATAGATTTCACAGAACAGCAGGATGACATTCTTCTCAAGGGCACTTGGAACATTTACTAAAATAGACAATTCTCTGAGCCATAAAACAAGTGTCAATATATTTAAAATAACTCATTAATACAAAATATCCTCTCAGGCCACATGTATTTAAGTTAGAAGTGAATCACAGAAAGCAAGCTGGACAATTCCCAAAATTTTGAAAACTAAGTCAAATTTTTCCGAGTAACTCATGGGTCAAAGATTGATTCAAAAGGGAAATTAGAAAGTATTGTGAACTGAATGTAAATCAAAACACAACTCTCAGGAGCTCAACTGAGCTAGGATAGAGAGAAGTGAGCTGCTAAGTATTAACATAGCCTATTAAAGCAAGAAACCACATATGAAAGAATTAAGCCTTTAGTTATTTACTGTGATGGTATAAGCAAGAGTCTAAAGCTGGAAGAAGCACTGACCCTCCCTGAACTATTTTCCCCCATGCAGTGGTGCAGTGGTTGAGAGTAGGTGGGTCAGTATAGACTTGGTGGTTTTCTCCCTAAGTCTGAACATGCTTTGAGGGACTGAACCAAAGGCTCCAGTGGTGTTATGAACTCTGATTAGGGAGAGATGGGGGAAGGTCTAGAAAAAGTACTAGGTACTGAGTGTAGTGGAGCAGCATGTCTTTAAGATTTCCCCATCCTCTCCCATAATGAGACCTGAGGAGGTAACCGAAGGAGACCTTAGCCTAATGACTTAGACTACGAGAGCCTTTATGTCTCCTTTCTCACCTTAAGGTGCCTAAGAAAGGATGTAAATATGGCATGGCTGGACAGGGCAGCTGGAGATCTTGACTGCAGTTCCCTCGAGGCTGCAATGCGCTGGCTAGGGGGAGGGCATTCCCTGTAATGCTTGCCAGGTAAAGCCTCTGTAATTGCAAGGTTGGTCCTGAAAAATCATACATAGGTCTTTTTGTTTTTTTGTTTTTTTTTCACTTTACTGAGGTATGATCAATGAATTAAAACTGTATATATTTAGATTGCACGACATAATTTTTAAGGTGTACAATGTAATGATTAACAAAGGTATACATTGTGAAATGATTACCACAATCCAGTTAACTAACACATCTATCACTTCACATAGTTTTTTTGTGTGTGTGAATTCTACTCTGTTAGCAAATTTTAGTTATAGTCATCATGCTGGAATTGGATCCCCAGAATGTATTCATATTATAACCAGAAATTTGTACCCTTTGATCAACTCCCCATTTCCTGTACCCCAAGCCCCTGGTAATCACTCTTTGATTTCACGAGTACAAATTTTTAGATTCTAGATGTAAGTGATTTCAACTTTTTAACAAGGAGTTGTACTCCTCAACAACGTATTGAATTATAAGGATACTTCTAATACAATATTTAGGGAGACATAGCACTAAATATCTCTATTGGGAAAGAAGCAAGGTCTAAAATCAATGATCTCAGCATAAGCCTTAAGAAACTAGGAAAAGAGTGAAAAATTAAGCATAAAAGCAATACCAGGGATAAGAGGAAAAAAATCAGTTTAATAGAAAACAATGTTGAAAATCAATAAAACAAAAGCTGTGTCTGTCACAAGAACTATATAAAAAATTCCTACTGGTACTGATCAGAAAGAAATGAGAGCATACTCAAATTATTAGTAGCATGAATAAGAAATGTGACATGAATAAGAAATGTCAGAAATATTTAAAGGAAAATTAAGGAATGTTATGATCAACATTATGCCTATAGATTAAAAAACAGATTAAATAGGAAAAAAAATTCTTGGAAGAAAAATAC
This sequence comes from Smutsia gigantea, assembly GCA_032199065.1. Lineage (NCBI taxonomy): Eukaryota > Metazoa > Chordata > Mammalia > Pholidota > Manidae > Smutsia > Smutsia gigantea. The sequence continues at coordinate 36,047 of JAVSCE010007314.1, read as the reverse complement.
CTACCAAAATTTACTTAAGAAATAGGTAACCCAATAACCATAGCTTTTAAATATATAATAATAATAATATCCCCATAAAGTAAACTAAAGGTCCAGAATGCTTTGCTCATGAATTCTATGAAACATTTATTTAAGGAATTCTACCAATTCTACACTAATTCTTCCAGGAAAATTGAAGCAGAGGGAATACTTCCCAATACCTCCCATTGAGTTAAGATTTACCCAGAAACCAACTTCAGAAAAATATACTGCAAGGAGAGAAAACTATAGACCAATATCCATAAATGTAAATATCCCAAGCAAAATTTTAGCAAACTGTATCCAGCAATATATAGAAAGGAAAATACATCATAATCAAACGGAGTTTGATATCAGGAATATAGGTTTGGATTCACTGTTCAAAAACCAATGTAATTCAGTATATTAACAAAGTGAAATTTTAAATCCATATGGCCATTATAATAAAGTAAGAAAAAAGCATTTGAGAAAAATCCAACATCAATTCCTGAAAGCAAGTCTCTATAAGATTGAAATGCACAGAAGGTAATTTATCCAACCAAGTAAAAGAAATCTAGGAAACACCAGCACCAAACATCAGACTTAGTGGTGAAGGGCTAATGTGTCTCTTAAGTTTAGGAATGAGAAAAGGATGTCTGCAGTGGTAAGCATACAGCTAGTATCCAGTTAATGACACTGTCAGTGGCTATGGTATTCTAATATATGGAGACCACTCAGGTGGCCTGACCTTGGCTATGTTCTCAACAGCCTAACCTCTTTTGCTTCCCTCACATTTTATGAAATTTGTTCCCCAGTATTCTTATGTCTTGTGGGCTTTAGTTAGCTAGAGTCTGTGAACAATGGTGTCAAGCAAGCATTCTTATCCAAAATTAAAACTAATTCGGACTGACAATCATACTATCAGTTATTTTCATTTTCCAACCTTAACATTTTTCTTAAAATATTATGTATTTAAAAAAATTTTAAGGTAGCAATGCATTTTCCAAAGTACAAACTTACTTAATTTCAAAGAATAGAGTCAATATAGGAGAATTGTGTCATTGACATTTTATAAACACACTCTGCTCATATCCTGACTTAGCCAAACTTACTGAGATATATATATAGGAACTCAGTTTTTCTATCCGTAAAATGAAGAATAATGCCTACCTTTGACTGTTATTGAATGACTTAAATGTTATAAACATATACATAACAATATGTTTTCTGGCACATTGAAAATATTCAACTAACAGTGGAGTGAGTATGTATGTGGGTGTGTTTTGTTATTGTTACAGGTAACACATTAACACTGCTCCCTCCTTCAATAATCGAGCAGTATGTCTTCTCCAGAAACAATTGTAAAATATTACTATCAACAAATTCAAACTGTGGCTATAAGAAATAAAAAGCAATAAAAATATAAGCAAGTATCAGTTTGCAAAGATTCATGGTGCTTGATATAAGAAACATGGGCACTTGAGGCAGAAGTGGAGTGAGGTGGAATTTAAGCATAAAGCATGTACACTCAGAATCCAGTTCACTCAATGGATTTCTGGACATTCAAAACTATTATTATGTTATTTTTATTTTCTTTGAGCTGTTCTTGCTTTCTATAGGAAAAAATGCAGACTTTGGAATAAAGGTCTAAAAACACTTTATTTGATGTAAATATAGAGATTTAGAATTTCTGGTTTTGTAGGTCAAAAAAAGCACAGGGAGATTAGAAATACTTGAATCTAAATCTATCACTTTCTCCATTTATGACTTAGGAACGCTTGTTGTGATTCTTTCATGTGTAAAGTGATGATAGCAAATCAAATTATTTCCTGCAAACATTTAGAAAAGGTTCCTATGTGCAGCACACGAAAGTCTACCTACTACATATCAAGTTAGTACAAGTAGTTTTAGCACTGATCATTTCAGTGCTTTATTTTGTGGTCAGTGCTTAAGACGGCAGACTTATGAGTGAAAACTGTAATGTTACTAGAAGCCCTCTGTGGTGGTAAAGCATTGAATTGGGATTCAAATTTGGAATCTTAGATTCATTCTCAACTCTACCAATACCATGCTATCCCTTCTCAAACACGCTCAAGGATGTAAAAATGCATCATTAGTCCCTTACTCTCTTAGACCCAGCCCTCCGGTGTCCACAGGATATGTTAACATTAGGGTGGCTTGAATCTTTAATTAATTTGTGAATCCTCTGAAGGGTTCTCATTGGCTCTGTGGATAATGCATTAAAAATTGTCACATATTCTCTGATACGTTAAACCCTTAAGGGTTAATGTACTATCTACTCCTATTCCTGGTTTTCTCAAAATTAAAGAAGAAAAACGATTGAATACAGAGATAAAATGAATGCATAGGTAGAATAATTCTGATAAGAATCAAAGATGGAGACTTCTGGGAAGATGGCGGCGTGAGCAGGGCAGTGGAAATCTCCTCCCAAAACTATATAAATCTACGAAAATACAGCAAATACAACTATTCCTAAAAGACAGACCAGAGCACACAGGAAAGTGCACAGCGTGCAGCCACACCTGAGAGGACTCGGCACCCTGCAAGGCAAGTAAGAGACGGAGCGGCGACAGGTGGCACCCGAGCACTCACCCAGGCCAGTGCGCCGGCGGGAGGAGAGGATTCGGAGCTGGGAGGCAGTGGAAGAGCAGGTCCGCAAAATAACCAGCCCCAGTGGTCTACGCCGGGAGTGCTGACACGCATCACGTGGTGCATCAGACATTGGAGAGGCAGAAGGTGCAGGTTTTGAGCCGGGAACGCGCTGGGACCATGCAGCCAGCGCCCCGGGACAAGAGAAAACTGTGCGTGGTTTGAGCGGTCTCGGAGAGGCGGGGGGCCCAGCGAGAGAACACCATCGCCCCGGTGGGCTCAGCCCTGCAGGCTGGAAGTCCTGGGGAACTTCTGATCCCTTTGCTGGTGACTGAGAGAAGGGAGCAACCATGCTGGAACTTTATACAGAGAACAATAGCCTCCCATTCGTTCCCGCCCCGGCCAGAGCTACAAAAAGGAGCTCAGCTGCGGCTGTGGATTAGTGGAGAAACAGCGATACCTCTAGCACGCTTAGATAACCCACTCCAGGTGGGCTTTTTTTTTTTCCCTTTCCTTTTCCTTTCTTTTCTTTCTTTCTTCTCTTTCTCTTCCTTCTTTTTTTGCTGGTTTGTTTCTTTTCTTCTTGTTTTTTTTTCTTTTTCCCTTTCCTTTTTCTTTCTTTTCTTTCTTCTTTCTCTCTTTTCTTTCTCTTCCTTCTTTTTTTGCTTGATTGTTTTTTGTTTCTTGTTTTCTTCTGTTTTTTTTTTTAAGTCTTAAAGAGCCCAGCTGACATACTTGGCACCTACCAGTGACGACTCCTATCAACATGACAAGACATAGGAATATGATACAGACAAAAATCACCAAGAACCAGACAACCCCTGAGAAAGAACCTGAAGGGATGGAAATGCAGAATCTTCCTGAAAAAGAATTCAGAATAAAAGTCATAACCATGCTGACAGATCTACAGAGAAATATGCTAGAGCTAAGGGAGGAAGTGAGGGACGTCAGGAAATACAATGCAGAAATGAGACAAGCCATCAATGGGCTCAGCAGCAGACTGGATGAGATGCAAGAAACTGTTAATGCAATACAAATCAGACAACAGGAACACAGAGCAGATGAGGCAGAGAGAGATAAAAGGATCACTAGGAATGAAAGAACATTAAGAGAACTGTGTGACCAATCCAAAAGGAACAATATTCGCATTATACGAGTACCAGAGGAAGAAGAGAGAGAAAAAGGGATAGAAAGTGTCTTTGAAGAAATAATTGCTGAAAACTTCCCCATGCTGGGTAAGGAAATAGTCTCACAGTCCATGGAAGCCCACACATCTCCTAACACAAGGGACCCCAGGAAGACAACACCAAGACACATAATAATTAAAATGGTAAAGATCAAAGATAAGGACAGAGTATTAAAGGCAGCTAGAGACAGAAAAAAGATCACCTTCAAAGAAAAACCCATCAGTCTATCATCAGACTTCTCAACAGAAACCTTACAGGCTAGAAGAGAATGGCATGATATATTTAACGCAATGAAACAGAAGGGCCTCGAACCAAGAATACTGTACCCAGCATGATTATCATTTAAATATGATGGAGGGATTAAACAATTTCCAGACAAGCAGAAGCTGAGAGAATTTGCCTCCCATAAACAACCTCTCCAGAACTTCTTAAAGGAACTGCTCTAGAGGGAAGCACTCCTAAGGCTAAAAAGCTGTCACCAGAGAAAATAAAATCATAGGAAAGAAAGCAGACAATCCAAATACTAACTAAAGGCAAAGAATAAAACATCTAGTATATAAAGAATGGAGGAGAAAGAATAAGAGGGGAGAGAAATAAGGAAACATCAGACTGTGTTTACAATAACGTAACAAGAAAGTTAAGTTAGATTGTTAGATAGTTAAGAAGCAACCCCTGAACCATTGGTAACCACGAATCTAAAGCCAGCAATGGCAATAAGTGCATATCTATCGATAATCACCCTAAATGCAAATGGACTGAATGCACCAATCAAAAGACACAGAGTAACAGAATGGATAAAAAAGCAAGACCCATCTATATGCTGCCTACAGGAAACTCACCTCAAATGCAAAGATATCCTCAGACTAAAAGTGAAGGGATGGAAAAAGATATTTCATGCAAACAACAAGGAAAAAAAAGCAGGTGTTGCAGTACTTGTATCAGAAAAAATAGACTTCAAAACGAAGAAATTAGCAAGAGATAAAGAAGGGCATTACATAATGATAAAGAGGTCAGTCCAACAAGAGGATATAACCATTTTAAATATATATGCACCCAACACAGGAATGCTGGCATATGTGAAACAAATATAACAGAATTAAAGGAGGAAATACACAGCAATGCATTCATTTTAGGTGACTTCAACACACCACTCACTCCGAAGGACAGATCAACCAGACAGAAAATAAGTAAAGACACAGAGGCACTGAATAACACACTAGAACAGATGGACCTAACAGACATCTACAGAACCCTACACCCAAAAGCAGCAGGATACACATTCTTCTCAAGTGCACATGGAAGATTTTCCAGAATAGACCAAATACTAGGCCACAAAAAGAACCTCAGTAAAGTTGAAAATATTGAAATTATACCAACCAACATCTCAGATCATAAAGGTATTAAACTAGATATAAATTTTAGAAAGAAATCAAAAAGGCTCACAAATACATGGAGACTTAACATTCTCCTAATTAATCAATTGGTTAATGACCAAAACAAAACAGAAATCAAAGAGTATATGGAGACAAATGACAACAACAGCACAAAGCCACAGCTTCTGTGGGACAGAGCAAAGGCAGTTCTAAGAGGAAAGTATATTGCAATCCAGGCCTATCTAAAGAAAGAGGAACATTCCCAAACGAATAGTCCAAAGACACAATTACTGAAATTGGAAAAAGAAGAACAAATGAGACCCAAAGTCACCAGAAGGAGGGACATAATAAAGATCAGAGAAGAAATAAATAAAATTGAGAAGAACAAAACAATAGAAAAAAAAAATCAATGAAACCAAGAGCTGGTTCTTTGAAAAAATAAACAAAATAGATAAACCCCTAGCCAGACTCATTAAGACAAAAAGAGAATCTACACACATAAACAGAATCAGAAATGAGAAAGGAAAAATCACAACATATCCCACAGAAATAAAAGAATTATAAGAGAATACTATGAGAATCTATATGCTAGCAAGCTAGAAAACCTAGAAGAAATGGATGACTTCTTAGAAAAATAGAACCTTCCAAACTGACCAAACAAGAAACAGAAAAACTAAACAGACCAATCACCAGAAATGAAATTGAAGCGGAAATGAAAAAACTACCCAAGAACAAAACCCCCGGACCAGATGGTTTCACCTCTGAATTCTACCAGACATACAGAGAAGAAATAACACTGATTCTCCTTAACGGTTTCCAAAAATAGAAGAGGAGGGAATACTTCCAAACTCATTCTATGAAGCCAGCATCACTCTAATACCCAAACCGGGCAAAGACCTCACCAAAAAAGAAAATTACAGACCAATATCCCTGATGAACGTAGATGCAAAAATACTCAACAAAATATTAGCAAACCGAATTCAAAAATACATCAAGAGGATCATACACCATGATCAAGTGGGATTCATCCCAGGGATGCAAGGATGGTACAACATTCGAAAATCCATCAACATCATCCACCACATCAATAAAAAGAACAAAAACCACATGATCATCTCCATAGATGCTGAAAAAGCATTTGACAAAATTCAGCATCCATTCATGATTAAAACTCTCAACAAAATGGGTATAGAGGGCAAGTACCTCAACATCATAAAGGCCATATATGACAAACCCACAGCTAACATCATACTTAATGGCGAGAAGCTGAAAGCTTTCATCTAAGATCGGGAACAAGACAGGGATGCCCACTCTCTCCACTGTTATTCAACATAGTACTGGAGGTCCTAGCCACGGCAATCAGACAAAACAAAGACATACAAGGCATCCAGATTGGTAAAGAAGAAGTCAAATTGTCACTATTTGCAGATGACATGATATTGTACATAAAAAACCCTAAGGACTCCACTCCAAAACTACTAGAACTAATACCTCAATTCAGCAAAGTTGTAGGATACAAAATTAACACACAGAAATCTGTTGCTTTCCTATACACTAACGATGAACTAACAGAAAGAGAAATCAGAAAAACAATTCCATTCACAACTGCATCAAAAAGAATAAAATACCTAGGAATAAACCTAACGAAGGAAGTGAAAGACCTGTACTCTGAAAACTACAAGACACTCCTAAGAGAAATTAAAGAGGACACTAACAAATGCAAATGCATCCGATGCTCTTGGCTAGGAAGAATCAATATTGTCAGAATGGCTATACTACCTAAAGCAATCTGCAGATCAACAGAATTCCTATCAAACTACTGACAGCTTTCTTCAATGAACTAGAACAAATAATTCTAAAATTCATATGGAACCACAAAAGACCCAAATTGCCAAAGCAATCCTGAGAAGGAGGAATAAAACAGGGGGAATCACGCTCCCTGACTTCAAGCTCTACTACAAAGCCACAGTAATCAAGACAATTTGGTATTGGCACAAAAACAGACCCACAGCCCAGTGGAATAGAATCGAAAATCCAAACATAAACCCAAACATATACAGTTAATTAATATTTGATAAGGGAGCCTTGGATATACATTGGGGAGTTGACGGCCTCTTCAGCAGCTGGTGTTGGAAAAACTGGACAGCTACATGTAAGAGAATGAAACTGGACTACTGTCTAACCCCATACACAAAGGTAAACTCAAGGTGGATCAAAGACCTGAATGTAAGTCATGAAACCATAAAACTCTTAGAAAGAAATATAGGCAAAAAGCTCTTGGACATAAACATGAGCGACTTCTTCATGAACATGTCTCCCCAGGCAAGGGAAACAAAAGCAAAAATGAACAAGTGGGACTATATGAAGCTGAAAAGCTTCTGTACAGCAAAGGACACCATCAGTAGAACAAAAAGACGTCCTACATTATGGGAGAATATATTCATAAATGAGGTATTCGATAAGGGGTTGACATCCAAAATATATAAAGAACTCACGCACCTCAACAAACAAAAAGCAAATAGTCCAATTGAGAAATGGGCAGAGGACATGAATAGACACTTCTCCAAAGAAGAAATTCAGATGGCCAACAGGCACATGAAAAGATGCTCCACATCACTAATCATCAGAGAAATGCAGATTAAAACCACAATGAGATACCACCTTACACCAGTGAGGATAGCCAACATCCAAAGCACCAATAACAACAAATTTTGGCGAGGATGTGGAGAAAAGGGAACCCTCCTAGACTGCTGGTGTGAATGCAAATTGGTTCAACCATTGTGGAAAGCAGTATGGAGGTTCCTCAAAAAACTCAAAATAGAAATACCATTTGACCCAGGAATCCCACTCCTAGGAATTTACCCTAAGAATGCAGCAGCCCAGTTTGAAAAAGACAGATGCACACCTATGTTTATCGCAGCACTATTTACAATACCCAAGAAATGGAAGCAACCTAAGTGTCTATCAGTAGATGAATGGATAAAGAAGAGGTGGTGCATATACACAATGGCATATTATTCAGCCATAAGAAGAAAACAAATCCTACCATTTGCAACAACATGGATGGAGCTAGAGGGTATTATGCTCAGTGAAATAAGCCAAGCTTAAAAAGACAAGTATCAAATGATTTCACTCATATGCAGAGTGTAGAAACTAAGAAAAAAAAAAGAAAAAACTGAAGGAACAAAACAGCAGCAGACTCACAGAACCCAAGAACGGACTAATAGTTAACAAAGGGAAAGGGACTGGGGAGGATGGGTGGGAAGGAAGGGACAAGAGGGAAAAAGGGGCCTTACGGTTAGCAGATGTAATCTTAGAGGGGCATGGGGAGGGCTGTACAACCCAGAGAAGACAAGTAGGGATTCTATAGCATCTCACTACGCTGATGGACAGTGACTCTAATAGGGTTGGTGGGGGGGACCTGATGAAGGGGGTAGTGTAATCACCATAATGTTGCTTATTAATTGTAGATTAATGATATCAAAATAAACTTAAAAAAAAAAGAATCAAAGATGTGGCACTAGCCTTTGAGTACTGCTTTTCCCAGGACTGTATGCCAACACAATAAACATGCTTGGTCATAAAGACCCAGACCAGGGGAGGTGTTAAAAAATAAATCCAGAAGAGGCCACCTGTGCTTTAATCATGATAAAACATTTCAAGTACACATTATATTCATATTTTATAACAAATATGTATTTATTGTAGAAAAACTTTTAAAAAATCTAAATTAATCTTGAAATAACCTATTAATTTGCTACACCAGTCATTCTTCCAAATTTTTTCTCTAGAATGTGGCCAAAACAGGATCAGATTAAAACTCTGATTTTAAAAACCTATTTTTTTATTACTATGATTCTCCATGTCAGTGAACACAAATCTATTATTTTAATAAAAAAACAGTCAATTTATTTAACTAAGTTCCACCTTTTTTGTTTTGAAGACAGATCCTGGGATACTGTTTACCTCTAGTATAAATATGCTGTGTGAAACAGTAACAATAATTTCTAGGTGATATCTAGAAAGCATATGTACTTCAGTTCATAAATAAGACCACTTGCCCTGAAACCAGGTACTTCCAGAACATCTTCTGTATCTGGTACAAACATTTTACAATAAGTAATTTAAATGTCAAATAAATATAAAACAGTCAAGAAAATACCCTGCCTTCAGAACTCTTCAATTTTGGTTCTAAGAAGCTATGTTCTTATTGCTGTTTACCCATGTTTATTTACAGGGATGAGCTCCTTTGGTTAGATTAAGAGATTTCTTTTGAATCCAATTGCCAGTTGCTGCAAATTATAGGAATGTTGAGTTTCTAAAATATGTGAATTTCATTATTTTATGATCAATTAAATTGAAGACCGACTTCTCATGCCAATGGACTTCCCAAGCCCTTCACAGAAGAGCAGGCACGGGGAAGGTTTTCCATTAATAACCATCTTTACATTCTTTCGCTTATCACAGAATAATCTGAAAATTTGCTAGTGCAGTATTTTCAGGTTTATTGATATAGGTTTATTGTTAGCCTCAATGAAAAGCAACTTGTTATATGGGAAGTGGTAAATTCAGGAAAGGTATCTGAATGTTTATGGTCAGATATGGTATAGACCTCAAAGCTATTGAGAATCAAAACCCTGAGTCAGCAGGATTACCCTCTTGATGGATTGATTACAGTTTCCTATGGGATGTAAGCACATGTGACACCTGGTATGCACTTTACCTTTCTTTAGGCCTAAGCATCGCTCCTATCTGCTCTTTCCTTAATACTAGATGAGCTAATATTTGAATGAGCTAAATTCCTTCTTACTCTTTTTCCAAAAACAGATGCATGAAGTACAATAGAGATTCAAAGACAGGAATCTGTATTTGGGAGATCTGTTGGAAAGTGGATTCAGTAGGCAAATGGCCATGCAATATGATTATTTCCAATAGAACTAGCTTTGCATGTGGTTCAAGACAGTGGACTGGCACTGTCTAACGCATTTGGAACCTCACTGCAATGTTTAAAAATGCAAGAATGAATAAAATTAAAATTACAAAGAGTCATGGAGTGGTTACTTAGACGAGAGAGTACACATGTTTTTGCATATTAGAAACTGGTAGATATGTATCAATTGAGGAAACAGAGTAGAGAAAGGAAGTTACAGCTTACAACAAATGCACCGATGTCCTCCAAAGTGGGCTAGTTATTATCAGAGGCTCTAGGCATGATGTTACATGCATAGAGCTCAAAGTGAAAAAATTGCTGAAACAGAATTTGTTGACAGTCTGTCTCCTTAGGAGCTACATCAGGGATATTGAATTATTCTTCCCTCACTCTACATACAGAAATCACCCAATCCCCACAGGAGCACCTAGGGACACCTACATCTATGCTAGATATTGGCATTTGAGTTTCACTGTCGTAAACAACAGGAACAGTTTCTCACTGATTTTACCTCAAACATCAGTTTATTAAAAGGATGTTGGTTAGCTCACAGAATTATCACGTAGGGTATTGTACCAAACAGTGAGCTACACAGCAACAAAGTTCAAAATTTGGCTGTGTAACTCGTCCTTCAAGGAAACTACTATATGTAATCACTTGTCTATCACATTTGCCCTGAGAGCTTGGGTGTCATGGCTCGTACTGCTACTGCCTCCAGAAAAATACATCAGTGGGACAGAGAAGAGAATCTGGAAATTAAACCACACATGTATAATTGATTAACTAATGACAAAGGAACAAAGAAGATACAATGAGAAAAGGATAGTCTCTTCAATAAATGGTGTTGGGAAAACTGAACAGCCATTTGTGAAAGAATAAAACTGTGCCCCTATCTTACAGCAGACACAAAAATTAGCTCAAAATTTGCTCATAAGATTTGCATTATGATCTGAAACCATAAAATTCCTAGAAGAAAACATATGCAGTAAGCAACTTGACATGGGTTGTGGTGATTTTTTGGATCTGACACCAAAAGCAGAGGCAATAAAAATAGAAACAACCAGTAGGATGACATCAAACCAAAAAACTTCGGCACAGCAATGGAAACCATCAAAAAATGAAAAGGCAACACACCACATGGGAAAAAATATTTGTGAATCATTTATCTGATAAGGGGTTAATATGCAAAATATATAAAGACAACTGAGTAACTAAAAAAAACAATCCAATTAAAAAACAGAGGATCTGAATACATACTAACAGTTATCAGGTCCATGAGAAGATGCTCAACATCACTGATCATCAGGGAAATGCAAAACAAAACCATAATGAGATAATACCTCACACCTGTTAGAATGGCTTCTACCAAAAAGACAAGAGATAACAACAAGCATTGGCATGGGTGTGGAGAAAAGGAAATCCTTGTGCATTCATGTATCCTACTATTGGTGGGAATGGAACTTTGTGTAGCCACTATGGAAAGCAGTATTGAGGTTCTTAAAAAAATTAAAAATTGAAATACCATATGATCCAGCAATTCTACTTCTGGGTATTTATCTGAAGAAAATGAAAACATGAATTAGAAAATATATCTGTACTCCAAATTTACTGGAAAAATATTATTTACAATAGCCAAGACATAGAAACAACTTAAATGTCCATAGATGATTGAATGGGTAAAGATATGTGGTTTATAAACAGAATGGATTATTATTCAGCCATAAAAAAAATGAAATCTTGCCACTTTTGACATGGATAGACCTTGAGGGAATTATTTAATAAGACAGTGGAAGGCAAATTCTGTGTGATCTCACTTATATGTGTAATCTTACAAAAAAAGAAAGAGCTCCTACATATAGAGAACAGTTTATTGTTGCCAGAGGCAGAGTGTTGGGGGATATGGAGTGTTGAAATGAATGAAAGGAGTCAAAAGGTACAAATTTCCAGTTACAAAAAAAAAGTCCTAAGAATGTAATACAAAGCATGGTGACTATAGTTAATAATATTGTATTACATATTTGAAAGTTGTTAGGGGAGTAGATCTTTAAAGTTCTCATCATAAGAAAAAAAGCATTCTGTAACCATTTATGGTGTTGGATATTAACTAGATATTGTGGCGATTATTTTGCAATATACAGGAGTACTGAATCATTACATTGTGTTCCTGAGACTAATATGTTATATGTCAATTATATCTCAACTTAAAAAAATTAAAATATTACCACTTGATAATTTTAAGTATGGTATCACAGAATGAAACCCATAATTATCTAAAAAAGCTAGTGAAATATTTATCCTGTTCCCAATTATACATCTGTGTGAAGTCTGAGGGTCTCCAATACCTCAACCAGACCAGTGTAATTCCAAGAGATCACACGGGGAAGCAGATAAAATGATTTGGAAAAAAATGTAGTATAATGCAACTCTTATTTTTGTATGGAAAATAGTGTTTCTCATAATCTAATATTATCATAATATTTGTGTAATATAATCCAAAAGAATTATAAATTTTATTTCTATTCATAAATCTATTATTAGTCAACATGTAAAAGGATTATTTTGTCACATTTACATTAATAAATGTTGACTTAAGAAAAATATTTTAACAATAGCTTTAATTTTATGGTATGTTAAATATTGATATAATCAACATAAAACTGGGATACTCAGTTTTTATGGGAGCAAAGAACTCTTGAGACCAAAATATTTAAGAACCCAAGGTATAGAGCATTTATTAGTTGCACTGTGGTATCAACCATGAATGTTTGAAATAACTCAAAGTAATACAAATGGGGATAAACAACATTTTTGTAAAGGACAAATGAAATCTCTTTCTCCAGAAGAGAAGCGTGATAATCGTCAAGTCCTCAGGCTGAGGACAGAACTCAATTCTGATCTGGCATGGTATTAATACTGAAGGTACAGAATTGGATGAACTTGGTTGGAATATGGTTAATCAAGTTTTTTTTAGCATTACATAGAGATCGGTTTGTCAAAAGTAGCTTTAACCAGATTACGCACAAAGAGATTGTTAACAAGAGCTGACATAAAAATACCAAAACAGGAAGAACTCTCCAGACATTGGCAGAAATATCCAGCCATTCATCTGGAATACAGAGCTTGCCTTAAGATTTAAGGAAATATAGCAATAGAATTTAGCTTTAAGAAACTGAAATCAGAGTGTGGACCCCTATGCCATAACCTATAGTCCATATTAGGGGCCCTAGTACCCCCACAGCTGGGTCCATTTTTTTAACAGAACATTCCAAAGTAATTTACAAGATTATCAAGTCATGTATCCTTAAAGAGATCTTTAAGAAAGAACTCCTCAAAAATTTTTTTGCAAAACCTGGGGTTTTTTTGTTTTGTTTTGCATTTAGGATATTTCTAGGTCTCCAATCTGCCTCCTCTAAGTCTTGGAGCCATGGGCATAAACAGCATGAGTGGAAAAAATGGTGCCCTTGGGTAGACAGTATGAATTAGAGGAAAATAACAACTGTAGCCTTAGGGCAATTACTTAACTTATTTTTCATGGATGCACTGAGAATAATGACTATGCTTAGTAGATTTCTTTTGTCCCCTGAGAAATAAGGTTTCTTCTATATATATAATATACATATATATTTATATATGTGTGTGTATATATATAATATACATACATGCATATATCTATGTATCATATATAATTATATATATGAATATATGTGTGTGTGTATATTTTTAGTAGATATTTTGTAGTTTTTTTTAGTAGATATTAAAAACAGTAAATACTTGAAGGCAGTAAGCTCTCTTCTCATCATGCCAAAGGCGCATTAACGATCTGTTGTTCAGATCTCAAACTTGTTTAAAATACGAATTCATTGGACAGACACAAAACTTAACATCTGGTCTTATTTTCAAAACAAGCTGAGCACAAATAGTGAGTATTTTCCGCGTTAAAAATTAGTTATCTCTCCATAGGCTTTTCCTGTGTAGTGTTTCATTGTTGTTTTGAGGGTTTTTTTAAATAAAAACCATAATTCTGTAACACATATTTGACATTTAATTTTAAAGTCATATTTAAATGGGTTCTCACTCTAATCATCAATTACATCTTTATTTTGTCTTGGGAGAATAGCAAGCTGAATTTATTTTTTTCTAGCTTTCTTTCAACTACAGAATAATAGAAAACTACCACCCCATAAACTATGTGAGGAGAAATTAACAATTAAATAATCTAAATCTAGATCATTTTCTAGTCACAATGTTTTTGATTAATGGTGCCTCAAATATATATTCTAAAAGATTTGATTTTAACAGCTAATGAAAATCAATTTTATCTTTACTAAGAAAAATCTGTCAAATTTTGAATGTGGGTAAAATTACAGTATTTCCAGACTCTCTTGCCTGGCTTTAGTGCATCTCCATACAATAGGTGTTTCCAAGGGGTGGAGAGAGTAGTACATCTCCATGTCAATAGGTAACTACAAGGGCCATTGCGGGCATATCTGGACTGGAGAGGTTGGGTGGGAGCTCTTCTTCTGCAGCTGGCTTATGAGGGACACAGGAGAGCAGAAGTGGACTGCTTGTAAGAAATAAATGGGTTTCTCCCACTTTATTTCTCCCTTTGACTGATTTTGGTTTCAAAGGTATTTTGCCCTTGGATTCCCCCCCCTGAGAGATACATTGAAATACAAAGCTTCTAATGGCAGTTTCAGTGTTTTTCTGGACGTTATAGAAGGTGATATAATTGCAAACTAATAAGTCATATCAATAGAACTAAAAAATGGGATATCCTAGAAGTTGAGCTTTATATTAGAGTTAAGTTAGTATTCACTAAAATACACTTTATCAGAGTTAAAGAACTGTAAATGTCTCCTTATTAGAACTTTCAAACACTTCTAATACAACTGTGAGAAAATAATAACACTTGGCCAGAAAACATTTTTCCACATTATATTCTCACTAACAGTATGGACAATTATAACTCCAGGGGGAAAACCCAGGGTTAAAATATCTCTGAAACTGAAATCAGTCAAATGGAGAAAAAAAGTTTAAGAAACCCATTATTTCTTTCAAGCAGTTGTCCTGTCTCTCTCTTGACCTGGCTGCAGCAGAACAGAGCTCCACCCAATGTCTCTGGTCCAGATAAGCCCTCACTCACCCATGGAATTGCCTATTGATATGGAGATGGCTCCTTCTCTCCACCCCTTGGAAATACCTATTGATATGCAGATGCACTAAAGCCAGGCAAGAGATTCTGGAAATACTGCAATTTTACCTACTGCCCACCCCTCCAGAAATCTCAGCTCACAATCTATACATTCCCCATCTTCCACAGTGGCCCCTGGGCAAGAAAACTGGAGCATTGTAACCAGGCTAATAACATGAAATAGCAACAGCAATAAAATCATGATAATCATCAAGCCAGAAACTTCATCTAGGTTCAAAGTCCTAGGCAGATTAAGCCCATAGCTGGCCCATTCCACAGGCAGTCAGTAGCTGAACAGGTAGGGAGTTCAGAGCAATCATCACATGTCAGCTGAAGCCAGGGGGTGAATCCAGGCCACAGGGACTGTAGAAGAAAATAATGTTACAGGTGATAAGATACATGTTTTAATGACACCAGCATAGGCTAATCTTGTCCATCAGGTAGGATGCATGCAAGAGTGGTCCTGTGATAGGACAGTGGCAGGAATGGGATCTCATCCTGGTCTAGTACACCAGACTTTCATCCCCCTCCCTGTGGGAGTTACAGATGGGTCAATATATGGGGCTATGGGAGGTACATGCACTGGTCATAAAGAAAAAAACAAAACTTCCCCATAAGATGCTCTTACCTCCCGGATGTTTTGGGTACACTACTGTGATCTTTGGGGGCCACTCTGCTGTTACTGCAGGAATACATATGAGGCCAGTTTCCAGGCCTTTTCCCCAAGTGCCAGGAGGGCCAGCCATCATAGGTCCATGCCCACGTCCACTCAACAATATATCCATGGTTTATTGCATCAGGGGCTGGCAGCAGGATGTTGCTCTGCTGGCAATATCCTGACTTCAATAACTCCTCTTTGGTCTGTACATACAATTGTATAGGAGAGGCAGCAAGGTGTGTTAGCATATCCATGGGGCTCAAGGCTCCTTTTCAGGAATTCTCATCCAAACACCACAGCACTGTCCATAAGTGAACTGACCAGCCCCATAGACTATTGGTGTCTGACTTCAGGCTAAATTTCAACAAACCATTGTACCTCTCTATCATGCCTGCCCTGGTAGGGTTATATGGTATATGAAATTTCCACTTTATTCCTAATTGCTGCACCCATTCTTGTAACGCATTTTGGAGCTCTGGACAAGTTTTCCAGCTAGTGGGTAAGTATGGTAAATCACCCTGAGTAGTCCAAACGGCCCTGATGGCTGCTGTCAGCCAATACAGAAGCACCCGATTCCCTGAGGTGTGATGGGCACTTTGCAACCGCTGCCGGAGAGAAGGGTAAGTTGTCAGGGAAGCCAGTCTACTCAATTTAGAACCTGACATAACAATGTTTTCCACCTCCATATCCCAGAGACACAAAAGCCATGTAGGCAGATGTTCTGATGGCTTCTGCCGATACCAGACGCTGATGTTCACCAGCTCATCCTTGATATAAGGGCAGAACACAGAGTGCTCCACAATCTGGAGATGGACTGGCTCCTACCCCTCAGGAGCCCACAGTTGTTCTATTTTTACTTTCTTAATTACAACTGGGTGCTCTTTTAATACAGAAGAGGCTGGTGCCTTAGGTGGCTTTGGCAACAGATTGGCCCTCGGTCCCACCCACTCATCCTCTCCTGACACCTCCTTCACCATCTCTGGAGCTGAAGGCACCACTCTTTCCTCCCCCTCTGCAACACGGAGTCTCCTGCTGCCTCAACCCTCACTGCTGCTAAGGAATTTTCCAGGAGCATGACACATCCTCTCAATAACTGTCTCTCTTCCTTAAGGGCATCCCATAGGTCATCAACCCAGCTCCTCTAAGTGATGCTTCCATGTCTCTCTCTCCTGCCAAAGTCTCTCTCTCTCCTCAGTAACACTTTCCACTATCTCAAGGAAAAGAGTTTCTACAGTGGCAGCTGCTACATGGCCACTCAAGGCCTCTAAGCAGCCTTCTATCTGACATAAGGCTAATTCTGCAGCTTCCAGTATTTCCACTCTTCCCAATTCTGGGGAAGCCCCACCCCTCTAGGAGATGCTTTACTCTAGACTAATTCCCCACTAGGAGCTCCCCATTTGGAAGCCTCACATACAGGGGGTTCCCAAGTGAAGCTGCACCCTCTGCCACTGCAGCCATTGTAGCCTCCCCATCATCCCTAGAGGCAGCCTGCCCAAGGGTCACATCCATTTAGAGAGATTATGGGCTCAGAGGTCCTGCTGACTAGCGCCAGATGTAACTCTGGAGGGAAAATCCCAGGGTAAAATACCTTTGAAATCAAAATCAGTCAAAGGGAGAAATAAAGTTTAAGAAAACCATTTATTTCTTATAAGCAATCTTGACCAGGCTGCAGCAGAACAGAGCTCCACCCAATGTCTCTGGTCCAGATAAGCCCTCACTCACCCATGGAATTGCCTATTGATATGGAGATGGACTACGTCTCTCCACCCCTTGGAAACACCTATTGATATGCAGATGCACTAATGCCAGGCAAGAGATTCTGGAAATATTGTAATTTTACCCACAACAATGTAAGAATCACTGTCATGTGGTGCCTTTAAATTGTAGGAAGATGCAGGTAGAAAAAGACAGATCCAGCAAGATTACTTAAATTATGAGATTCTGTCAAGTAAAATTTAATTGAAATAGCCAATGTCTTATATGTTTATAGCTCTCCATCTTTTATTAACACACTGGTCTTTTCCAGTTGTAATCATGGTTGGCTTCTAATTTGCTCATCCATTTAACTTGACTTCCTTAGGGGCTTGTGCTAATAATGGCTGTTGATTATAATCAGGAAGTCCACTCTTCCTATTGTATTGGGTCTGAACTTTTCTTACTATTTCTCCAGAACTGACTTCAGCTTCTCATTGGCCCTACTTTGATTTATTGCTACAAACAAGGAACAGCAGCAAAACAGATGGAAAGAAATTCTCACATTTTGGATATCAATTTGCAAAACAATTCAGTAAGTTTATATCTATGTCATTCAGTTTATAGTACTCATGTCAGCAAATAAATAGGCAGGCCCACTACTTGTATGTACCAGATGAAATATTTTACTGATTATTTTATATTTTGGTCTCACAAAATACTGATGTAATTTTGAAATTATTAACATGATTATATAAAATGATTGTTTCCTTAGTGCCTTATAAAGATGTTCATGAAGATGCTAGCTAAAAAATTCAAGAATATTTATTTGATACACTACGAAATATATTTTTACACCTAGTTTGGTAATGACACTTTTACAATCTAGCTGAATGCTGACAAATGTGTTGATCTTTTCAAGGAACTGACATTTGAGTTTGTTAATTTTGTTATTTCTGTTTAAATTAATTGATTTGTTCTCTGATAGTTATTATCTCCTTCTTTCTCCTTATTTTTTTCCTGGCTTCTTTAAGAGAGAAA
This sequence comes from Smutsia gigantea, assembly GCA_032199065.1. Lineage (NCBI taxonomy): Eukaryota > Metazoa > Chordata > Mammalia > Pholidota > Manidae > Smutsia > Smutsia gigantea. Next base: position 17,368 of record JAVSCE010007314.1, on the reverse strand, counting down.
ATTAAGTCATTCCTTTTGGAGCTTTCTTTTCTCATACAAATATTTAAAGACATCAAATTACCTCCAAGCACTGTTTTAGCTGAATTCCCAAAATGGTATATTATCATTTTATTTCATATTATGTTCTAAATAAACTTGCCACTGATATTTTGACACATTGATTATTTTCATGTATGTGGCCTATTTAAAAAATTTTTTTCTAAATATCTTATCGGTTTGATCTCTAGTTTCGTTTCACTGGTTTAAGCAAATACCCATAATAAGGCTTCAGTCATTCTAAATGTATTAGATGTGTTTTGACATCTTAATGCATAGACATAAGCTATCTACACTTTGCATTATGATTTTAGAGTTGGCTCCAATTTAAATACCTTTAATTTTTCACATGCAAGTTAGGGTTAATTTTGTATTATTTCATGCAAAATATAAACTTGACAATACTATCTGTCCTTTTACCCATGACTTTATGCAATAGTTCAGGCATTGACAAACTACACACTACAGACCAAATGTGGTCTGTGATATATTTTTGCATAGCTTCAAGGTAAGAATGGTCTTTACATTTTATCAGACTATATATTTTTAAAGTGGAAGGAGAAAGGGGAAAAAGAGAGAAGGAGAATGAAAATCCAACAGAGACTATGAATGGCCTATAAATCCTTAAGTTGACACCTGAACCTTTATAGAAAAAAAATGCTTTTGCCCTGTTTTACACACTTATGTGTTAATTTTGAATACAGTAATTATAATTACTACATATTTTTATGTACTTTAAAGTATTAAAAGAAATGCTGTCTTTTTATTTGACTTATCATTTCCTGAAAAATAAAAGAACAAAGGAAGATACATCATACACAGTGAGAGAAATGAAAATAAACATTAATCAGATTAATTCTATTCTACTATATATGTAAAATTCTTATCAAATCTTCAAACACAATAAACCATTGTGGAATATCTGCATTATTCCATATTTGTTGTTGTGATTATCTCTATTCTACCTTTTCCTATATTCAAATAGTCTATAGACTTATTTATTATTTTTCCTACACTTTTAGGACCTATCCTTAGCTTTATTAAATATCTTGCTAGATCAACCATTTCACTTCTTTAAAAAGATCTCTTGTCTAAGTAACAGAGCTTCATCCTGAGCAATTTCCTTTGGTATAATACTATTATTATCTCTGTTAGTTCTTTATTATTTTGATTTTGCAGTAAGAATTATAGGTATACCTTTTCACAATGTTAATGTATTAGATTATGTGTAATAAAGAATATGTATGACCTTTGGTCCCCAGGAAGTATCCTTTAAACCTTGTAATTTCCCATGTGATAGGAATGCCTATGTTATTCATGGTGGGCCCTGATAGTTTATGCTAACTGGAAATTGAGAATGGGAACTGTCATGCCAGAAAGGCTAACAATGTGATAAGAAGGTTGGAACTTTAAGCCGTATGATAATAGCCCGACCTCTAGGGAGAGGAGGCAGGCTGAATTAATGACATGGTTGAACTCAGTGGCACCATAAATCCACTGTATAATTAACATCTACTACCTGATTGAACTACAGCAGAATGTTCTTGTCAAATTCACATGAAACATTCACCAAGATAGACTTCATAAAATATACCTTAAAAAAATTTAAAGGAGAGAAATCATAAATGGAATTGGAAATCAAAAGCAGAAAGATAACTGGAAAAGCTGGTCATTTGAAAAGATTAATAATACCAATAAGCTTCTAGTCAAGAAAATTAAGAAAAAAGAGAGAAGGTACAAATGATCTGAGAAGGTCTATATCTTTTAATGAAATTGAATCAATAGTTAATAATTTTCAAAACAGAACCAGGCTCAAATGGGCTCACTGATGAATACTACAAAACATTTAAGGAAGAAATTTAGCTAATCCTGTACAATCTCTTTCAGAAGATAGAAGTAGACAGAATACCTCTAAACTATTCTATGAGGCCAGCATCACAAGATGAAAATAAGACAAAGACATTTCAATAAAAGGAAACTACAGACCAATATTTCTCATGAACAAAAGGTTTTAAAAAATCTCAACATATTATCAAATCAAATCCAATAATGTATAAAAAGAATGATACACTATGATCAAGTGCAATTTATCACAGATATGCAAAGCATTTTAAAACATTCAAAAAAACAATGCAATCCACCACATGAACAAGTTAAAGAAGAATCATAATCACATCAACAGAAGCAGAAAAAGCACTTGAGCAAATCCAACACTCATGAATGGTAAACACTCTCAGGAAGCTAAGGATAGAGGGGAACTTCCTCAGATTGGTAAAGTCTATCTAAATAAAATCTACAGATAACATCATTCTTACTGGTGAGAAATTAGAAAAGTTCCCATTAAGATTATGTATAAAGCAAGGACATCCCCTCTCACCACTGTTTCTCAACATCATTCTGAATGTCCTAGCTAATTCATTAAGATAAGGAAATTAGTTAAAGGTACAGTGATTGGGAAGGACTGTATAAAACTGTTCATAGATGACATGATTGCCTATGTAGAATATACATAAAAATTGGGGAAAAAAAACTCCCATAAAATATCTAATCAACAAAAGTGATTATAAAAAGGTTGTAGGATACAAAGTTAATTTACAAAAGTTAATTCCTACATGCCAGCAATAAATGTGTGAAATTTCAAATTAAAAACACAATACCTTTACATTAGCATCCTAAAAAAATTATATACTTAGTATAAATCTAACAAAATACATACAAGATCTATATGAGGAAAACTCCAAACTATGATGAAAGAGATTAAAAAATATATTGCAAAATATTCCATATTGATGAATAGGAGCACTCAATATTGTCAAGATTTCAGTTATAATCAACTTTATGTATAGACTGAACGCAATTTCAATCAAAATCCCAGCAAGTAATTTTGTGGATGCTGACAAACTAATTCTAAAATTTATCTGAAGAGAGGCAGGAGACCCAGCCAAGATTAACCAGCACAACATTGGAAGAGAAGGAAAGTTGGACAACTAAAGTTGCCCGACTTTAAGGCTTATTATAATCTTACACAGTAATGAAGACAGTGTGGTATTGGTGAAAGAACAGACAACAGATCAAAGGAACACAATAAAGAGGCAAGAAATAGACCCACATAAATATAGTTAAGTGATCTTTGACCAATAAGCAAAGGCAATACAATGGAGCAACGACAGTCTCTTCAACAAATCATGCTGGAACAAATGGATAATCACATGATAAAACCACATGTATATATTAATCTAGACACAGACTTTACACCCTTCACAAAATTAATTCAAAGTAGATCATGGAGTTACATTTAAAATATAAATCTAGAAAACTGGAAAACAACATAGGAGAAAATCTAGATGACTATGTCTGGTGATGACTTTTTAGATAGAACACCAAAGGCAAGATCCATTGAAGAAAGAACTGATAAACTAGACATCATCAAATTTAAGAATATCTGCTCAGAAAAAGAAATTGATAAGATAATGAAAGGAAAAGCCAGAGATTTGGAAAATATGTTTATGAAAGACATATCTGGAAAAAGACTGCAATCTAAAATATACAAAGAACTCTTAAAACTAAACAACAAAACAAACAACCCAATATAAAAAGTGGGTCAAATGCCTCACTAGGCACCTAATCAAAGAAGAAATATAGATGACAAATAAGCAAATGAAAAGATGTTCCATATCATGTATCATCAGGGAAATACAAATTAAAACAAGAGATCATTACCCTATAAGAATACCCAAAAGCTAAAACACTGGCAATACCAAATGTTGGTGAGAATGTGGAGCAACAGAAACTCTCATTCATTACTGGTGGGAATACAAAAGGTACAGCTACTTTGGAAGACAGTTTTGCAGTTTCTTACAAAAGTAAACATAATTTTACCACACAATCCAGCAATCACCCTAATTAATATTTACCCAAAGGACTTGAAAACTTACATCCACAAAAAACTTGCACACAGATGTTTATAGCAGCTTTATTCATAATTGCCAAAACTTGGAAGTAATCAAGATGTCTTTCAGTAGGTGAATGGATAAAATGTGGTCCATCCGCATAATGGTATGTTATTCAGTGCTAAAAAGAAATGAGCTCTCAAGCCATGAAAAAAACATGGAGAAGCCTTAAATGCACATTAAATGCATAAGTAAAAGAAGTCATTCTGAGCAAGCTACACACACATTGTATGATTTTATCTCTATGGCACATTGGAAAAGGGAAAACTATGGAGACAGTAAAAAAATCAGCTTTTGGCATAGGTTAGAGAGGAGGGAGGGATGAAAGGAAAAAGCAGAAATTTTTGAATGAATGAGCAGTGAAAATACTCTGTGATGCTCTAATGATGGATACTTGTCAGTATACATTTGTTCAAGTATTTTGAATATACAAGCCCAAGAGTGAATCCTAAGGGAAACTACAGACTCTGGGTGATTATGATTTGTAAAAGTAGGTTTATCCGTGTTTAAAAATGTACTATTCTAACGAGTGATGTTGATAACTGGGGAGGTTCTGCATATGTGGGGGCAGGGGTCACATGGGAAATCTCTGTCCCTGCCTCTCTATTTTATAGTAAATCTCTTCTAAGTGCTCTAAAAAAAATTAAGTCTGAGGAAAAAAAAGGATCAGTGGTTGCTAGACGTGAGCGGAGAGGGTGAGATAAGTGGAAGACAGAATTTTTAGGGCAGTGAAGACTCTGTATGATGCTGTAATGGTAGATACAAGTCATTACACATTTTTCAAAAGTCATAGATTGTACAATATCAAGAATGAATGCTAATGTAGATATTGGGATAATAATATATCAGTGCATGTTCTTTGATTCTAACAAGTATACCATTCTGTTATGGGATGTTGATGGTAGGAAGGCTTTACATAGGTGGAGGTAGGGAACATATGGGAAATCTCTGTGTCTTTCATTCAATTTTCCTGTGAACCTGAAAATGCTTTAAAAAATAAGTTGATTTTAAAATTGTAATAGTAAGTATAACATTTTCCTGTTTTTTTGTGAGTTTCTCTAGTGAATTATCAAACCTGTAAATGTAGTGGCAATCACCAACTTCATAGCCCGATGGTCAGATATGAGAATGGCTTGGGGACCCCCAAACTTCTAGCTGGTATCTGAAGTGAAGTCTGTCTTGTGAAGGACCATACCCTTAGCCCGAGAGGTTTGGCCTAACTTCATGTAGCTGGTTTTAGAAGTAATTGCAGATTAAAATGAGATAAGATAGATGGCAACAAAAGTGAGCATGAACCTCAAGTCACTTGAAGTTTGTCTTTATTTCAGATTCTCCTATAATTTTATCATTGACTTTCTGTTTCAGAGGGTCATTAGGACTTCCTCACAATGAAATAAGGATTTTAACTCCCAATTTTTAAGGCACCCAGTGAATGACTTCATTTTCAGTAAAAGAAAAATTTCTGAGGCAATAGATTATGGATTACTTAAATTGTTTTCCAGTAATGATGTAATTATATCTTCTGGCATAGGTCCCTCTGAGGACTAAACCAGTTCCCTATACTCTTACTATTTTAAAAAGGGACTAAGAACCCAACTTGTTTTCTTCTTTGGTATCTAATACCATCTACTTTACCTTTCGAATTTTTTGTTTCTATTAAATAAATCTTTGAGAGTACTTTAGTAGCATACTCAATTCAAAAGGAAAAAATAATTCAAATTTATTATATTGGTGTAATCATATTGTCACATATATATGTAGAACCTAAACTAAAAGAAACTTAATAATTATAAATCACTGAGAGGTAAAATTAAAACAAATGTATAAATTAAATGCAAATTATAAATAAAGAAAATTTAAGTTTACAAAATTAATTTGGTAACAGTCGATTCTTTCATTCCCTTGACAAGGCTTACTTCACACCTTGTGTTACTCTCTAGGACTCTAGGTTTGAGGACCAGAAAGACGGCTGCTGTGGCTGATGCAGTGACAGATTTGTGACATTGTGGGAATGAGACTGGAGGAGTTTAAGACTTAGATCATAAGTGCCTAAGAGACCATCTTAAATCTCATGGTATTTATCTTTAGAACACTGAGCAGTATTGAGGGTTCATTTCCATGAGATCATGCAGAGTTTTTTCTGTTCTGTAAAAATCACTCTTGCTAGTGTGAGGACCAGTCTGCAGGTAAAAAGAGTGGCTGAATCTAGACAATGGAGGAATTCACTGGAGTCGACCAGCAGGAGCGAGAGCTACACCACTGCAGAGAAAAAGCCACACCATCACTACATAGGATGATGTTGATACGATTATGAAAGTTGGAAAGATGGAAAGGAACAGAAAAGAGGTACTCCAGAAGTAAAATAGACAGTCATTGGTGACTGTTTCTAAGGGGACAATTCACTCAAAACAATGAGTAAAATGGAACTCATTGCTATGAAATGGGATAGGCTGGATCAGCTTTCCCATAATTAATGTACTATGTGATTGCTTAATTCTCTCACATTTTTCTTTATTCTAATTTAGCGAAAAAATAATTGAATGTTATAACAAGAAAAATTACTTTTCTTACTATAAAGGCATCATTCACTCATCATTTTACCCTCACACTTTCTTCAGCAGTCTGAATTTATTATACTAGCACAAATAGGCTTCACTATAAACCAAAACACAAAGGCAAAACCCATAGATTTTATTTGAATAGCTATTTGAGAAATACAGCCTGTAGTGCTTACCTACTGTTGATCTAAGTCTGGCTGCTGAATGAAATATTTTTGTCATTCCAACTATAAAGTCAATTAGAATTTTCTTGCTAACTTTTTCCCTACTGATCACTCAAGAATGCACAAAAGTAGCAAACATGGCTATGTTATAAAGCTTAAGAAATGCCATGGAAATTATCTGTTTTCTAGTCTCAGTATCCTTTGGGGATGGCAAATTAAGACTCTACTAGGCTTCTGCACCAATTTTTATTTCTAAGAATGAGGCTTACAAAATATCCTCCCTTCTCCAGCCCTCTTCCTTCAAAGGGAAGACTAAGGGCCTCATTTATCCTAAAGTCATTTCTGTGTAACCTGAATGTGTTACTACAAAGAACAGCTGAAAAAAACAATTTTTAAAATAATTACTATTAGGAAGAATGTAAATGAAATTTTGAAAAATATAGATGTATTTCATAGAATTACTTATACATGTATATCTTGTATATTTTCTTGACTCTAGGTTGTAAACAAAATGGGTAAAAAGAATTATTTCAATTTTTAAATGCTGCCTTTAAGCCATAATTTTTTATTTTTTGCACTAAAGAATAATACTGTTTTCATTAATTACATGTATGGTAAAATATACAAGAAGTGAAATTCCATATATTTTTCCATAGAATGATCTATACATGTACATCTTTCTGTTAAACTCTGGATTATGAAATAAAATCAATGAAAAAGTTATTGCATTTTTTTCAAAACTCTCTTTTAAGCCATACATTTTTTTATTTTATTATAAGAGATAAAATATGCAGCTCTCAACCTCTATGATAGGCTACATATTTTAGCAAACTCTTTTAGCTACTTATACTTTTTAATAGCAAAAACAAAGCTTTATCAAATTACATATTCTGAAAGTGTATGCATGGCCTCAGAGTCATGAGGATGTCCATTTGAGGGCAGGTCACATTCTTGAAACAGGCTGAACCTATATCTCCTTGAAGTATATCTGTCTCTTTTGAGAATGAAAATCTTAAAAGATCTCAGGTACATTAGAGAAGAAAGGTCATCTCTTTTAATAAAAATCAGTACTTACTTCACAAAATATGTGCAGGCTGAGTCCACTTAGGGACCTGCTAATATCCTCTAAAATCATATTACAGAATTTTAGATCTCCCTGGAAGGCAGGGCAGGGAATGGGAGATAAAGCATTACATGCTAAATTCCCACTCAATACTCAGACAGTATAGTATGTTTCAGGCAGTGTTCCCAACCATGGTGTATCAGGCAATAAATACCATGAGCTCCTGACCTTGAATTAACCGAGTAATTTTGAAAAGTTAATGTGACTTACTCACATATGGTTTAGAAGAAAAGTTGGTCCAAAATGTGTTAAGTATTGACTGCAAAAGCAATTCCACATTGTGGGAATTGTGCCAGATTGTAGAAAAGGATGAAAATCTGGCATCCACTGTATTCTCTAACCTGTAATTTCTCATGCTAAAAAAAATGTTTTTAACTGAAACTATTTTGGAAAGCCTATAGGAAAAAATAAACTATCAAAAAGGTTAACTTAACAGTGAGATTTATTTTATGATATGCTTAGTGCTAAATATGGAAGTAGCATCTTTGCAGTAATTAAGGACTTAGGGAAGAATCTTGAAGGTTTCTATATGTTCCAATAATATAATAAAGGATTAGGTATTATTTGGACATCTCAGTAAGTTCTGCTGGTTCAGATCTTCGCAATACAATGACAATTATTAAGAAAACCTGTGCCCACGACAAGTACCTTACAGGGATTGTCCTTCTGTGTTTTACTACTAATGTTTAGGATAAATCAGTCATTCCCTTATTAAGCAGGATTTATCTTGCCTGTATTCTGGAGTGTGGTATAACTAGCCTCTCAACAATGGTATAAAAGCTTTGAGAAATAAAATGGTGTGAAGTGTCAATTTTTTCTCTTTTCAAGTATTGCTTGGTAACAGTAAAAAGAAACAACTTTGTTTTGGTCTGTTCATAACCCAATTACACCTTCAAAGATTATGTTATGTGTGCTAACAAAAAAAATACATAGAGAAGACCTGTTCTTTTCAAGTTAATAACTGTTAATATAGAAAGTGTATGAAAATTGATTATTTCCTACAGAATTATTAATATTTTGATACACTAAAGTGGTACAAAAAATACTTACCTGGCAGGGGAGATACCATGATCACGAAGGTGGTTTTCCCAGGGCGAGGCTTATCCATTGCCCTCCGGATGTGCTGACCCCTGCGATTTCCCCAAATGTGGGAAACTCGACTGCATAATTTGTGGTAGTGGGGGACTGCATTCGCGCTTTCCCCTAAAAAAAATTTAAAAAATAAATAAATAAATAAAAAATAAAGTGGTACAAAATATGGAACTGATGCTTGGTGATAGCCATTGTATATGTATTGTTTTTTAACTTGTTTTGAAGACCTGCAGTGTCTTAAAGGGGTAAACAGTTTGTGTTTTTACAAGTGATAAACTGAAAATTTTGATTGAGTTGAACCTAAACCAGATCATAGTGCAACTGAACCACCATGTGGCCTGACTCTGCTTACTCATTTAGGTTTTCACATTTCCCAACATTTTATTGTTATGATTTATGATGATTAATTAATGTGAGTTATTTCTGAAAAAAGACAAACACTGGCAGTTCTTCCTGCTGAATGCATGCTTTTGGAAACCTCAGCTCTGGAAATAATTAGAATGTCAGAATGTGCTGATGACCTTTGCATTAAAGAGACCTCTACAGAACTTAATAGGAATGGGCTATTTAGACTGTAATCATCTTCTCATTAACTCAAGCATGTGCTGTAGCCAGCAATAATGTATAGCTAGTATTTTATTACCATGAAGAATGGAAGATTCACATAATTAAGCAGTAAGAGCACAAATATTTGCCCACCCCTTCCTTCAATATAATCTACAAGAACTCTAAAAGCAAAATAAATCAAAGTAATAGAAATACATCATTACTGTGGATCCAAAGTACAGAAGGGAAGTGGTTAACTTTAAAACATACACATACCCATGAATACACACAGAGCAAATGATTTTCTCTTCATTTCTTTCTTTCATTATTTGATTAACTCTACCAACTCCATATTTATTACAAAGTTAACTGGAAACATTTATTTTTGTTAATATATTAATCTTGTTAATAAAATGGTTGATCTAAGTAGATTTGAACTTCATAATATTATATTCCATAAAAAGTTGATTAGTTTTAAAGTATACATAATGACTCTAAGAAAAGGAAGTCTAGGGAGATGTGGAAAGCAATGAACTGAAAAGTGACAGCATAGGTAAACACAAGAAAGGAGGAGATACGGCAAAAGGAAGGATTTGTGCAGGCAGTGAATATGCTTTGGCAAAGGAGAAAGGTACTAAGGGCATATGTGTGGGCAGAAGACACAGTCTTACGGGGTACCATGTAGAAAAGATGTGTATAGAGACAGAATTGACTGCAGGTAAAGCATGTATCTCTTTGGCAAGCCCCACATTTCCCCACTCCTCAAAACCTGACACTTACCTGCTTTTATGCCTAATCCTATCTAACCAAGCACAATGTGGATTTAGAATCTTGATGTCATTATTAACATTCTCTTTTACTCTCACCAGCAGTCAGAACTGGACTGTAAATTATATGGTCATTTAAGTTTATCAAGACCACCGAAATGAGAACAGGAGAGGCCATCACGATTTTCATTTGGCAGAGACACAAAAGCACGCCGGATAATATAAAAGCATGATAGTGGAAAAAAAGGGAAGTTTCAGTTATGCCCAGATTGGAGGGTGTTAGCATGGGAACCTGGAGGTGCATTAAGCTGAAATGGACATCCTATGTGACTGCTTAAGGGAACATGTTTGGCTTTCTCTCGTTGGCCCTAGGTGGTAAGAAAGGCAAAAAATTAGGGAAGCTAATAGTTATGGAGTCAGCTCAGACTTACTAGTCTACAATTAGTCTTAGTCTACAATTGCTAAAATTGGCTGCTGCAGAGCATAGGCCAGGGTTCTATTTGTACATTGGTTTGGCTGCTGTCGGTTTATATATTTGCTTTCTCAGTAACTGCTCAAATTAGGGGTCTTTTCCAAAGCACAAGCAGTCATTTATGTTTTACCTTTTAGTAGAATGCTGAGAGAGAACTCAAGTGTGAATGAGTGACTGTTGCAGTAACTGCTTGTATCTAAGTTGCATCAAGTAAGATATAATTGCTTGGGAACAACACTGAAGTGCTCATCAATTGCTTATCGAGATTAACAGTTAAATTGCACAGTTAAGTTGTAAACAAAACTTTTTCTTTAGACTGCTAATGCTGAAGAATGCAGATTACTTTATTTCTTGAACTTCAGTTTCCATATCTATAAGATAAAGTATTGGAAACACTGGATACCTGAGATTCTGTCCAACTCTTACATGCTATGATTTTGTGAAGTATGTTGGTCTGCACAAAAAGATAAATTTCAGACATTTATTTTGCAAGTTTAAGGATACCAGTTAATTCAGAATCCTATCGTATGATTATCCCTTTAGTTTTCTGTTTGCTTTTGAGTAGTTCATCTGAATGAGGCCTGCCTCATTCAACAATATCCAAGGATTATGATTATTTTAAAGGAATTACTTAATTGTTTCTAATTAATCTCTGTCCCATCTTCCCTCTCTCCATATACACGTGTCTAAAATTCTTCATTATTTTCTAAAATTAGTCATAAATTTAAATATGACATAAGGAAAGATAATTATAAAAAATTAAATCTTTAAAAAGTTATTTAGGAAAAGGAAGAAAGTTTACTTCAGTTTGCTGTTAACCAGTTTCCCTTATAAGTACTTAGAAGTTCCATTCTGCATGAATGGCATAAAAACCTCAATTAAAAAATACTGAATTCTGAGTGATTATTGGATTAAAGATGGTAGAATAGGAAGGCAAGAAGGAAACCTTCCAAAAACACATAAAAGAGGAAAATACAGCAAATGCAACCAGACCTGAAGACCACAGAACAGACCCCCTACACCTGAGGAAGACGAACGGACCACACAGAAAGGGTGAGGCAGCAAAGCCGAGATTGAGCAGGACCTAAGCGCTCGCCCGACCCCAGCTACAGATGGGAGAAAGAGGAACTGAGCAGGGGTGGGTAGGAGCCCAGGGGCACTGTACATCTGGCCCTGGAGATCTGCTCTGGGGATGTGAGCCCACATTACACTGGGTTCTGGTGATTATTGGGGCCGAACACCTGTGGCAGGCAAATCACTCTGGGAGGCTGAGACTCCAGCCAGGGTGGAGGGCAGGCACACTCGCCAGTCCTGAGACCCAAGCAGAGGCAGCAGTTTGAAAGACTTGCCAGCAGTGGGAAGCGTACCAGAGGTGAAGAGGGTTGGACAGAACTCTATCCTCAGGAGAAAGGGCAGGTGGAAGATACATCCCCAGGCTTTCCTCAGCCCAACAGATCAGGAACTCTCAGGAGCCCCAGACACTCCAGCCCCTTGCTGACAACACAACACTGAGGCACCTCCCTGCGCCTGCTGCTGACAGACAACCCGCTTGAACCAGCAGCAGCATCCGACTTTGCTGCCTGGCTGGTAGAGGGAGACACTCTGAGCTTGCTTGGCTCCATTTCAGCAGAACCAGAGAGGTTCCTGCAGGAGCCAGCCCTAAGAGCTCCTTCCTCCCTGCAGGTGTCCAAACACGGTGCTGTTTGTCCTACTGGGGCACATCGGTCTACCCACCCCATTAACCCTGCAGCCCTACCATTGCTGCAGACCAGGCAGAGGAAGCCCCACCCACAGTGAGCTCAATAAAGATTCCTCAGCTGATCACAAAGACAGCAGCTCAAGCAAACTGCCTACCCAGACTGAGACCACTACAGAAGTCAGACAGAAATGCCACCCCACCCATGGCATGCCAACAACTCGAGCACCCACAAAGCAGAACTCGGCAGTAGAGAGTAAAGAATCTGGAGCTTCTGGGCACCAAAGCATGACTTCTTCATAAAGCTATTACTCTTCAGACCAGAAAGCATAGCAGAGACATTTAATACAAAGGAAGAAACACAGAATCCTGACAAAATGAGCAGGGGTACTAGAAGGAGAAGAGAAACACAAAGACATATAAAGTCTCTTAAAGGAAATAATTGTTGGAAACTTCCCCAATCTGGGGAAGGAAATAGACACTCAGGTCATAAGCACAGAGATTCTCTAACAAAAGGAACCCCAGAAAGACAACACCAAGACATATAATAATTAAAAAGGCAAAAATCAAGGATAAAGAAATAGTATGGAAAGCACCAAATACATAAAAAAATAAACAAATTTTAAAAAGAGGAAAAAATCCAATAACAACACTATAGAATACCATCAGTAACAAGAGAATAATATAAGAGATGAAGAAAGGAACAGAGAGGAGATATAAAAAACAGCAGAAAGGAATTAATAAAATGGCAATAAGTTCATATCTATCAATAATCACCTTAAATGTAAATGGATTGAATGCACCAATCAAAAGACATAGGAGGGCAGAATGGATAAAGAAACAAGACCCACCCATATGCTGCCTATAAAATACTCATTTCAGACCCAAAGACATACACAGATTAAAAGTGAAGGGATGGGAAAGGATATTCCATACAAATAATAGGGAGAAAAAAGCAGGAGTAGCAGACTTATATCAGACAGAACAGATTTCAAAACAAAGAAAGGAAGAAGAGACAAAGAAGGACATTACATTATGATGTAGGTAAAGGGGAGTAAAGAAGAGGATATAACCATTATAAATATCGTTGCACCCAACATAGAGCACCTAAATATGTAAAAATAATACTAACAGAACTAAAGGGGAAAGAGACTGTAACACATTCATTGTAGGAGACTTTAACACACCACCGACACGAACAGACAGATCAACCAGATAAGTAAGGAAAACAGAGGCACTGAACAATACACTAGAACAGAGGGACCTAACAGATATTTGCAGAACATTCCACGCAAAAGCAGCAGAATACACGTTTCTCAAGTATACATGAAATGTTCTCCAGAAGAGATCCAATACTAGGCTACAAAAAGAGCATCAATAAACTCAAAACATTGAAATTGTATCAAGCAGCTTCTCAGACCACAATGGTATGAAACTAGAAATAAATCACACAAAGAAAACAAAAAAGTCCACAAACACATGGAGGCTAAACAGCATGCTTCTGAATAATCAATGGATTGATGAACAAATTAAATCGAGCAATACATGGAATCAAATGAAAACAATAATTCAGCAGTTCCAAATTTGTGGAATGCCACAAAAGAGTTTCTAAGAGGAAAGTACATAGCAATACAGGCCTATCTCAAGAAACAAGAACATCCCAAATAAGCAGTCTGAACTTACAAAGAAACTAGAAGAAGAAGAACAAATGAAACCTAAAGTCAGTAGAAGGAGAAACATAGTAAAGATCACAGCAGAAATAAATAAAATAGAGACTAAAACACTAGAAAAAAAATTAATTAAACCAGGAGCTGGTTCTTGGACAAAATCAAGAAAACACATAAACCCCTAGCCAGCCTTACCAAGAAAAAAAACAGTGTACACACATAAACGGAATCAGAAATGAAAAAAAGAATAATCACAGAGGATACCACAGAAAGACAAATAATTATTAGAGAATACTTTGAAAAATTATATGTCAATAAATTGGACAATCTCGAAGAAATGGTCAAATTTCTAGAAAAATACAACCTTCCAAGACTGATCCAGGAGGAAATAGAAAATTTGAACAGACCAATTTCCGGCAATGAAATAGAATTGGTAGTCAAAAAACTTCCCAAAAAACAAAACTCCAGGTAGAGATAGCTTCACAGCCCAATTCTACCAAACATTTAAGGAGCTGGTACCCATCCTTCTTAAAGCTTTCCAAAAATTGAAGAGGAGGGAATATTTTCAAACTCATTCTATAAGGCCAGCATCACTCTAAGAGCAAAGCCAGGAAAAGACACCACAAAAAAAGAAAATTACCAGTATCCCTGATGAACATAGATACAAAAATCCTCAACAAAATATTAGCAAACTGAATCCAAAAATACATCAAAAAGATCATCCGTCATGATCAAGTAGAATTAATTCTAGGGATGCAAGGATAGTAAAATATCTTAAATCCATCAATATCATATACCACATTAACAAAAAGGATAAAAACCACATAATCATTTCAATAGATGCTGAAAAAGCATTTGACAAATTCAACATCCATCAGTAATAAAAACTCAACAAAATGGGTATAGAAGGTAAGTACCTCAGCATAATAAAGGCCATATATGACAAACCCACAGCCAACATCATAGTTAACAATGAAAAGCTGAGAGCTTTTCCTCTAAGATTGTGAACAAGACAAGGATATCCACTCTCCCCACTTTTATTCAACATAGTACCGGAGGGTCTAGCCATGGCAATCAGACAATACAAAGAAATAACAAGCATCCAGATTGCTAAGGAAGCAGTTAAAGTGTCACTGTTTGCTTATGACATGACATTGTACATAAAAAAACCTAAAGAATCCACCCCAAAACTATTAGAACTAGTTAACTAAATTCAGCAAAGTTGCAGGATAAAAAATTAATACACAGAAATTTGTTGCATTCCTATATATATATATATTTTTTATTAATTTACAATTACATGTGCAATATTACAATTATTAAACTACCCCTTCATCAGGTCCCCCCCACCAACCCCATTACAGTCACTGTCCATCATCGTAGTGAGATGCTATAGAATCACTACCTGTCTTCTCTGAGTTGTACTGCCCTCCCCGTGCCCCCCCAACATTACATCTGCTAATCGTATTCCCTTTTTCCCTCTTATCCCTCCCTTCCCGCCCATTTTCGCCAGTCCCTTTCCCTTTGGTAACTATTAGTCCGTTCTTGGGTTCTGTGAGTCTGCTGCTGTTTTGTTCCTTCAGTATTTTTTCTTTGTTCTTATACTCCACATATGAGTGAAATCATTTGATACTTGTCTTTTTCGGCTTGGCTTACTTCACTGAGCATAATACCCTCTAGCTCCATCCATGTTGTTGCAAATGGTAGGATTTGTTTTCTTCTTATGGCTGAATAATATTCCATTGTGTATATGTACCACATCTTCTTTATCCATTCATCTACTGATGGACACTTAGGTTGCTTCCATTTCTTGGCTATTGTAAATAGTGCTGCAATAAACATAGGGGTGCATCTGTCCTTTTCAAATTGGGCTGCTGCATTCTTAGGGTAAATTCCTAGGAGTGGAATTCTGGGTCAAATGGTATTTCTATTTTGAGTTTTTTGAGGAACCTCCATACTGCTTTCCACAATGGTTGAACTAATTTGCAGTCCCACCAGCAGTGTAGGAGGGTTCCCTTTTCCCCACATCCTCACCAACATTTGTTGTTGTTTGTGTTTTGGATGTTGGCCATCCTCACTGTGTGAGGTGATATCTCATTGTGGTTTTAATCTGCATTTCTCTGATGATTAGCGATGTGGAGCATCTTTTCATGTGCCTGTTGGCCATCTGAATTTCTTCTTTGGAGAAGTGTCTATTCATGTCCTCTGCCCATTTCTTAATTGGATTATTTGCTTTCTGTTTGTTAAGGTGCATGAGTTCTTATATATTTTGGATGTCAACCCTTTATCAGATACGTTTTTTATGAATATATTCTCCCATACTATAGGATGTCTTTTTGTTCTACTGATGGTGTCCTTTGCTGTACAGAAGCTTTTCAGCTTGATTTAGTCCCACTTGTTCATTTTTGCTTTTGTTTCCCTTGCCCGGGAGATATGTTCATGAAGAAGTCGCTCATGTTTATGTCCAAGAGATTTTTGCCTATGTTTTTTTCTAAGAGTTTTATGGTTTCATGACTTACATTCAGGTCTTTGATCCACCTTGAGTTTACCTTTGTGTATGGGGCTACACAGTAGTCCAGTTTCATTCTCTTACATGTAGCTGTCCAATTTTTCCAACACCAGCTGCTGAAGAGGCTGTCATCTCCCCATTGTATATCCAAGGCACTTTAATCAAATATTAATTGACTGTATATGTTTGGGTTAATGTTTGGATTTTCTATTCTGTTCCACTGGTCTGTGGGTCTGTTTTTGTGCCAATAACAAATTGTCTTGATTACTGTGGCTTTGTAGTAGAGCTTAAAGTCAGGGAGTGTAATTCCCCCTGTTTTATTCCTCCTTCTCAGGATTGATTTGGCTATTCGGGGTCTTTTGTGGTTCCATATGAATTTTAGAATTATTTGTTCCAATTCATTGAAGAAAGCTGTTGGTAGTTTGATAGGGATTGCATTGAATCTGTAGATTGCTTTAGGTAGTATAGCCATTTTGACAATATTGATTCTTCCTAGCCAAGAGCAAGGGATGCATTTCCATTTGTTAGTGTCCTCTTTAATTTCTCTTAGGAGTGTCTTGTAGTTTTCAGAATACAGGTCTTTCACTTCCTTCGTTAGGTTTATTCCTAGGTATTTTATTCTTTTTGATGTAATTGTGAATGGAATTGTTTTTCTGATTTCTCTTTCTGTTAGTTCATCGTTAGTGTATAGGAAAGCAACAGATTTCTGTGTGTTAATTTTGTATCCTGCAACTTTGCTGAATTCAGATATTAGTTCTATAGTTTTGGAATGGAGTCTTTAGGGTTTT
>JAVSCE010007313.1:0-81517 GCA_032199065.1 Smutsia gigantea | reverse complement strand
TTATGTCCCTCCTTCTGGTGACTTTGGGCCTCATTTGTTCTTCTTTTTCCAATTTCAGTAATTGTGTCTTTAGACTATTCATTTGGGAATGTTCTTCCTTCTTTAAATAGGCCTGGATTGCAATATACTTTCCTCTTAGAACTGCCTTTGCTGCGTCCCACAGAAGTTGTGGCTTTGTGTTGTTGTTGTCATTAGTCTCATATATTCTTTGATTTTTGTTTTGATTTGGTCGTTAACCCATTGATTAATTAGGAGAGTGTTGTTAAGTCTCCATGTATTTGTGAGCCTTTTTGATTTCTTTCTAAAATTTATCTCTAGTTTTATACCTTGGTGATCTGAGAAGTTGGTTGGTAGGATTTCAATATTTTTGAAATTACTGAGGTTCTTTTTGTGGCCTAGTATGTGGTCTATTCTGGAAAATGTTCCATGTGCACTTGAGAAGAATGTGTATCATGCTGCTTTTGGGTGTGAGTTCTGTAGATGTCTGTTAGGTCCATCTGTTCTAGTGTGTTGTTCAGTGCCTCTTTGTCTTTACTTATTTTCTGTCTGGTTGATCTGTCCTCTGGAGTGAGTGGTGTTTTGTAGTCTCCTAAGATGAATGCATTGCTGTCTATTTCTTCCTTTAATTCTGTTAGTATTTGTCTCACATATGCTGGCGCTCCTGTGTTGGGTGCATATATATTTATAATGGTTATATCTTCTTGTTGGACTGACCCCCTTTATCATTATGTAATGTCCTTCTTTATCTTTTGCTACTTTCTTCGTTTTGAAGTCTATTTTGTCTGATACAAGTACTGCAACACCTGCTTTTTTCTCCCTGTTCTTTGCATGAAATATCTTTTTCCATCCCTTCACTTTTAGTCTGTGTATATCTTTGGATTTGAGGTGAGTTTCTTGTAGGCAGCATATAGATGGGTCTTGCTTTTTTATCCATTCTGTTACTCTGTGTCTTTTGATTGGTGCATTCAGTCCATTTACATTTAGGCTGATTATTGATAGATATGTACTTATTGCCATTGCTGGCTTTAGATTCGTGGTTACTAAGGGTTCAAGGGTTGCTTCTTTACTATCTAACAATCTAACTTAACTTTCTTGTTAAGTTATTGTAAACACAGTCTGATGTTTCTTTCTTTCTCTCCCTTCTTATTCCTCCTCCTCCATTCTTTCTATACTAGGTGTTTTATTCTTTGACTTTAGTTATTATTTCGATGGTCTGCTTTCTTTGCTATGATTTTATTTTCTCTGGTGACATGTTTTTGGCCTTAGGTGTGCTTCCATCTAGAGCAGTCCATTTAAGATATCCTGTAGTGGTGGTTTATGAGAGGCAAACTCAACTTTCGTTTGTCTGGAAATTGTTTAATCCCTCCATCATATTTAAATGATAATCGTGCTGGATACAATATTCATGGTTCGAGGCCCTTCTGTTTCATAACGTTAAATATATCATGCCATTCTCTTCTGGCCTGTAAGGTTTGTGTTGAGAAGTCTGATGATAGTCTGATGGGTTTTCCTTTGTAGGTGATCTTTTTTCCCTCTCTAGCTGCCTTTAATACTCTGTCTTTATCTTTGATCTGTGCCATCTTAATTATTATGTGTCTTGGTGTTGTCTTCCTTGGGTCCCTTGTGTTGGGAGATCTATGAGCTTCGGTGGACTGCGAGACTACTTCCTTCCCCAGCGAGGGAAAGTTTTCAGCAATTATTTCTTCAAAGACACTTTCTATCCCTTTTTCTCTCTCTTCTTCCTCTGGTACTCTTATAATGCGAATATTGTTCCGTTTGGATTGGTCACACAGTTCTCTTAATATTCTTTCATTCCTAGAAATCCTTTTCTCTCTCTCTGCCTCAGCTGCTCTGTACTCCTGTTCTGTTTTCTATTCCATTAACAGTCTCTCGCATCTCATCCATTCTGCTGTTAAGCCCGTCGATCGCTTGTCTGATTTCTGTATTGTCTTTCCTCAGTTCCCTCACTTCCTCCCTGAGCTCTTGCACATTTCTCTGTAGGTCCATCAGCATGGTTATGACTTTTATTCTGAATTCTTTTTCTGGAAGACTGTGCATTTCCATCCCTTCAGACTCCCTCTCTGGGGTTGTCTGGTTGATTTTGGTCTGAACCATATTCCTCTGTCTTTTCATGGCTATAGAATTGGTCACTGATAGTTGCCACGTATGTCAGCTGGGCTCTTTAAGACTTTAAAAAGAGAAGAAAAGAAAAAAAAAGAAAGAAAGAAAAAAAGAAAGAAAAGAAAAAACAAAAACAAAACAAAACAAAAAAAACAAAAAACATGCCCACCAGATGTAGATTCTGTGGGAATGCTGTAGGTGGCGCTATTGCCCCACTATTCCACAGCTGTGACTGTGCGTCTCCGCAGGGCCCTTTATTACTCTGGCAGGGGTGGGAACGAATAGGAGGCTGTTGATCTCAGTGGGAAGTGTAAGTATGGCTACGCTTCCCCAGTCACCAGCTAAGGCGTCTGCAACTCCCCAGGACTCCCAGCCTGCTGGGCTGAGTGTGCTGGGGCGATCCGGCTCCTCCGCTGGGCTCCTGTCTCTTTAAGACCGCTGAAGAAAGCACGCGCTTTTTTTTTTTCCTTCCCGGGAGCCGGCTGCAAGCACCCTGGCGCGTTCCCCACTCAGATCCTGCCCCTCTGTCTCTCCAATCTCCGCTGCACTGCGCAATGTGGGTCAGCGCTCCCCGCGCAGATCACCGGGGCTGGCTACTTCGCGGGGTGTACTTCCACTCCCTCCCGGCTCTGAATCCTCTCCTCCCGCCGGTGCGCTGGGGTGGGGGAGGGCTCGGGTCCCGCCGGGTCGCGGCTCCGGATCTTACCCGCCTCTTGGGGTGCCGAGTCCTCTCGGGTGTAGCTGCATCCTGTGCGCTTTCCTGTGTATTCTCGTCTCTCTTTTAGGAATAGATGTATTTGCTGTGTTTTCGTAGATACATATAGTGTTGGGAGGAGATTTCTGCCGCCCTGCTCACACCGCCATCTTCCCGGAAGTGCCTCATCAGCATATAACTTTTCATAGTATTTATCTAGTAATTCTTTATATTTCTGTGGTGTCTGCAGTGATTTTTCCTTTCTCATTTCTGATTCTGTTTATATGTGTAGACTCTCTTTTTATTTTGATAAGTCTGGCCACAGTGTTATCTATTTTGTTTATTTTCTCAAACACCCAGCTCTTGCTTTCATTGATTCTTTCTATTGTTGTATTCTTCTCGATTTTATTTATTTCCCCTTTAATCTTTATTATGTCCCTCCTTCTACTTACTTTGGGCCTCATTTGTTCTTCCTTTTCTAGTTTCATTAATTCTGAGTTTAGACTGTTCATTTGGGATTGTTCTTCTTTCCTGAGATGGGCCTGTATTGCAGTACACTTTCCTCTTAGCATGGCCTTGGCTGCATCCCACAGACTTTGCAGTGTTCAATTATTGTTGTCATTTGTCTCCATATATTGCTTGATCTCTGTTTTTATTTCATCATTGATCCATTGGTTATTTAGGAGCATGTTGTGGAGCCTCCATGTGTTTGTGGGATTTTTCATTTTCTTTGTGTAATTTATTTCTAGTTTCATACCTTTGTGGTCTGAGAAACTGGTTGGTTCAGTTTCAATCTTTTTGAATTTACCAAGGCTGTTTTTGTGGCCTAGTATATGATCTATTCTTGAAAATGTTCCATGTGCACTTGACAAGAATGTGTATTCTGCTGCTTTTGGATATAGAGTTCTGTAGATGTCTGTTAGGTCCATGTGTTTTAATGTGTTGTTGAGTCCCTCTGTCTCCTTAGTGATTTTCTGTCTGGTTGATCTGTCCTTCAGAGTGAGTGGAGTGTTGAAGTCTCCTAGAATGAATGTATTGCATTCTATTTCCCCTTTTAATTCTGTTAGTATTTGTTTCACATATGTAGGTGCTCCTGTGTTGGGTGCATAGATATTTATAATGGTTATATCTTCTTGTTGGGTTGACCTCTTATCATTATGTAATGTCCTTCTTTGTCTCTTGTTATTTTCTTTGTTTTGAAGTCTTTTTTGTCTGATAGAAATACTGCATCTCCTGCTTTTTTCTCCCTATTAGTTGCATGAAATATCTTTTTCCATCCCTTTACTTTTAGTCTGTGTATGTCTTTGGGTTTGAAGTGAGTCTCTTATAGGCAACATATAGATGGGTCTTGCTTTTTTATCCATTCAGTGGCTCTATGTCTTTGATTGGTGCATTCAGTCTATGTACATTTAGGGTGATTTTCAATAGGTATGTACTTATCGCCATTGCAGGCTTTAGATTCGTGGTTACCAAAGGTTCAAGGTTAACTTCCTTACTATCTAAGAGTCTAACTTAACTCAGTATGCTATTACAAACATTATCTAAAAGTTCTTTTTTCCTCTTCCTTTTTCTTCCTCCTCCATTCTTTATATATTAGGTATCATATTCCTCTTTGTCTATCCCTTGTTTGACTTTGGGGGTAGTGGATTTAATTTTGCATTTGCTTAGTAATTAACTCTTCTACTTTCTTTACTGTGGTTTTATTACCTCTGGTGTCAGCTGTTAAACCTTAGTAACACTTCCATCTATAGCAGTTCCTCTAAAATACACTGCAGAGACAGTTTGTGGGAGGTACAGTCTCTCAGCTTTTGCTTATCTGGAAATTGTTTAATCTTTTCTTCAGATTTAAATGATAATCTTGCCAGGTAAAGTATTCTTGGTTCAAGGCCCTTCTGCTTCATTGCATTAAATACATCATGCCACTCCCTTCTGGCCTGTAAGGTTTCTGCTGAGAAGTCTGAAGATAGCCTGATGGGCTTTCCTTTGTATGTGATCTTTTTTATCTCTCTAGCTGCTTTTAAAAGTCTGTCTTTATCCTTGATCTTTGCCATTTTAATTATTATATGTCTTGATGTTGTCTTCCTTGGGTCCCTTGTGTTGGGAGATCTGTGCACCTCCATGGCCTGAGAGACTATCTCCTTCTCCAAATTGGGGAAATTTTCAGCAATTACCTCCTCAAAGACACTTTCTATCCCTTTTTCTCTCTCTTCTTCTTGTGGTACCGCTATAATGTGAGTATTATTCCATTTGGATTGGTCACACAGTTCTCTCAATATTCTTTCATTCTCAAAGATCCTTTTTTCTCTGTGCCTCAGCTTCTTTGTATTCCTTTTCTCTAGTTTCTATTTCATTTATCGTCTTCTCCACCATATCTAATCTGCTTTTAAAACCTTCCAGTGTATGTTTCATTTATGAATCTGTGGTCCGTAATGATTGGATCTCTGACCAGAATTCATGCCTGAGCTCTTGAATATCTTTCCATATCTCCATGAGCATGTTACTGATTTTTATTTTGAAATCTCTTTCAGGAAGATTCATGAGGTTGATTTCATTTGAATCTTTCTCTGGTGTATTCATAATTTTGCTTTGAACCAGGTTCCTTTTACGTTTCATTTTTGTATGTGGTGCCCTCTAGCGTCGTCAAACTCTACTCTCTGGAGCTGCTCAGCTCCTGAACCAATGTTGGGGGTTGCAGGGGAGCGGTGTTGGTGCCTGGGGAAAGGAAAGAGTTGTTTCCTGCTTCCCAGCTGCTATGCCTGTCTCCACTGCCAGAACCAGTGGGCCGAGCACACATGTATAAGCCTCTATGCTTTGTGTTGGTAGCTGCTGCACGTGGGTCTTCCCTCAGGCTGGCCTAACGCCAGGGTATGGTTTACCAGTTTGCAAGCCAGGTGGGGCTGGCCTGGAGAAAGGCGCAGCAGGCTGTGTATCATGGACGGGGGCCTTGGAGCTGTGTAGCCAGGCATGGGGCTGGAGCACCTGAAGAATGTGAAAGTTCCCAACCTGCTGGGCAGAGTGCACCCAGACAATTTTGTCTACCTGTTCTTTCTCCTGAGCAGTAAGCTCTGTGCAATCCTTGCCCCTTTAGTAGCCCTCTCACTGTTAGAAAGTCTCTCAGACTGCCTGCCTCTCTTGTCCCAGAGACAGCCAAATATGGATCCCTGCTTTCCACAAGCGGCTGGAATCTCAGTGTCTCCAGGTATTCTGCCTGTCTTAGCTTTCCAACCCCCCTAATTACGAGAGCACCATGAAATGTAGGTTTGTGCTCCCACAGCAGATCTACAGAGCTAGGTATTCAGCAATCCCAGGCCTCCACTCCCTCTCTGCTCCGATTATCTTTATTCTGCTGGTGAGCTGGGGTTGGAGAGGGCTTCGGTCCCATCGGGCCATCGCTTTGGTACGTTACCCTGTTCCATGAGGTTTATTCTTTTCTCCAGGTGCATGCAGTCTGGCCAGCTCTCTTTCCTGTTGCTCTTTCAGGATTAGTTGTATTAATTATGTTTTCATATTATATATGGTTTTAGGAAGAAGCTTCTGTCTCACCTCTCACATGGCCATCTTTAATCCCGAAATCCCTTTCTCTTTGTTTTTATGTATTTATTATAGGTTTTGGTTTGTGTTTACCTTGAAGTTCTGTGTATATAGCAGTCTATTTTAACTTGATGGTTGCTTAAATTCAAATTCTAAAATTACTACATGTTTATACACTTTCTCCATGTTTTATGTGTATGACATCATATTTTACCTCTGTTTTGTGTATCCCTCAACTAATTATTTTAGATATAGTTGATTTTACTACTTTTGTCTTTTAACCTTCATACTAGCTTTATAAGTGATTGATCTAGTACCTTTATTATCTGTGTGCTTTTACCAGTGAAACTTTTCCCTTCATAATTTTCTTTTTGTTGCTGTCTTTTATTTCCTTTCTAAATAAGTCCTTTTAACATTTTTTCTAAGGCCAGTTCAGTGGTGATGAACTCACCTTTGTCTGGGAAACTCCTTATCTCACCATCAGTCCTGAATGATAACCTTACCAGCTAAAGTATTATTTGTCATGTAGGTCTTTTCCTTGTAGCACTTTGAATGTATCACGCCAATCCCTTTCGGCCTCCTGTTTCTGCTGAAAAATCAACTGACAACCTGTGAGTCTTCTTTTGTACATAACTATTTGGTTTTCTTTTGCTCCTTTTAATATTCTTTATCTTTAATTTTTGACATTTTAATTATTGTGTGTCTACCTCCTCAGGTTCATCTGTGTGGGACTGTCTGTGCCTCCTTGACTTGGATGTCTGTTTCCTTTCCCAGGTTAGGGAAGTTGTCAGCTATTATTTCTTCAGATAACTGTTCTGCCCCTTTGTTTCTTCTCTTTCAGGGACCTCTATCATGGAAATGTTAGTACATTTGATGTCTCAGAGATGTCTTAACCTCACCTCATATTTTTTAAATTTTTTTCTTCTTGCTATTCAACTTTGATGATTTCTACTACTCTGTGTTTCAGATTACTGACTATACTTCTTCATCATCCAATCTGCTGTTGATTTCCCCTAGTGTATTTTTCATTTCAGCATTGTATTCTTCAGCTCTGATTGGTTCTTTTGTAATTTTTCTATCTCTGTTGATGTTCTCACTGGCTTCATCCACTCTTCTCACACATCCGTTGAACATCTTTAAGACTGTTCCTTTGAATTCTTTATTAGGTAAATTGCTTATCTCCATTTCCTTTACTTCTTTTTCTGAGGTTTTGTCTTGTTCTTTCATTTGAAACATATTCCTGTCTCTACATTTTGTCTCATTCTGTATTTCTGTGTACTAAATAAATAAGTCAGCTACATCTCCTGTTCTTAAAAGTAGTGACCGTGTGTAGAAGGCATCCTGTGGGACCCAGTAGCGCAATCCCCCCATCACCATAACCAGGCACTCAGTCCGTGTTCCCTGTGTTGGTTCTGCGGGCCCTCCTATTGTGGCTGGGTCACGCCTACTGCAGGCACACTGGGGGGCAGGGCTGGCCGCCAGCAGGTCTGGCTGAGAAGCACAGCTGTAGTTACTGTGGACATAGCAGTGCGTAGTGTTAGTCCCGGTACCGCTGGCTGAGAGGCCCAGCTGTAACCGCCGCAGGAATGCTGCCCCCCAAACCCACTTTGGTGGGGCAGGAGTTGCTTTGGAGGAGCACTGCTTTTTACTGAGGCTGACTGCTGGGTATGGCGGGGCAGCAGTCACACTGGGGAGGTGCCAGCACTGACTGAGGCTGTCTGCCACCTGTGGTAGAGAGGGAGAGGGGCACCTGCTGGGCGGGTCTGGAGGAGAACACGGGGGTGGACTGAGCAGTACTTGCAAGGACAGTGCCAAAACTGGTCCCGTTGTCAGGCCGGTGAGGCTGAAGGACAGCAAGAAAATTGGTGCCGTGCCAGCACTTTTGTTCCCAGAAGAAAGTTCCTACAGATTTCTGCCGCTCTAGCACACACCCTAAAATCAGGAAGTCCTCTTCACATATAACCCAAGTGGCTCTGATGCTGCATCTGGAGTGATACAGTGCACTGGCCGCGTAAGAACGAGGCCTCAGTTTCCTGTAGCCCTCCGGCTCCTGGAGTTAAGCCTCTGATTCTTCAAAGCCAGGCGTTATGGGGGCTCATCTTCCTGGCCCAGATCCCTGGGGCTGGGGGTGCCCATCGTGGGGCCTGATTCCCTTGCTCCTCAGGAAGGGCCTCTGTGCCTGTGACATCCTTCCTTCTCTGGGTCGCCACCCCCGGGGTTTGGTTCCTGACTGCATCTTTGCCGTTCCCACCCTTCTTGATGTGGGTTGTTTTTTAGATCTTTAGCAGCAGAAGAGGTGTTCTGCTAGTTTTTAGATTAATTTAGATTCCAGAGTGAGCCACACAGTTTTTGGTTGCAGCCTTGATGTGTCTGTGAGGAGGTGAGCTCAGGATTCTCCTCCTCTTCTCAGGCTCTGACAGCAGGATTTTAATTCTGCAGAGTACACCCATAATGCTGTCACTGCCACCAGTACTTGGGAAGGAGTGCTATCTTCAAAGGTTTCCATTTCTATGAGAAATCTGTTTTAATTAGTTTATTCCCAAGTCTCAAGAAATTACTTAATGTTTGATCTGTGTTGAATTTCTATTTCCAATAATTCTATCATCATGCCTATGATGAGGTTGGTGGTTATTTTCTCTTGAACAGATACTTTTACAAGTTCTATGCAGTTTGCATCTTTCTGCAAGGTATTATTGAGCAGCCTGTCCCTAATTCATTTAATGGACATGTATTAAGCTCTGCATTGCACTGGATTTTTAAATCTCTTCATTGGAGGCCACCCTGAAGATGTACCTATGCCCAAAAAGGCCTGTACATTTCTACAGCCGTCTAGACTCAGACTGCAACCTGTATATCAAGGCCAAATCCAACATATTTTAATGCCATTTTGACATAGTTCATGTAACACTAACTTTATTTTCCTTTTTTTTTTTTTTTTTTTTGTCAGCCTCCTTTCTATTGCCGAGACGTTGCTGAAATGTATGACAATATTCTTCACAAGCCCCTAAATTTGAGGCCAGGAGTGAGCCTCACAGCCTGGTCCATTCTGGAAGAACTCCTAGAAAAAGACAGGCAAAACCGACTTGGTGCCAAAGAAGACTTTGTATGTACATCTTTCCCAGTACCCACTTTATTTAAGCTTACTTAAAATTTAAAGATAAATCCTTATTTTATGTGATATTTAATTAGATGAATATAGCTTTTAAATAGCACTGTGAAAAAGAATCATACTTGTCTCAACAGTTTTCACCGGTGTTTATACAGAACTTACAATATTTAATACACTGACAGATGCCATTTTTTTCATTTGTTCTTCATAACAATTTGATCCTCTCTTCTTTAGCCCTGAGGTCCAGCTTTCACACCCTATTAATTTATTTAACTTTCATTTATAAGAATTTTCCTTCTCTCTTTTTAAAAACTGTATGGCAAATGCTTTTGATTACCTAACTTTTAAACTGTTTTAACAAGAATTTATTTAGTGACTTCTGACTGTATGAGGTAATGCCATTTTTCCTTAAATTAACATTAAATCACTTTTCTTGTGAGAATTTGGTGACACCTTCTTGAGATAATTATTGAATTGCAGGTCTGTCTGATTTTTAAAAATTCAGGATAATTAAATAGCTAGTACAGTTACCACTGATGTTAGTGTGCTAGTAAATTCGCAAGCAGTTAAGGAACATGAACTTTCAAACTCATTTAAATTTCTAGAAATTCTTGGGGGCTCTTTATCACTCAAGAACCTGAGCTGAGAATAATAAACTTGTATTCTTATAAATAATAAACTTTCCCCTCCTGCACTTCCCAGTTCCAGGGGTAGCTCTGTCAACAGTTATCTTTCCAGCTTGGTCCCCACAGCCGTTGTTTCAGGGAGCCTTGCTAACATGTCATACACACACCCCGTCCCCATACCCCTGCCCTTTGGTCCTTTTATTGAACTCACTGGCAGAAATCACATCCCCGGAGGAATCCAGGTGTTAATCTTCTGGGCTGCTGAACAGTGCTGAAGAAAACTGCACAACTGGGCATATGGGAAACACTGTGAAGTCATAGTCATTAGTTGTCTCTATGCTTTACCACTGTGTGATAATGCTTCTTGTTTCTCTCTCCAGCTTTCTCTCCTACTCTCTGTATTAGCTATTCCAGACCTTCTCTCCAAATCCCCAGATTTCTTTCCTTCTTCCCTATTAGCAGATGATCTGGCCTTCTGTTTTATAGGGAAAATAGAGTCAGTGGAGTGGAACTACCTCAGCTTCTTGCTATCCGATTTGCAGACATATGTGCACCTGCTCCTGTCACTTCTTTCTTCCTATTAGAGTACTAAAGGTCAGTTTCTGTCTGCACACTGGTTCCCAACCCCTTGCAGGGAACCCTGTGTGTGCTTTTTTCTGCACAGATAACTGCTCCCTTTTGTTTTGGTTCCTTCTAATCAGTAATTAAATGTTATCAAGTCTCCTGATTTTTACCAAAACCCTCAACCCTACTGTCCTGCAAGTTAATACACTCTTTTTCCCTTGGTAGCTGAATTTGTTGAAAGTTTCCATATTCTCCTTTTTTCCAAACGCCTCATTTCTCAGCTTAACACAAAAGAGGTACAAGAATTGCTGGATACTTCTATTCCTTAGCTTGTGTTCTCAGCAGCATTTAAACTTCCAACACTCTTTTGTCCCCTAGGCTTCTGCAAGAGCACACTCACCTTGTGGTTTCCTTTCTACATGTCTGGGCACTTCTCCATAATCTCCTGTGTGAGCTCCTCTTCCTCAGCCTGTGAAGTGTTGCAGTCCCTTGTGGTTGTCCTAAAAGCCTCTTTTCTTCTCCTGCGCCCCCTTCCTGGGCAGTCTCAGCTGGCCCTGTGGCCTTGGTTATCTCCGTGTCGCCATCTCACACATTTATATCTTCAGTCCTGAGTTCATTCCTCTGAACTCTGGCCTCATAAATTATCTGCCTGTTCAACAGTGCCCCGTGGAGTCCTTGAGAGTATCTGAAACACAGCATGTTCAAAATTGAACTCCTGCTATCTTCCTTCTGTGTTCCTCATGTCAGAAATCTGGAAGTCATTCTTGATCCTTCTCTCTTCCTTACTTCCTTACTCAACAGCAGAGCCAGGGCCTCTGCTCTTAGCCTCCTAAGTCTTCCCAGAGTGAGACACATCTCTGCTCCCACTCTCGTCCTCCCATTACCGTCTTTTGTTTGGCCACAGAGGAGCTGTTCTCCCTTTATCTAGTCATGACTCTTTAGTCCATTCCCCCATTACAGTCAGAGTATTCTTAAAAAATGGACAAAAATAAGACACCACATTTGTGACATTGCTTCCTAAAATTCCTTGATGGCTTCCCATAACCCTAGAATAAAATCCAGAATTCTCAATGTAGACCCAATGTGCTATGACCTGTTTACCTCCTGAGTTTCACCTTATGTGACAATCCCCTATACTGTAACCATATTGGACTCTCATTTTCTTAACCAGGAAAACCTCTGTGCTACTTCAGGGACTTCATATTCTGCCTGGAATTCTCTCCCTCTCATTCTTTTGTCTGTCTGTTTCTTACTCCCCTTTCGGATCTCTGGTCAGACATCTCCCTAAGAAGTCTTGTTAAACCCACCAAACTTGGTGGGATCCTACTTCATACGGTCTCGTGGCACCTTGCAGGAAGGAAGCTGGACTCAGCACTGTGCCGGCGTTGCTAGCACCAACCCAGAGTGAGATGTTGTTCTGGTAGCAGAGCTCCTGTCTCCTTGATTCCGCCTCTGTCCAACTGTGTCAGCCTCTGATGCCTCCCGTTCAGATAGCAATAATAATTCTTTGTACCTGTGTAGTGCTTTATTCTTTTCATACCACTCTATTTCCATATTTTCCACTGATCCTTAAAATGACTTGTAAAGTATCTAGGGTGGAAATGTTACCCCCATTTTATCTATGAGGAAACTAACTGTGAAGAGGATATAACTTAAGTTGGACATTCTGAGTAACTGTATTTCATATTTGCTCTGGTAGTCTTTCCAATACACCATTTTGCAACATGAATAACACAAAAAACACGTACCCAAAAAGAATTATTGAAAGACAAAGTGGTTTGGCTTCATAAAATTCTTCAGTGAATACTTAATATGTTTTCAATGTTAGTAAAAATACATATATATTTCTTTAATATTCTAGCTTGAAATTCAGAATCATCCTTTTTTTGAATCACTCAGCTGGACCGACCTCATACAAAAGAAGATTCCACCACCATTTAATCCTAATGTGGTATGTATATCTAGATTTCTCTTTGTAAAATAGTGACTTGTAGGCCTGGAGCGCACCATAATTCTAGCTCCTAATATCTGACCCAAATGGAACTGCATCAGTGCCTAAATATTTGTAATATATGTCACTCAGGGTGCCCAATACAACTGATAACTTAAACATAACCAGTAAAATTATAGTTATACTGGATTGACAAAATTGTCTTTCAGCACAGTAACCGTGAATTGTTTTTGGAGCATGTATAAGAAAGGGGTGAATTCAATAGGTTAAAAAAAAGGTGCAAATTAAAGTAACTGAGGTATCACTTTGCATACCTATAAGTCAGCATTTTACGTAACACAAATGCACAGTTTTTTCTAGATTGATATAAAACTAGGTACATGCAAAAATTATTAATAGTAATGTAAATTGTTATATCCGTTTTGGAAAAGTAAGATAGTATTATAAAATTTTCATGTTAGCTTGAATTGTTAAATCTATTGCTGCAAACATTTTACCTAGTGGATTTTAAGCAGAAAGCTGCATCAAAGACATGTACAGTATTAAAAATTTTGGGGGAATAAATATATAACAGGAAGATTGTTAATAATCACCAATAAAAATGTTACTGATAGTAGTTTTCTGTATATAGGCATGTATACTTTTTATGCACTGTAGTATATAATTTTATTCCTCAAATAGGCTACCATGTTACTATTACTACTATTCTTAATATATATAGGTTTTATAAATGAAGAAGTGGAAACTCAGAGATGTCACATAGCTGGATTAAAAAGTAGCAGAGCAATGATTCAAATCTGTCTGATTCCAGAGTCATTATGCTCTATTTCCTTTTCTTAAGTAAATAATAATAAATATAAAAATGAGCAGACACTTGAAAAATCCTTATACTGTTAAATAAAAGCATGGTAATTATAATTTTTGTGAGTTATGACTGTGGCAATAAAAATAGCAGATAAGAACTGGAAGAAAATATAAACCAAGATTGATTTTGGGTTGCAGGATCATAGGTAATTTGTTTTTTTGTTTATCCAAACTTTTTTGGTGTTTCTGTGAAACTCAAATACTTTTTTAGTAAATTAGAGCAGGATAAAGATACCACTTCAGAAATCTGTTTACTCAGATTTTGTTGTAAGATTAGTTTCGGTACATAGCTTATATAAATTAATAGGTATGATGTTGTATATCTATAAATATGGCAGTATTTGTAGATTGACTTATTTTCATATAGCTCATCCAGAAGTGACTTCATTAAGGACAATTTCCATCCCTAATTTTTAGTTTGCTCTAGGAACCTAGGACCTTTAAGAATTATTTTATTTTCTTTATATTGAGAGCTGTACTGAGTTAAGTTATCCAAATAAATGTGTTGTCAAGCAAATTAGAGAGGTAGGGACTTCTAAGGAACATGGGAAATGGAAACAGTGTTGACTTCTGCATCAGATACCTCTGGGCTTGGATCCCTGCTCTTCTCTGTCTAATGAATTATAACTTTTACAATACCCATAACCAAGGAACCATAAGAGACAAAAATCTGGTAAATTTGACCACATAAAATTTAGAAATATCTGAGGAAAATTTCCTCCACAGCTAAAGCATTCTTATAAGTCAGTATGAAAAAAAAGGCTAGTGACTAGTAGAAACATGGACAAAAGACAGAAAGTATGCAGTTACAGAAAAATAAATACAGATGGCTTTTAAATATACAGAGTGATGTTCAAACTCACTGAAAATTGAAGAAGTGCAAAATAAAACTCTTAACAGGTTTCCATTTTTCACCTAACAGGTTAACAAAGATCAAAAAGTTAGCTAGAGTATGATGAAGTACATATTCTCATACTGTTCTCAATACTTGTACCTGTTTACTTACCCCAGCAACAATACTATGAAATAGTATTGTCATTTTCCACTTAATATGGATGAGTGAATTTAGGCACAGAAAAACTTAATTTGCCCAAGTTTGCGGAAGTAGAGTCTGGGCTCAGGCACTTTGGAGACAGCCGCCCCTCACTCTTCATGCGCACCATCCAGTCCTCCCAGGAAACTCTAGGTTATCTCTGACCTAAAGGGAAAGGAATCTTTAAAATGTTCAAGTCATCAAGTATAACTGAGGTGAACAGATAGGGATTCAGAGCAGACATTATAAGCCAAGGATACAGTTAGTCTGTAGGCCTACAAACAGAGCAGAGACTAAGGAGACACAGAATGCTATATCCTTCCATGTGAGAAATTCACCAAAAGAGGAAAAAGAATGCTAGAAACTACATTTATGTATATGTAAAAAATGTCACACATTCTACATATAACCTCCCAGGCAGCACTAGCTGCAGCCAGAAGAGTATTCACAAGATATTTATAAGTCAAGTAAAAGAGCATTTGGCATCATTTATGGAGCACCTTCTGTATGTCAGATTCTGGGAATTTTATGTATTCACACATCAGATCCTCACAACAGCCGTAACAGGTAGGCAGTAGTGTTCTTATTTCTTATTTTGCAGAAGAGGAAATAAACTCACAGAGAAAGGTAATTTTTATAAAGAATTATTACAGCTAGGAAATAGCACAGCCAACATTCAAACCTTAGTCTTATTCCAGAACCCATGCTTCTAGGGTTATATGTAGAATGTGTGACATTTTTTACATATACATAAATGTAGTTTCTAGCATTCTTTTTCCTCTTTTGGTGAATTTCTCACATGGAAGGATATAGCATTCTGCGTCTCCTTAGTCTCTGCTCTGTTTGTAGGCCTACAGACTAACTATCCTTGGCTTATAATGTCTGCTCTGAATCCCTATCTGTTCACCTCAGTTATACTTGATGACTTGAACATTTTAAAGATTCCTTTCCCTTTAGGTCAGAGATAACCTAGAATTTCAGAAATGGGCTTTAAGAGTGAATCACCTGCAAACCCCGATTCTGGGGAGAGAATGTGGAAGCTCTATGCCCCGTCTCATTTGGCTGTTCTTGAGTTGTGTCCTTTATAATAAAACTGTAAATGCAAAAAAAAAAGTGAATTACTTGAATTTGTATCCCAATTTTTATATGTAAATACATTGGAATGGGAGGGCCTATTAGTTTCTATCAGGTTTGTAAAAGGAAGGTTGGTTTTTAGAACCACTGCCTTCAGGCAGCCACCATGCTTCATTTCCCAGGTTCCTGGCTGCCTTAGGCCCCCAGAGCTAAGGATCGCATAGAGCCGGGCGCATAGAGCCGGGCGCATAGAGCCGGGTGCATAGAGACGGCCTCTCTAGCACCAACAAGAGCGCTGTCTACAGCTCTACTTACACCTCCTTCATCCCTTCACCATGAGGCTTTACCTACCCAGAATGAAAAACTGGATGGGCAGGCATTTTATGGAAGCTGAAATGCAAAGTGCTATCCTGAAAACCTGTGTGAGCCCCTTTTCTAAACTTAGAGGTGATGATGGGTAGAGAGAAAAGGTGCCTTTGCAGTTGCAGGCCCTGAGATTCAAGTTAGCATAGGTAAGTACTGTCTATGCTACCTTTCCTCACCCTTATCTCTCTCTCCTCTACACACAAGAACCTTAACTATTAGAAGGACAGTCTCACCTAAACAGTACAAGTCAGGAAAAGCAGAAAATGTTTCAAAGAAATGATGAAGTGGGAAAACATCTAAAGTTGCCAGGAATAAATATACAAATTAATAAAGCAGATTTAACAAAGGACTAAATTAATGGAAATAAAAAAGAAACTAAGGGGAATAATAGTGTGCTTTTGATGTTTTAGGCAGGACCAGATGATATCAGGAACTTTGATGCAGCATTTACAGAAGAAACAGTTCCGTGTTCTGTGTGTGTGTCTTCTGACTATTCCATAGTGAGCGCCAGCGTGCTGGAGGCAGATGATGCCTTTGTTGGTTTCTCTTACGCACCTCCTTCAGAAGACTTGTTTTTGTGAACAGTTTGCCATCCAGAAACCATTGAGCAAATATAAGCCTATGGATGAGACTGAAACTCCTGTGTGTGTGCATATATTCAAATATGTTTAACTAGTGCCTCATTTTACGTGTAATGTTAAA
Organism: Smutsia gigantea; assembly: GCA_032199065.1. NCBI lineage: Eukaryota > Metazoa > Chordata > Mammalia > Pholidota > Manidae > Smutsia > Smutsia gigantea. Next base: position 64,882 of record JAVSCE010007313.1, on the reverse strand, counting down.
AACTATGAAAAATGTATTTTCTGCTGTATGCAAGAAAATAGGGCATTTCAAAGAGCTAAGTTTTGAATTAAAATTTGTATTCTTGTTTATTAGGCTATTTTTAAACAGAAATTTTAAAAGCTATTGTTCTTAGCTTAACCTATTTTTAAAGAAAACTTTTTTGCTAATGACTGTTCTTTTCCCTGTAAGTTTACATGAACATCTACTGAAGATAGACTGTTCCTCAACAGTCTGCGTCAGTTCAATTAACATATATTAATGCCTTTGTAACTCTCTACATTGACCTTTGTTCTCGGATCAGATCTATGCAATTGGTACATGGTTGTTTAAGAAGACCGTATCTTTTCCATAATAAATCATTATTTGACGTAACCAATTCTTGGTAGGATTAAAAAGTAAAAACATAACACATTGGCTGCTAATTAACGCTTTGAATAAGTATTCATTCTGCAGATCAAATTAAGAAGTAACAAAAGGAAATACTTTGCTTTTGAAATACCAATTCAAATTTGTGGATTACTTTTCCTTTGCAGAAAAAGTAAGAGTTTAATAGTTAGAAATTTTGAGTATTCCCAAAGATCTGAAAGGTACTGCTGGATATTTTTTTAGGTGGTGCCAAAAATGAATGTCTCTGTGTCATGTATTTATATTATAAATACATTCTATTTATGTTCCTTTTGGTCTTTTGAATGCTTAATATATTGCTAAGTAGGTCTAAATCTTGGTATTTGTTTTTACAAATAGCTTTTCAAAACTGTCTTACTAATTGGTTAAGTGAAAAATACTGAGCTTTCTGGAGTATTTACCTACTTGGGAATTGAAAAGTAGAAGAGCAAATTCTGGGTCAGTATAAATGTATACAGTTTCACTGCAATGTAACAAAAGTTGAAAATAATTCAGGCAAATGCATGGTCAGTATCTTAGCAAAAGGACAGGCAACTGGCCTTAAAATCATACTGACAACCAATTAACTTGTATACTTATAATTGTGAAAGAGAGTAACTGCAGAAAAATTAAAAAAGAATGCTTATCTTGGAATTCTGATTCTTGGTTTAGCGTAGAGATTTTTCAAGTCTTGTCGGAAACATTGTGGGAGATTAGTGACCAAGTTTAGGTTCTTCAAGAATAAGCATTCTTTCTGTGTATTTCATCTTAAGAAAGAAATCACAAGAGCATTTCATACCAACACCCTTTAGCTTAAAAATGTTCAGCTGAGTGGGAGGAAGGGCGTGTGCTTTTGTTAGATTAATAATATTTGCATCCAATACACTGAATCTTCCTTTAGAGGTAAGACTTTAATAGTGACACTGTGAATATTCGGTTTATCAGCACTACTGTAAGTTCTGCTTTTACACAAACATGTTTGCTGATTATAAAGCAAAATAAAAACTATAGTTTCTTGTATGATTTTGTTTTTTACTCAGTTACTCCTTAATTAAACTGTCAGAAGTTAAAGTGCAATATCGTATATATATATATATTTTTTAATATAATTTATTTTGGTATCATTAATCTACAATTACATGTGCAATATTATGGTTACTAAACTACCCCTTCATCAGGTCCCCCCCACCAACCCCATTACAGTCACTGTCCATCAGCGTAGTGAGATGCTATAGAGTCACTACTTGTCTTCTCTGAGTTTTACAGCCCTCCCCGTGCCCCCCCAACATTACATCTGCTAATCGTAATGCCCCCTTTTCCCTCTTATCCCTCCCTTCCCACCCATTTTCCCCAGTCCCTTTCCCTTTGGTAACTATTAGTCCGTTCTTGGGTTCTGTGAGTCTGCTGCTGTTTTGTTCCTTCAGTATTTTTTCTTTGTTCTTATACTCCACATATGAGTGAAATCATTTGATACTTGTCTTTTTCGGCTTGGCTTATTTCACTGAGCATAATACCCTCTAGCTCCATCCATGTTGTTGCAAATGGTAGGATTTGTTTTCTTCTTATGGCTGAATAATATTCCATTGTGTATATGTACCACTTCTTCTTTATCCATTCATCTACTGATGGACACTTACGTTGCTTCCATTTCTTGGCTATTGTAAATAGTGCTGCAGTAAACATAGGGGTGCATCTATCTTTTTCAAACAGGGCTGCTGTATTCTAGGGGAAATTCCTAGGAGTGGGATTCCTGGGTCAAATGGTATTTCTATTTTGAGTTTTTTTAGGAACCTCCATACTGCTTTCCACAATGGTTGAACTAATTTGCAGTCCCACCAGCAGTGTAGGAGGGTTCCCTTTTCTCCACATCCTCGCCAGCATTTGTTGTTCTTTGTGTTTTGGATGTTGGCCATCCTCAGTCGTGTGAGGTGATATCTCACTGTGGTTTTAATCTGCATTTCTCTGATGATTAGCGATGTGGAGCATCTTTTCATGTGCCTGTTGGCCATCTGAATTTCTTCTTTAGAGAAGTGTCTATTTGTGAATATATTCTCCCAATCTGTAGGATGTCTTTTTGTTCTACTGATGGTGTCCTTTGCTGTACAGAAGCTTTTCAGCCTGATACAGTCCCACTTGTTCATTTTTGCTTTTGTTTCCCTTGCCCGGGGAGATATGTTCATGAAGAAGTCTCTCCTGTTTATGTCCAAGAGATTTTTGCCTATGTTTTTTTCTAAGAGTTTTCTGGTTTCATGACTTACATTCAGGTCTTTGATCCACCTTGAGTTTACCTTTGTGTATGGGGCTAGACAGTAGTCCAGTTTCATTCTCTTACATGTAGCTGTCCAGTTGTTCCAACACCAGCTGCTGAAGAGGCTGTCATCTCCCCATTGTATATCAAGGCTCCTTTATCAAATATTAATTGACTGTATATGTTTGTGTTAATGTTTGGATTTTCTATTCTGTTCCACTGGTCTGTGGGTCTGTTTTTGTGCCAATACCAAATTGTCTTGATTACTGTGGCTTTGTAGTAGAGCTTGAAGTCAGGGAGCGTAATTCCCCGTTTTATTCCTCCTTCTCAGGATTGCTTTGGCTATTCGGGGTCTTTTGTGGTTCCATATGAATTTTAGAATTATTTGTTCAAGTTCATTGAAGAAAGCTGTTGGTAGTTTGATAGGGATTGCATTGAATCTGTAGATTGCTTTAGGTAGTATAGCCATTTTGACAATATTTATTCTTCCTAGCCAAGAGCATGGGATGCATTTCCATTTGTTAGTGTCCTCTTTAATTTCTCTTAGGAGTGTCTTGTAGTTTTCAGAGTACAGGTCTTTCACTTCCTTCGTTAGGTTTATTCCTAGGTAGTTTATTCTTTTTGATGCAATTGTGAATGGAATTGTTTTTCTGATTTCCCTTTCTGTTAGGTCATCATTAGTGTATAGGAAAGCACGAGATTTCTGTGTATTAATTTTGTATCCTGCAACTTTGCTGAATTCAGATATTAGTTCTAGTAGTTTTGGAGTGGAGTCTTTAGGGTTTTTTATGTGCAGTATCATGTCATCTGCAAATAGTGACAATTTGACTTCTTCTTTACCAATCTGGATGCCTTGTATGTCTTTGTTTTGTCTGATTGCTGTGGCTAGGACCTCCAGTACTATGTTGAATAACAGTGGAGAGAGTGGGCATCCCTGTCTTGTTCCCGATCTTAGATGAAAAGCTTTCAGCATCTCGCCATTAAGTATAATGTTAGCTGTGGGTTTGTCATATATAGCCTTTATGATGTTGAGGTACTTGCCATCTATACCCATTTTGTTGAGAGTTTTAATCATGAATGGATGCTGAATTTTGTCAAATGCTTTTTCAGCATCTATGGAGATGATCATGTGGTTTATGTTCTTCTTTTTGTTGATGTGGTGGATGATGTTGATGGATTTTCGAATGTTGTACCATCCTTGCACACCTGGGATGAATCCCACTTGATCATGGTGTATGATCCTCTTGATGTATTTTTGAATTCGGTTTGCTAATATTTTGTTGAGTATTTTTGCATCTACGTTCATCAGGGATATTGGTCTGTAATTTTCTTTTTTGGTGAGGTCTTTGCCCGGTTTTGGTATTAGAGTGATGCTGGCTTCATAGAATGAGTTTGGAAGTATTCCCTCCTCTTCTATTTTTTGGAAAACTTTAAGGAGAATCGGTGTTATTTCTTCTCTATATGTCTGGTAGAATTCAGAGGTGAATCCATCAGGCCCGGGGTTTTGTTCTTGGGTAGTTTTTTGATTACCAATTCGATTTCGTCGCTGGTGATTGGTCTGTTCAGTTTTTCTGTTTCTTGCTTGGTCAGTCTTGGAAGGTTGTATTTTTCTAAGAAGTTGTCCATTTCTTCTATGTTTTCCAGCTTGTTAGCATATAGATTCTCATAATATTCTCTTATGATTCTTTGTATTTCTGTGGGGTCCGTCGTGATTTTTCCTTTCTCATTTCTGATTGTGTTTATGTGTGTAGATTCTCTTTTTCTCTTAATGAGTCTGGCTAGGGGTTTATCTATTTTGTTTATTTTTTCAAAGAACCAGCTCTTGGTTTTATTGATTTTTTCTATTGTTTTATTCTTCTCAATTTTATTTATTTCTTCTCTAATCTTTATTATGTCCCTCCTTCTGGTGACTTTGGGCCTCATTTGTTCTTCTTTTTCCAATTTCAGTAATTGTGTCTTTAGACTATTCATTTGGGAATGTTCTTCCTTCTTTAAATAGGCCTGGATTGCAATATACTTTCCTCTTAGAACTGCCTTTGCTGCGTCCCACAGAAGTTGTGGCTTTGTGTTGTTGTTGTCATTAGTCTCCATATAGTCTTTGATTTCTGTTTTGATTTGGTCGTTAACCCATTGATTAATTAGGAGAGTGTTGTTAAGTCTCCATGTATTTGTGAGCCTTTTTGATTTCTTTCTAAAATTTATTTCTAGTTTTATACCTTGGTGATCTGAGAAGTTGGTTGGTAGGATTTCAATATTTTTGAAATTACTGAGGTTCTTTTTGTGGCCTAGTATGTGGTCTATTCTGGAAAATGTTCCATGTGCACTTGAGAAGAATGTGTATCCTGCTGCTTTTGTGTGTAGAGTTCTGTAGATGTCTGTTAGGTCCATCTGTTCCAGTGTGTTTTTCAGTGCCTCTGTGTCTTTACTTATTTTCTGTCTGGTTGATCTGTCCTTTGGAGTGAGTGGTGTGTTGAAGTCTCCTAAAATGGATGCATTGCTGTCTATTTCCTCCTTTAATTGTTAGTATTTGTTTCACATATGCTGGCACTCCTGTGTTGGGTGCATATATATTTATAATGGTTATATCTTCTTGTTGGACTGACCCCTTTATCATTATGTAATGTCCTTCTTTATCTCTTGCTACTTTCTTCGTTTTGAAGTCTATTTTGTCTGATACAAGTAGTGCAACACCTGCTTTTTTCTCCTTGTTGTTTGCATGAAATATCTTTTTCCATCCCTTCAGTTTTAGTCTGTGTATATCTTTGGGTTTGAGGTGAGTTTCTTGTAGGCAGCATATAGATGGGTCTTGCTTTTTTATCCATTCTGTTACTCTGTGTCTTTTGATTGGTGCATTCAGTCCATTTACATTTAGGGTGATTATTGATAGATATGTACTTATTGCCATTGCTGGCTTTAGATTCGTGGTTACCAAAGGTTCAAGGGTTGCTTCTTTACTATCTAACAATCTAACTTTCTTGTTTAGTAATTGTAAACACAGTCTGATGTTTCTTTATTTCTCTCCCTTCTTATTCTTCCTCTTCCATTCTTTATATACTAGGTGTTTTATTCTTTGCCTTTAGTTAGTATTTGGATGGTCTGCTTTCTTTGCTATGATTTTATTTTCTCTGGTGACATCTTTTTAGCCTTAGGAGTGCTTCCATCTAGAGCAGTCCAATTAAGATATCCTGTAGTGCTGGTTTATGAGAGGCAAACTCTCTCAACTTTCGTTTGTCTGGAAATTGTTTAATCCCTCCATCATAATTAAATGATAATCGTGCTGGATACAATATTCTTGGTTCGAGGCCCTTCTGTTTCATAACGTTTAATATATCATGCCATTCTCTTCTGGCTTGTAAGGTTTCTGTTGAGAAGTCTGATGATAGTCTGATGTGTTTTCCTTTGTAGGTGATCGTTTTTCTCTCTCGTGCTGCCTTTAATACTCTGTCTTTATCTTTGATCTTTGCCATCTTAATTATTATGTGTCTTGTTGTGTTCCTTGGGTCCCTTGTGTTGGGAGATCTGTGGGCTTCAGTGGACTGCGAGACTATTTCCTTCCCCAGCGAGGTAAAGTTTTCAGCAATTATGTCTTCAAAGACACTTTCTATCCCTTTTTCTCTCTCTTCTTCCTCTGGTACTCCTATAATGTGAATATTGTTCCGTTTGGATTGGTCACACAGTTGTCTTAATATTCTTTCATTCCTAGAGATCCTTTTATCTCTCTGCCTCAGCTGCTCTGTGTTCCTGTTCTCTGATTTCTATTCCATTAACAGTCTCTTGCATCTCATTCAGTCTGCTGTTAAGCCCGTCGATTGCTTGTCTGATTTCTGCATTGTCTTTCCTCACTTCCCTCAGCTCTTGCACATTTCTCTGTAGGTCCATCAGCATGGTTATGACTTTTATTTTGAATTCTTTTTCAGGAAGACTGTGCGTTTCCATCCCTTCAGGCTCCCTCTCTGGGGTTGTCTGGTTGATTTTGGTGTGAACCATATTCCTCTGTCTTTTCATGGGTATAGAAGTGGTCACTGGTAGTTACCACGTATGTCAGCTGGGCTCTTTAAGACTTTAAAAAGAGAAAAAAAAAGAAAGAAAAGAAAAACAAAAGGAAAACAAAACAAAACAAAAAAAACAAAAAACAAAACAAAAGAAAAAAACACCCACCAAGAGTAGATTCTGTGGGAATGCTGTAGTTGGCGCTGTTGCCCCACTATTCCGCAGCTGTGGCCGTGCTGGCCTCTGGCCGGGGTGGGAAGGAATGGGAGGCTGTTGATCTCAGTGAGAAGTGTAAGTACGACCACGCTTCCCCAGTCGCCAGCTAAGGCGTCTGAAACTCCCCAGGACTCCCAGCCTGCTGGGCTGAGTGTGCCGGGGCGATCCGACTCCTCCGCTGGGCTCCTGTCTCTTTAAGACTGCTGAAGAAAGCACGCGCTTTTTTTTTTCCTTCCTGGGAGCCGGCTGCAAGCACCCTGGCGCGTTCCCTGCTCAGATCCTGCCCCTCTGTATCTCCAATCTCCGCTACACCGCGCGATGTGCGTCAGCGCTCCCCGCACAGATCACCGGGGCTGGCTACTTAACGGTGTGCACTTCCACTCCCTCCCGGCTCTGAATCCTCTCCTCCCTCCCGTGCGCTGGGGTGGGGGAGGGCTCGGGTCCCGCCGGGTCGCGGCTCCGTATCTTACCCGCCTCTTGGGGTGCCGAGTCCTCTCGGGTGTAGCTGCACGCTGTGCGCTCTCCTGTGTATTCTGGTCTCTCTTTTAGGAATAGATGTATTTGCTGTATTTTCGTAGATAAATATAGTGTTGGGAGATTTCTGCCTCCCTGCTCACGCCGCCATCTTCCCGGAAGTCAATATTGTATATTTTTAAGAAGAAATTTAAAAGAGAATATTGATGTTTCTCAGCAGAGGAAATACAAATCTTACATAATATAATAAAACTAGCAAAAAGATTAATGATCATCTAATGTCTGCTGTTATTTTAAATTAAAATTGGTGTTTGTTAGTCATTACAAAAATTAATTTATATGTGTGAGGGATAGAAGTATAAAATTTTGACTAGATATTTGGGCATATTTGAAATTACTAGATTATCCTAGGCTGACATGTTTAATATTCAGGGAATAGAATCTCTTTGAAGTTTTAAGTTTATCTTTTCTCTCATAGCATGCTAAGTTATTTAGGAAAATATATGCTCTTTGAATAGTTGAACCATTTCATGGTTTGCCAAAATAAACTTCAGAGGTGGAAATGAAGAATCCCTTAACATTCTTCATGTTACTTACATCTCTTATCTTATTGCATATGGTAATTCGCAGGGCCTCTTGGCCATTGCTACATCTGAACACTGAAAATTACAAAATTTTGACCTACCTGGGGAACGGTGCTAACCAATTCACAGACTGGCAGCAAGTGCTCTATTCAAAATTTTTATATGCTAAAATAATTTTTCCACTTAAGGTATTTACACTGAAAGCCAACAAATACTGTTGGATATAATTTCAGCAATGGTAAGCATTTGTAAGGTGGTTTAAATATTTGAAATATTTGTTACTACAAAAATTTACCATCACCAGTATCTTTTATCATACCTGTAACTAGTATAGTGATTATTCATAGACATACTATTACAATACTTGACACAGATATTTTATGAGTTGTTCTTTTGTATATCATAGACTGTATGAAAAGTGGCAGTGAGTATGTAGGACATTTTTTGGTAATATTAGAATGATTTTTTCAATAAAGTGTGTTAAAATTGATAACTTAATCCTCATATATGACTTTGGAAGTTAGCTATATATTTGACATGGGATTTTTTGCCACTTGCCTTTAAAGGCAATTTTTTATTTTGGTTCATTTTTACTGATCGTTCCACATTCCAATGTAATTGTTCACTTATATGAAACCTGAAAGTGTACATAGATGAGTTTCAGATGGCTTGAGTACCTTGAAATGATATGCTAAGTTTTGTGTGTAAATGAAATCGACTTGGGGCAGGGAGTGCTACAACTTTGTTCAGATGCTCAAAAGGATCCCCTGCTATAAAAAGTTGGGGTTTCTTCTCTGCTTTGGTTCTCCTTAATTCACCTAATATTACGAGAACTCGTTCTCTGGCTTTCCTTAAGACATTCCAATTGCAGATTTATATAATTAATCATTTTTGGTGTTTTACCAGTATTGTATAATCACCCATTTGTAATCATTTAAACATATTCCTTAGTAGTTAAAAGGACACCCACACAAAAGTATTTATTTCACCATTTCTTTACATTATACCCATTTTTACAGAGGTAATTAAGTCAGAAAGAAATACAGCTCTCTCAAAATGCAACTTTTTAGTAATTTACCCAAAGTCAAGGTAGAATAATTGAAAGCAATATCACACAAAAAGTAGAGAACTAGAAGTATCAGAGTGATAGCAGGGAAGTCAAAGGATCCTAGAAATAAAGTTATTTTTACAGATTGTACTGAAAATGATGGATCACCATATGAATCTTAAGGCAACTGTGTAAATCAAGACATTACATCACTCGACATAATCCTGCTTACTGGAAAAACCAAATTCACTTGGTAATTTTACAAATCTTGCATTCAGGTATGACTTGGAAGTTTTTACTGTAAATTTTCTTTTGCAGGAGTATCTTATAGATTCATAATTTCCTTCTAATATATTTTCAGCATTTTAATTTTATTAGGGAGATATTTCTATTTCAGTTTTAGTCAAAAATTTGTGGGAATCTACAGTGACTTCCAGTATTTAAATGTTTTATGTTTTATTAGTTAGCTTGTAATTCAGAAGGCTTATGTGTAGTAAAACAGATCCACTCAAATGGTCAAATTTGATCTTTGTGTTTGGGATTTTCTTCAGTTCTTTCTAGATAGTAGATAATATAGTCGTGCTGTGTTGAATTTTTCTTATGCCTCAATGTAGTAATAATGCAAAAATTACAGCTTACTTTGTTAGTGATACATTGATGTTGAACACTGACAGTTTACTTTAGTAAGATACCCTAGTGATTTGCTTCAGTTAGATATCAAAAGCAAAGCTTTTTATTTGTCAAAACTCATGAATTTGATACTTAAGAGCTATGTACTTTGCTAAATGTAAATTATACCTCAATGAAAACTGAAGTCAGCTATATATATAAGACAAAATGAAATTTAAATTAATTCATAATCTTTCCATCTTAAAAGAAGTAGCCGAGCAATTTTACCACATTACATATAATGAGAAATTTGGAGGAAAGAAAGGAAAATTACAGGGAGGAAGAGGTGGAAATTGCATAACTGGAGCAATGTTACGTACACAAGAATGTATGTCAGGACTTCCATCTTCCAGTTCCACATGTAAGGAAGTTTAGAAGTTGCCAGGTTAAAAGTTCACCAGACTACAACATCAATGACTCTTCTTGGGTAGAAAAGATACACAGGGCATATTGCTGCCCCAAAGACTAGATAGAGATGGGCAAATATAGGGATTTGCGGCTTACTGGATCAGAGCCTCATGACAACCCTGGGAGCCAGTGCAGGGGTAGGAAAGCCTGAACTGTTTTGACAAATGGCTGAAGGCTAAGTGTACACAACTCAGAATTCAAAGTCCAGGGGGACCCAGTGATAGGAATCCTAAAAATTTTGTGAGATTTATCTCCGTGAGTTCAACCAGCTTCCCACAATAAACACTGGAGAAAAATGGCCTTGTGCTTCCAGCAAGAGGAGAGAAAAGAACCGTTCTGAAATATGTCCCAGAGTCTCTGTTCTTAAGACCTGCCCTCAGGAGAAACTAGTTAAGCAGACCCTGACCTGCAAGAGTTTAATCAGAGTCTAACTGACATGAAGGAAGAAAGTACCCAACTCTGGTCAATTTGAGTCTTCCATGTGGAAGGGGGGAAATACCCAACTCCACTCCACTCGAGCCATCCTGTCCCACCTAAGGAAACAGAAAAATACAGAAACAAACTGTTCACATTCCAGAGGCCCAGGCTCATGAACAGACCTGAGACCTAATCAAGACTATAAAATACTTCACCTCCCACAACATTTCTAAAAGCCTATTTACAGCAGTTCCTCTTAACCACTACATCATGTCTGGCTACCAAGAAAAAATTACAAGGCATACAAAAAAAAAAGGCAGAAAACACAATTTGAAGAGACAGAGCATGAAGCAGACATGGCAAGGTTGTTGGAATTATCAGAGAGAGTTTAGAACAACTATGATTGATGTGTTAAGGGCCCTAATGGATAAAGCAAGAACAACTGGGCGGTGTAAACAGAGAGATGGAGACCTTAAGAAAGAACCAAACATTTCTGGGGATAACTAATGAAGAATGTCTTTGATGGGCTCATTAGTGTACTGGACATGCCTGGTGAAAGCCTCAATAGAAGCCTCCAAAACAGAAAGAAAAGAGAACAAAGACTGAAAAAAAATCCCAGAATATCCAAGGACTGTGGACAACTACACATAATGGAAATACCAGAGGAAGATGAGAGAAAAAAACAGAAGAAATACTTGAAGCAATAATGACAGAATTTCCTCTAATTAATGTCAGACACTAAAGTACCAACACAGGAGACTCAGAGAACATCAAACAGGATAAATGTCCCCCCAAATATACCTAGGCATATCATTTTCTCAGCAAATTAAAGATAAAAAATCCTGAAATAAACTAGAGGAAAATAATCACCTTACCTATGGAGGAACAAAGATAAGAATTACGTTTGACTTCTCAGAAATGATGCAAGCATAAGAGAGTGGAGTAAAATTAAGTGTTGAGAGAAACCCCTCCTACCAACCTAGAATTCTGTGCCCTATGAAATTATCCTTCAAAAGTGAAGGAGAAATATTTTCTTAGACAAAAATTGAGGTAGTTTATTGCTAGTAGACGTGCCTTGCAAGAAATGTTAAAAGAAGTTCTTCAGAAATAAGGAAAATAATAGGTTAGGTCAAAAACTCAGATTTATATAAAGAGCATCAAAAGGAATAAATGAAGGTAAAATAAAAACTTTTATTAATTGATCTAACAAGTAATTGTTCAAAATAATAGCAACCATGTATTTCATTATGTATGCTTATATATGTTTATGTATGCTTTTATATAAATGACACCAATGATACAAGGGAAGGAGGATATAAGACTATTTTGTTCTTATAAGGTACTCACTAAGGAAATTAATGATACTCTGAAGCATTATAGTGTTATTTAAAAGAACTTGCATTAGTTGTACATGTGTATTGCAAACACTAGGGCAATCACTAAACAGTGGGGGAAGATTGTAACTGATATGCTAAGAAAGAGAAAATGGAATCAGCTAAAACCACAAAAGCTAGAAAATAAAAGACAGAAACAAGTAAAAAAAAAGCAACAAATAGATATTATAGATATTAGCCCAACTATATCAATTATCACTTTGAACATAAATGGTCTAAACTCATCAATTAAAAGAGATTGTCAGAGTGGATCAAAAAACAAGGTCCAACTGTATGTTGTCTATAAGAAATCCACTTTAAATATAAAGACATGTGGATTAAAAGTAAGTGGAGAAAAGTGACCAAAAGAAAACAGAAGTAGCTATGTTAATTTCAGGCAGAACAGATTTAGATTTCAGAGTAAAGAAAGTTAACAGATAAACAAGGACAGTAACTACATAATGATAAAGGCGTCAGTTCTCTAAGACAGCAATCCTTAATGTGTCTGCACCTAACAACAAAGCATCAAACTACATTAGGCAAAAACTGACAGAACTGCAAGGAAAGATAGATGAATCCACAGTCAGTTGGAGACTTCAACACCCCTCTCTCAGAAATGAACAGATCCAGCAGACAGAAAATCAGGACATAGTTGAACTCCATCAAGCAACTGGATATAACTGACTTCTGTAGACAACTTCATCCAATAATGCCAGAATGAACACTCTCCTGATGCTCACATGGACCATTTGCCAAGATAGACCAAATTCTATCCATATTACAGGATAGGCCATAAAACACACCTTAACAAATTTAAAAGTATAGAAATCATATGTCTGCTCTAAAACCACAGTGGCATTAACCTAGTAAACAGAAAGATAACTGGAAAATCCCCAAATACATGGAGATTAAACAACATAATGATAAATAACAAATGGGTCAAAGGAGAAATCTCAAGAAAAACTTAAAAATATTTTGAACTAAATGAAAATGAAAATACAACTTACCAAAATTTGTGGGATATGGTGATAGTGTTTATAATAAAACATTGTATAAGAAAAGAGGAAAAATCGAAAACAATCTAAGTTTCTGCCTTAGGAAAGAAGAAAATCACAAATTAAATCCAAAGTAAGCAGAAGAAAAGAAATAATAATTAGAGCAGAAATCAATGAAATTTGAAAACAGGAAATCACTAGAGGAAAATCAATAAAACAAGCTGGTTCTGTGACAAGACCAATAAAATCAGTAAGACTCTAGCCAGGCTAAGAAAAAGAGAAGACACCAATTACTATCAGAAATGAAAAAGGGCACATCACTACAGATCCCAAAGACCTTAAAAGGATAAGAGGGGAATATTATGAAGAACTCTATGCCCACAAATTTGATAACCTAGATAAAATGGACCAATTCCTTGAGCAACACAGTCTTCCAAAACTCAGAAAAAGACAATAGGCCTGTATCTATTTTAAAAATGGAATCAATGATTAAACTTCCAAAACAGTACCAGACCCAGGTAAATTCAGTAGTGAATACTACCAAACATTTTAGGAAGAAATTACACCAATTCTCTATAATCTTTCAAGATACAGAAGTACAGGAAACATTTCCTAACTCATTCTACAAAGTCAAGATTACCAAAACCAGACAATGAATGACATTACAAGAATACTACAGATCAATGTATTGGTGGTGTACATTCCCATAAACATAGATGCAAAAATTCTCAACAAAATCTTAGCAAATTGAGTCAAAGTATTAAAAGAATTATACAACATGGCTAGCTGGGATTTATTCCAGGTATGTAAGCCTGGTTCAACACTCAAAAATCCATAAATGTAATCCATCACATCAAAGAAAACTCACATCATCATAATATATACAGAAAAGGGATTTCACCAAAATCCAACACCTATTTGTGATAAAAACTCAGTAAACTACTGATAGAGTGGGACTTCCTCAACTTTATAAAGAATATCTACAAGAGAGAGGGCTCAAGATGGCAGCGTGAGCAGGGCAGTGGAAATCTCCTCCGAAAACCGTATATATTTTTGAAAATACAACAAATACAACTATTCCTAAAAGAGATACCAGAAGATACAGTACAACAGCCAGGCTACAGCTACATCGGCAAGAACTCAGCATTTCATGAAGGGGATAAGATACAAAGCCGTAACCCAGTGGGACCCAAGCACTCCCCCCACCCAACTCACCGGCAGGAGAAAAGAATCAGAGTGGGGAGGGAGTGAAAGCACAGGACTGCTAAATAACCAGCCCTGGTGATCTGCACCGGGAACACAGACACACGTTCATTGGTGTATTGGAGATTAGAGAAATGGAAGGGCAGAATCTGAGACGGCGACTGCGAGCAGGTCACCACAGCCGGCTCCCCTGGGACAAAAGAAAAGCGGGTGCTTTTTTTTAAGTCTTAAAGAGACAAGGGCCCAGCAGCTGAAAAAAATTCTCATAGCACGCTCAGCCCAGCAGGCTGGGAATCTTGAGGAACTTTGGGCCCCCTAATGCCCTGCTGGGTAAAGCAGCCCTGAAGCCCCTCATGGTGATAAGCAGCCTGCCATTCGTTCCCTCCGGCCGCCACGGCAAAGGGAGTGGCTGACCCGCCACAGCTGCGGAGCAGCCAGGGAGTGGCCCCGCCCACAGCAACCACACAGTCTCCTCCCAGCATGCAGCTAACTCAGATAGGCAGCAGAAGCAGGAGCAAGGTCCGGGAGGCACGAAGGGGTGCCGTCCTTGCAGTAGAACACACACGGCATGGCCGCCATCCCCCACAGTGCTCTACGCTAGCCTGAAGGTGGCCCTGCCCATGGCAGCTCAGGGGATTATCCCAGAGATTGCCTCCCGGTGTGAGGGTAACTGGCACAGGCAGCAGAAGCCAGAGCAAGGTCCGGAAGGCACAAAGGGGTGCCATCCTCGCAGTAGAACACACCCAGTGCGGCTGCCACCCCCTGCAGTGCTCTAGGCTAGCCTGACGGTGGCCCCGCCCACATCAGCTCAGGGGATTATCCCAGAGACTGCCTCCAGTGTGCAGGTAACTGGCACAGGCTGTGGAGAAGGGCAGAGAGAACAACAAGCAGGAAGGGACTTTGTTCTTCCAGCTGACACATGTGCCACCTGCCTGTGACCATTTGTAATGCTATGAATAGACAGAAGAATCTAGTGCAGTCAAAAATCACCCAGACAACTACAGAGAGAGGAACTGGTGGTATAGATTTAACCAATCTTCCTGAAAAAGAATTCAAAATAAAAGTCATAACCACGCTGATGGACCTGCAGAGAAATATGCAAGAGCTAAGGGATGAAGTCAGAGGGAGATAACAGAAATGAAACAATCAATAGATGGGCATAAGAGCAGACTGGACGAGGTGCAAGAGACTGATAATGGAATTCAAATCAGAGAACAGGAGTACAGAAAAGCTGAGGCAGAGAGAGAGAAAAGGATCTCTAGGAATGAAAGAATATTAAGAGAACTGTGTGACCAATCCAAACGGAACAATATTCGCATTTAGGAGTACCAGAAGAGAAGTGAGAGAAAAAGGGATAGAAAGTCTTTGAAGACATAATTGAAGAAAACTTCCCCAAGCTGGGAAAGGAAATAGTTTCTCAGACCATGGAAGCCCACAGATCTCCAAACACAAGGGCCCAAGGAGGACAACACCAAGACAATATAATAACTAAAATGGCAAATATCAAAGACAAGAACAGAGTATTAAAGGCTGCCAGAGAGAGAAAAAAGATCACCTACAAAGGAAATCCCATCAGACTATCATCAGACTTCTCACCAGAAACCTTACAGGCCAAAAGAGAATGGCATGATATATTTAACACAATGAAACAGAAAGGCCTTGAACCAAGAATACTGTATCCAGCATGATTATCATTTAAATTTGAGGCAGGGATTAAACAATTTCCACATAAGCAAAAGTTGAGGGAATTTGCCTCCCATGAACCACCTCTACAGGAAATTTTAAAGGGACTGCTCTAGATGGAAGCACTCCTGAGGCTAAATAGATGTCACCAGAGAAAATAAAATCACAACAAAGAAAGCAGACATTCCAAATAGACTTCAAAACAAAGAAAGTAGCAAGAGATAAAGAGGGACATTACATAATGATAAAGGGGTCAGTCCAACAAGAGGATATAACCATTATAAATATATATGTACCCACACAGCAGCACCGACATATGTGAAACAACCACTAACAGAATTAAAGGAGGAAATAGAATGCAATGCATTCATGTTAGGAGGCTTCAACACACAACTCACTCCAAAGGACAGATCAACCAGATAGAAAATAAGAAAGGACACAGAGGCACTGAACAACACACTAGGACAAATGGACCTAACAGACATCTACAGGACTCTACACCCAAAAGCAACAGGATACACATTCTTCTCAAGTGCACATGAAACATTTTCCAGAATAGACCACACAGTAGGCCGCAAAAAGAACCTCAGTAAATTCAAAAATATTAAAATTCTACCAACAAACTTCTCAGATAAAAAAGGCATAAAACTAGAAATAAATTGTATAAAGAAAACAAAATGGTTCACAAACACATGGAGGCTTAACACCATGCTCCTAAATAATCAGTGGATCAAAGACCAAATTAAAACAGAGATCAAGCCATATATGGAGACAAATGACAACAATAGCTCAAAGCCCCAACTTCTGTGGGACACAGCAAAGGCAGTTCTAAGAGGAAAGTATATTGCCATCAAGGCCTATTTAAAGAATGAAGAACAATCCCAAATGAATTGTCAAAGGCACAATTATTGAAATTGGGAAAAGAAGAACAAAGACCCAAAATCACCAGAAGGAGAGACACAATAAAGGTTAGAGAAGAAATAAATAAAATTGAGAAGGATAAAACAGAAAAAATCAATGAAATCAAGAGCTGGTTATTTGAAAAAAATAAAGTAGATAAACCCTTAGCCAGACTTATTAAGAGAAAAAGAGAATCTACACACATAAACAGAATCAGAAATGAGAAAGGAAAAATCACAATGGACCCCACAGAAATACAAATAATTATTAGAGAATACTATGAAAATCTAAATGCTAACAAGCTGGAAAACCTAGAAGAAATGGACTACTTCTTAGAAAAATACAAACTTCCAAGACTGACCAAGGAAGAAACAGAAAATCTCAACAGACCAATTACCAGCAACGAAATTGAATCGGTAATAAAAAAAACTACCCAAGAACAAAACCCCTGGGCCAGATGGGTTCACTGCTGACATTCATTAGACATATAGAGAAGAAATAATACCCATTCTCCTTAAGGTTTTCCAAAAATAGAAGAGGAGGGAATACTTACAAACTCATTCTATGAAGCCAGCATCATTCTCAGACCAAAACTGGGCAAAGACCCCACCAAAAAAGAAAATTACAGACCAATATCCCTGATGAACATAGATGCAAAAATACTCAACAAAATATTAGCAAGCCAAATTCAAAAATACAACAAGAGGATCATACACCACGATCAAGTGGGATTCATCTCAGGGATGCAAGGATGGTACAACATTCGAAAATCCATCAACATCATCCACCACATCAACAAAAAGAAGGACAAAAACCACATGATCATTTCCATAGATACTGAAAAAGCATTTGACAAAATTTAACATCCATTCATGATAAAAACTCTTAACAAAATGAGTATAGAGGGCAAGTACCTCAACATAATAAAGGCCATATATGACAAACCCACAGCAAACATTCTACGTAACAGCAAGAAGCTGAAAGCATTCCCTGAAGATCGGGAACGAGACAAGGATGCCCACTCTCCCCATTGTTATTCAACATAGTACTGGAGGTCCTAGCCACGGCAATCAGACAACACAAAGAAATACAAGGCATCCATTTTGGTAAAGAAGAAGTCAAATTGTCACTATTTGCAGATGACATGATATTATACATAAAAAACCCTAAAGATTCCACTCTAAAACTAGCAGAACTAATATCTGAATTCAGCAAAGATGCAGGATACAAAATTAATACACAGAAATCTGTTGCTTTTCTATGCACTAACGGTGAGCTAACAGAGAAATCAGGAAAACAATTCCATTCACAATTGCATCAAAAAGAATAAAATACCTAGGAATAAATCTAACGAAGGAAGTGAAAGACCAATACCCTGAAAACTACAAGACGCTCCTAAGAGAAATTAAAGAGGACACTAACAAATGGAAATTCATCCCATGCTCTTAGCTAGGAAGAATAAATATTGTCAAAATGGCTATACTACCTAAAGCAATCTACAGATTAAATGCAATCCCTATCAAAATACCAATAGCATTCTTCAATGAACTGGAACAAATAGTTCTAAAATTCTTATGGAACCACAAAAGACCCCGAATAGCCAAAGCAATCCTGAGAAGGAAGAATAACACAGGGAGTATTACGCTCCCAGACTTCAAGCTCTACTACAAAGCCACAGTAATCAAGATAATCTGTTACTGGCACAAGAACAGACCCACAGACCAGTGGAACAGAATAGAGAGTCCAGACATTAACTCAAACATTTACAGTCAATTAATATTTGATAAAGGAGCCATGCATATACAATGGAGAAATGACAGCCTCTTCAACAGCTGGTGTTGGCAAAACTGGACAAGCTACCTGTAAGAGAATGAAACTGGATTACTGTCTAACTCCATACACAAAAGTAAACTCAAAATCGATCAAAGCCCTGAATGTAAGTCATTAAAGCGTAAAACTCTTAGAGAAAAACATAGGCAAAAATCTCTTGGACATAAACATAAGCAACTTCTTCATGAACATATCTCCCCGGGCAAGGGAAACAAAAGCAAAAATGAAGAAGTGGGACTATATCAAGCTGAAAAGCTGTACAGCAAAGGACACCATCAGTAAAACAAAAAGACATCCTACAGATTGGGAGAATATATCCATAAATGACATATCTGTTAAGGGGTTGACATCAAAAATATATAAAGACCTCACACACCTCAACAAACAAAAAGCCAATAATCCAATTAAAAAATGGACAGAGGATCTGAACAGACACTTCTCCAAAGAAGAAATTCAGATGGCCAACAGGCACATGAAAAGATGCTCCACATTGCTAATCATCAGAGAAATGCAAATTAAAACCACAATGAGATATCACCTAACACCAGTTAGGATGGCCACCATCGAAAACACAAACAACAACAAGTGTTGGTGAGGATGTGGAGAAAGGGGAACCCTCCTACACTGCTGGTGGGAATGTAAATTAGTTCAACCATTGTGGAAAGCAGTATGGAGGTTCCTCAAAAAACTCAAAATAGAAATACCATTTGACCCAGGAATTCCACTCCTAGGAATTTACCCTAAGAATGCAGCAGCCCAGTTTGAAAAAGACATATGCACCCCTATGTTTATCGCAGCACTATTTACAATAGCCAAGAAATGGAAGCAACCTAAGTGTCCATCAGTAGATGAATGGATAAAGAAGATGTGGTACATATACACAATGGAATATTATTCAGCCATAAGAAGAAAACAAATCCTACCATTTGCAACAACATGGATGGAGCTAGAGGGTATTATGCTCAGTGAAATAAGCCAGGTGGAGAAAGACAAGTATCAAATGATTTCACTCCTATGTGGAGTATAAGAACAAAGAAAAAAACTGAAGGAACAAAACAGCAGCAGATCACTGTACCCAAGAATGGTCTAACAGTTACTAAAGGGAAAGGGACTGGGGAGGGTGGGTGGGAAGGGAGGGATAAGGGGGGAAAAGGGGCATTACGACTAGCAGATGTAATGTTGGGGGGGGCACGGGGAAGGCTGTACAACTCAGAAGACAAGTAGTGATTCTATAGCATCTCACTACGCTGATGGACAGTGACTGTAATGGGGTATGTGGTAGGGACTTGATGATGGGGGGAGTGTACTAACTATAATGTTGCTCATGTAATTGTAGATTAATGATACCGAAGAAAAAAATTAAGAAAAATAATATCTACCAAAAAACCCCTACAGCTGGCATCATACTTAATGGTAAAAACTAGAAGCTTCCCTAGTAAGATTAGGAACAAGGCAAGGATGTCCCCTCTCACCATTCCTTTTCAATATCATACTGGAAGTACTAGCCAAGCTAATGCAATAATAAAAGAAGTAACAGATTGGGGAGGAAAAAATAAACTCTGTTTGTCGGTGACATGATCATCTATATAGAAAATCCAACAAAATAAACAACCATAGTTCTGGAGCAATAGGTGATTATAGCAAGACTGTAGGATACAATGTTAGTATACAAAAGTCAGTCTCTTTGTTATATACCTTCAATAAACAAGTGAAATTTGTAATTAAAAACATAATGCCACTAACAGTAGCACATCCCAAATATTAAATAGGTGGAATGATAACAAAGTATGTACAAGATTCCTATATATGAAGAAAAGTATAAAACTCTAAGTACAAAATCAAAGAACTAAATAAATGGAAAGATATTCCATGTGTATGGATAGGAAGACAATATTGTCCAAATGTCTTGATCTATAGAGTCTACATACTTCCAATCAAGATCTCAGCAAGTTGTTTTGCAGGTATCAACAAACTGATTCTAAACTATATGGAGAGACAAAAGACTCAGAATAGCCAACACAATTTTGAAAGAGAAGAACAAAATTGGACGACTGACACTACCTGATTTCAAGACTTACTACAAAGCTACAGTAATTAAGACAATGTGGTATTGGCAAAAGAATAGACAAATAAATTAATGGAACAGAATAGAGAGCCCAGAAATAGTCAACTGATATTTACAAAGGAATAATGGCAATACAATGGATCAAAGATAATCTTTTTAACAAATGGTGCTGGAACAACTGGACATCCACATGGGAATAAAATGAGTCTAGACAGAGCCTTTACACCTTAAAAGCATTAACTCAAAATGGATTACAGATCTAAATGAAATACAAAACTATAAAACTCCTAGAAGATAACAGAAAAATAAAGATAATCTTGGGAATATTGATGTTTTTAGATATAACACCAAAGGCACAATACATGAAAGCAATAATTGGTAAGCTGGACTTCACTAAAATTAAAAAATTCTACTTTTCAGAAGACTGTCAAGAAAATGAAAAGACAAGCCACAGAAAAAATTTGCAAAAGACATATCAACAAAAGCCTATACACAGATGTTACTATAAGCAGCTTTATTCATAACTGAACAACTTAGAAGCTACCAGAATGTTCTTCAGAAGGTGAATGGATAAATATACTCTGGTACATCCAGACAATGGAATTTCATTCAGCTCTAAAAAGAAATGAGATATCAGGCCATGAGAATACATGGGGGAAACTTAAATGCATATTATTAAGTAAAATAAACCAATCTGAAAGGATACATACTCTGATTTCAAGTATGTGACATTCTTTAGAGAGCAAAACTATAGAGACAGTAAAAAGATCAAAGGTTGGTAGGGGAAGGGTGAATAGACACAGTACATAGGATTTTTAGGGCAGTGAAAATACTGTATGAGACCATAATGGTAGATACATGTCCTTTTACATTTATTCAAACCCAAAGTATGTACACCACCAAGAGTAAACGCTAATGTAAACAATGGACTTCTGGTGATGATGTGTTAATGTAGTTTCATCAGTTTTAACAAATGTGCACTCACTGAGTAATGTTGATAATGGCAGAAGCTATGCATATATGGAGGCAGGGAATATATGGGAACTCTCTGTACCTTCCACTCAATTTTGCTATGAATCTGAAACTGTTCTAAAATAATTAAATCTTAAAAAAGAAGGCATGACAGCTGGTCCCATGTAGTTGCTGGAAGAGAGAAAAAAAGTGAGTGAGAATGAAAGAAGGGACTTTGAACAGTCCTCTTCCACACCACCACCCCCTAAATTAAAAAATTAAGGTGAATATATCAGTTGACAAGTATTGATTTTTATAAATCTGTCCAACATTCTATGCAAATATACCTAAAAATAATTGCTTTTTGCATACTAGTTCTACACATTGGATATCTACTTAAAGTTTTCAGACTATTGAGAAGTTTCTAGTTCTCAACCTACCACTGAAAATTTGTGATGTTTAGTGATACTTTGCAATGATAAAGCACTGTTAAGTATTTCCAGCAATGTAACAACAAGCAATGAACTTTTGATTCTAGATAATCACTCTCATTTTCATAGAGTTTGCATTATGCAGTAATGCATTACATAGTTAAGGAGTGCTATTCTTATGTCTAACATATTTTAAAGGATGTATTAAATACATAAAAATCTATTAGAAGATTTCACTGGCCTAAGTTGATATAAAAGTCCACCATTACTTTGGCATGGAAATGAATTGTTACAGTTCACTGATTTATCAAAGCTTTATATGAGTACCTTTTTGAAAAATCGATTCTACCTTCAATACAAGGCCCATCACCAGATCATAGCATAGGACTTCTTATCTAAAATAATCTTCAGGACCACAAAATTGTACTACAGTATAAGTCAGTTTTAACAGCCCTTTGCTGTTGCAGATTGATTTCTACTTCAGCAAAGCATTTTCCTCACCTTACCACTAATAGATTATATCCCTGCAAAGAAAGAAACTCTGAGGTATATTATCAACCCTATTACATATTGAAAGTGATGGTCTCAGTTACTCCTCCATGGAAAGAGGTCCAACTCTCCACTCCTTGAATCTCCCAACCCATGCCATACAGCCGCACTGATAACTGTACCAAGTAATACTAATGGGGAAGGAGTCAGCACAAATTTGAAGTTTGGGGGTTTTTGTTTTGTTTTGGTTTTTGGTTGTTGTTTTTTTTTTTTTGGTAACAGCTTTATTGTGATTTAATTCACATACCACACAACTCACCCATTTAAAGTGTGTAATTCATTGGCTTTTAGTTTATTTAGAGTTGTGCACAATCAATTCTAGAACATTTTCATCACCTCAAAAAGAAACCCTGTATGAAAGGATATAAACAATGTGCTATATACATACTGTAGAATATCATTCAGCCTCAAAGTTCTGACATGCTACAACATGGATGAACTTTAAAGACGTTTTGCTAAGTGAAATGAGCCACTCACAAAAAGACAAGTACTGTATGATTCCACTTAAATGAGGTACCTAGAGTAGTCAAATTCATGGAGACAGAAAGTAGAATGGTGGTTGTTATGGGCTGATAAGAGGGCAGCAGAATGGGCAGTTACTGTTTGAGTACAGTTTCAGTTTGGGAAGATGAAAACTTTCTGGAGATGGTTGGTGGTGAGGTTGCACAATGTGGATGTACTTAATGGTCAATTTTATGTTATGCATATTTACACTTTTTAAAAAAAGAAAAAGGAATCCCATTCCCATTAGCAGGCACTTTCCATTTCTCCTCAAGTCCTAGGCAACCAATAACCTACCTTCTCTCTGTACAGATTTGCCTATTCTGGATATTTCACATAAATGCAATCATAATATTTGGCCTTTTGTGTCTGGTTTTTGCTTTGCATAGTGTTTTCAAGCTCAATGATGTTGCAAATATTAATACTCATTCCTTTTTATGGCCAGTATGCAGCTGTACATTTTATTTTCCAGTTGTGTACACTTTTTGGCTATTATGAATAATACTATGAACATTTGTGTGTAAGTTTTAATGTGAACATAGTTTTAAATTATCATACTACCTGTAATACTTAATATGTACCATGAAATTGTTGGGTCATATTGTAACTCTACGTCTCCTCCTTTAATGTAGTCCGGGAGTATTTCCCAAATTACCATTTTGCATTCCCACTGGGAGAGTTTTTCTAATTTTTTAAAAAACAAACGGACAGCCTTGGCCTGTGCTAACGAAAACTAAAGGCTTCTGTCTTTCCCTCTCCGCCTTTTAGGGTGGGAGCAAGCATGACTAAATTAAATAGGTTGGAAGACACGCGGTCTAGCCATTCTGGCGACTGGGACCCCAGGGCTCCCGGCAGACCCCGCGTCGCCAACGGCGGGAGAAGCGCGCATGCGCCTTCCTGCTTCTAGCTCGAGGCGGCGCGCGACTGGCGAACCTCTCCGGGTGCGACGTGGGTGTTGCTGCCCTGCTGGGTTGGGGTCTGGGTCCCTGACTTGTCGCTGTGGGGGGAGGGGTCCTGGATCGCAGGGTGTGGGGCGGGTCACCCGCTTCGGTTGGGAGGTGTCTTCCTGCTGACGCGGCAAGGAGAGAACGCTCGACCCGCCCCTGTTCCAGAGTGAACCAGAGGGAAGACGTGTAGGATTTTAACCCTGTTCGCTTATTTAATGCTTTTCCACAGGCTTCCGTGTTCTTTCCTCCACTTTCCCCTTCCTTGAAAATGCATCCTTTCCCAGGACGCCCGCTTTACACAGGTGGTGCCTAGAGCCTTCCTTCTACTTTTTCTTTTTTAAAAAGCTACAGAACCAGGCCCTGCTTTGTGTCACCCTACTGCTTATACTATCCGGGTGTCCCAAGAACCTGTCAAAGACAGACTGAAACGAACTTTACCTCCTCATTTCGCTCGTCCCCGGGTCGCGTATCACCGTAAGACCAGCAGCATCCGCCCGCCGCCATATTGAAAACTCAGGCTGGTCCCCAGGGCCGGTGCGAAGCCTCTGCGCCTGGAGTCCGACCCCTCCGTTCCGTTTCATTCCCAAAGCCCAAGATTGGGCCCTTCCTCTTTTAGGACTATTTCAATAGCTAGAAACTATTGACTCTTCCTCTTTGCCAACCCTTTTTCTGCTCTGGCAGCAGGGTTTGATTTTAAAAATCTGACCATGTTATTCCCATGTTAAAAACTCTGATGGCTTCCTTTTACCTATGTAATCCTCGTGGACGATTACAAAAGCTTGGATGATTATAAAAAGCTTTCATAATCTGGTTGAGCCTCACCTAACCATTTCATTTTCAATAGACTCTTCGATTCAGCCACAGAAACCTTATGTTCTAATGAAGCACAGATACAGTGTCCTGAATACACTTTGAGATCATTATGGCCCAGAGAAATAAACTCTGAAGTTTCCCCCTTATATAATAGTGAAAAGGACAGTATTGCTTTTCTTTGGACTGTGGCCTGAACTCCAAGCAGTAGGGGTATGGATGGCTTTAGCCTATCTTCTTTAGAAAACTTTCTCCTCCCCTCTTTGCCTCTCCTTCAATTAGTGAAATCACTCATCTATCAAATGCCCCCTGTAAAGAATTCCTCACTTCTTCTCTATGTCTCCATGTCTTTAATTGATATGTCCTAAAACCATTTAAGACATTATGACCCCTACACAAGGATGACCCCAAATTTTGTGAATTATTTTATATGTGTTGCTCCCTCCATGCTCTCTAGTACATTAATATTTCTTTCATAGCACACAAGTTATAACAACATACCTGTTATTCCTCACTGTACTCTTTCTGAACAATAGGGACCATATTTTTCCCATTTTTGTATCCCCAGTGCCTAGGACAGTCTGGTATCTAATAAGTAGTAAATGCCCAATAAATATTTGATAATGAAATGTGATAGTATTATTTCTGATTTCTCTAAACTGGCAGCTTTGTGAAGGCAGAATTCTATCTTAAGTCATATTATCACAATACAATTGTGAGCATATATTGTTTCAATGAGTGCTGTCTTTAAATGATTTTACATTATCACTCTACTTGTTACTGTAGTTTGTTTTGTGTTGGTCACTGATAGAAGATTTTAAGTCAGAAGGGGCCTTATCATTTAATACAACTCTTTTATTTCCTATAGATGAAGATTCTGAGCCAAAAGAGGCCAAGTGATTTCTCTATACCAACTAGAAAATGCTGGGTCTAGAATCAAATTCTCAGTTTTCTTAGGTTAACCAGAGTTTGTTAGATTGAATTTATGAAACAACTTCTAAAGCTTTCAATTTTTGAAACAATGCTTGCAAGGAGACCTCATCATCCAATATTTATTGCAAAAAGCATTTTTTGTAAAACTACTCTGTAAAGAGATATTTCAAGTTCCTGTTCTTAAGTTTGCAATTTTGTGGAAAGTCTCATAACCTAAGGTTGACTAATGAATGCTATTTGGCAAACGAAAACGTTTTATTTCCCTTTGGGTAGGAATTTTTTTAAGTTGGAATTTTACCTCATTTTATTTTACTCTTAATTTAAAAAGTCTATAAAGTTTAATTAGAGATCTTCAAATGCAACTTTTACTCTTTTTATTTCTAGGTGTTCTCATCATTTTTATGATTTTCACCATCTGTAGTTAGTCTTTACCAGCAGTTGTGGTTTAATCAATTAGTAATACAGAGGAATCATTAACTAGGAGAAAATGTTAAGTCTAAGAATGAAAGAGGCAGCTCTTATCTATCTTGATAGAAGTGGAGGCCTTCAGAAGTTTATTGATGATTGCAAGTATTACAATGGTATGTGCAGCAATGACGGCTATATTTTAGAAATTTTGAAATAATCCCTATATATAACTATCCTCATTTTTATTTTTATGTATTTTTTACAGATTCAAAACAAAGTTATGCTGTCTATCGATTCAATATTTTAATAAATCCCTCTGATGTTGTTGAATTAGATGCTGAACTAGGAAATCACATTTTACACCAGCCTTTAAAAGCTGCTCAAATATTTCAATCAGTAAGTTAAAAAGAAAGAAATAATTTTATGCCACATGGAATTTTTCATAACTTTTTTGTTTGTTTGAAATTACAGGTCTGTTTTACTGCTGTTAAGACTCTCTCATTAATTGGACAATTACAAACTGAAACCCAAGTAAGTTTTTGTTAAATTTAACAAAGAAAACTAAGGTGCAGTACTTCGAAGATGACTTGTGTATTTTTATTTTTAAATGACCTTAATATTATTATGTTCATATATTGTTTATTAAAAAGGACAATACATCTTTTTCAAAATTCAATGGAATATCTTAATATGCATCTTTGCTTTTTATATTATCATTTATAACATTAGACATTTTTATAATAAAGCACTTAAAACATACTCCAAATTACAGAGAATACCAATGTATCTCTGTATGTCTATCAGTCATTTAATAGCTTACAATATTTTGCCATACCTGCATCATCAATTTTTTTCTCAAATATATTAAAACAAATCCAAGACATTTTATTATTTCACCCCTACCTAATTCAGTATTAAACTGTAAAAATTGTGGGTATTTTTCTTATATAACCACAATGTCATTATCACCCCTTAGAAAAATAACAATGGTTCATTGTCTATATTGGGTCCATATTTAAATTTACCCAGTTGGGGTCTCAAGAATGTCAGCTGATTTGCTCAAATCAGTATCAAAACAAGGTCTACACATAATAATTGGTTCTTATATATCACTGCCTCTTTTAATCTAGAGCCATTTCTTCCTCTTTCCTTGTTATACTATTAAGTTTTGAAGATACTAGTTAATTAACCTGTGGAACATCTCATAATCTGGATTTGTGTGATTATGTTCTTGTGGTATTTAAGTTACCCTTCTATACATTTCTGGAAAATAGAAGTTGGCTCTAAGGACTTAATTAGATTCAGGTGCAACTCATTTTGGCAAAAATACATCATATTATCATGTATTTCATTTTGCACTACATTAGGAGAACTATAGTACCTGTTGTCCCATAGCAAAGCCTGATTGCTAAATCACAACTGATCAGTGAGTTCAGGTGATATCAGTCTCATCCCTCCAACATATGGCCTCCCATCAACTTTCACCTAATAGTTTTTGCTGCCATTGATGATAGTTGCCTAGAATCCATTATTTCAATAGGAATTGCAAGATTATTTTTCTAATTTTAGAAACCTTTCTGAATTTATTAGCTGAAATTCTATAAGAGAAGTTTTCTTTCATCAACTATTTGATTACCCTGAAATACAATTTGTACAAGAAAGGCAGAATAAATGTTTGATTTTTTTCCATTTATACATATTTAGAGAGTAATGAGTTGAAATCTAGCATTCTCTAATGGTAAACATAATTTTTTTGTTTTTTGTGTTTTTTTTTAATAGGAACTCATGACTTTTAAAATATATCTGTTGTATTTCAATGAATTTTTGGCATTCTTTGTGACCCTTATATGTTCCTACCTTTGGTCTTTGGGAGTCCCTTAAAGTTTGCTCCTGTGTCCTTTTGACACATCCTATAGTTTTTGATATCTCCCTTGGTTTCTGGCTCAAAGAGATGCACCAGATCCATCTGGTATATTTTCTGCCCACACATGGAGTCAACCATTTCCCCTGAGGAACTCTGGTTCCTTTTAGTGAGAAATGGTATTTAGAGAACACAATCTGGGCACTGATGTTCATTGCTATTGGGTTCTCATTGTTTTATAAGTCTTTTCAGTGGATACAGTGAGGAAATCTGTATTTTTAAGGAAAAATAATGAGTTCATAATTAAAATGTAAGATTATAAGTGTTTTGAATCTTTAATTTTATATTTAAATCTCTTTTATGCGTAAAATTTTGTTGCCGATAACACTAACAAATCATTTATTTACCCTACAAATATATTTACTTTATTGTAATATAATTCAATAATATAAGTTCAATTGGATCTGCAATTTTTATTAATACCATTTTTATTTTCTTATTAGATTAATATAGTGCTGAAGTTAACACATTTACCTCCTCTGCCAAGTTATAGTCTTGATCTTTGTGAGTTTCCACTTGATTATACATCTCAAAGGTTCTTTATGACGCAAGGAATAGTGATTGCAGTGACAACTGTAACCAAGTATACACAAGGTGCAAGATTTCTTTGTTCAGATGAAGCATGCCCTCTTTCAAAAGGTAAATATTAAAATTAAAATTGAAACATCAAAAGCAATTTATTGTTTAATCC
The DNA here is from genome assembly GCA_032199065.1 of Smutsia gigantea. Taxonomy (NCBI): domain Eukaryota; kingdom Metazoa; phylum Chordata; class Mammalia; order Pholidota; family Manidae; genus Smutsia; species Smutsia gigantea. Next base: position 36,253 of record JAVSCE010007313.1, on the reverse strand, counting down.
TGAATCATGTTTACAATTAGTTATGACACATTCACAGAACAGAAAAAATGGAATAAAATTAGGGGCCTCTTAATATTTATAAAGTTATTGTGGCATAATCTTTAAATACATTCCTTCTTCCCCTCCTCTCCCCCTCAACTTAACAGGTGGTCCTGTATTGCTGAAGTACTTGCTCTTCTCACACATTGTCTCATGACTGTTCATGCTGCTCCCTCTCCGTGTAATGTCCTTTCTTAACCTTTTGGCTTAATTCCATTTCAGTCCTTCTCCAGGATACCTTTTCCATTCATCCCCACATCTCTTCTCTCTGAACTCTATGTAAATGAATACAACATATCGAAATGATCTGTTTCTTATTGCTACCTATTGAAATTGTGTGTTTAACCATATCACTAGTGCCTTAGCACAGTGCCTGGCAAAAAATAGCCATGCAATAAATGTTAATTGAGAATTCAAGATGGCGACATGAGAGGTGAGACGGAGAGCTCCTCACAAAACGACCAACAGTACAAAAATTTAGTTTATTAATACAACTAACCTTAAGACAGCAACAAGAAAGAAGGCTGAACCAGACTGCATACAGACCTCACGAACTAAGCAGACCTCAAGAAACAGGGTAACGTAGGAAAGCCTTAATCCAGTGGGACCCAAGCCCTTCCCTCACCTCAGCTCACTGGCGGGAGGAAGAGAAATGGAGTGGGGCAGGGGGTGGAAGCCTGGGACTGCTGAACACCTAGCCCTGGAGATCTGCTTTGTGAGCAGAAACCTGTAGTGTGTGGTGCTCAGGAAGTTGGGGGCTCGGACAGGCAGAGTGCTTGAGAAACTGACATTCCAGCCATTTGTGGAGGAGGGGATCCACATCTGGCAGCTCTGTGTCAGAGGAGGGGTGGGCGGTCTGAGAGGCTTCCTAACAACGAGAGGGCTGCTGAAGGGGTGGGGTTTGGGTGGAACTTGTTGCATGGGAGAAGGGAGAACTGGACAAGGTTAAGGTTGTCTGGGTGTGCTCTGCCTAGCTGGTTGGTAACTTGGAGGAGCTTCAGGTGCTCCATCCCCGTGGCCTACTCAGCTCCGATGCCCCCCCCACTCCCCCGTGACACACAGCCTGCTGCACCTTCCTTCTAGCCTCTGGGCACTGCTTGCAAACTGGCAGTCGCTGTGCTGCTGTCTGGCCAGCCAGAGGGAGGCCCCGCCTACAACAGCTAGAGACGCAAAGCACAGAGGCTTACCCGTGTGTGTTTGGCCCACTGTCTTTGACAGTGGAGACAGGCACAGCAGACGGGAATCAGGAAACAGATCTGTCCTCCACCCAGACACTGGCTCCGCTCCCCTACGACCCCCAACCTCACTCTAGGGGCTGAGCAGCTCCAGAGACTGGAGTTTATGTGCACTAGTGGGCACCACACAGAAATATGAAATGTCAAAAGAACATGGTTCAGACCAAAATCTCACAAACAACAGAAAGAGGGCCAAATGAAACTGAACTCACCAATCTTCCTTAAAAAGAGTTCAAAATAAAAATTATAAACATGCTTATGGAGGTATAGAAAAATATTCAAGAACTCAGGAACAAATTTAAGTTGGAGATTCAATCATTAAGAAATTCCATATCTGAAAGGAAACATACAATGGAGGGATTTAAAAGCTGATTAGATGTAGTACAAGAGAGAGTAAATCAAATAGAAATTAGAGAAAAGGAATACAAAGAATCTGAGGCACAGAGAGAAAAAAGAATCTCTAAGAATGAAAGAATATTGAGAGAACTGTGTGACCAATCCAAATGGAACAATATTCGCATTATAGGGGTACCACAAGAAGAGAGAGAAAAGGGATAGAAAGTGTCATTGAGAAGGTAATTGATGAAAACTTCCCCACTCTGGGGAAGGAGAGAGTCTCTCAAGCCATGGAGGTGCACAGATCTCCCAACACAAGGGACCAAGGAAGACAACATCAAGACATATAATAATTAAAATGGCAAAGATCAAGGATAAAGACAGACTTTTAAAAGCAGCTAGAGAGAGAAAAAAGATCACATACAGAGGAAAACCCATCAGGCTATCATCAGACTTCTCAACAGAAACCTTACAGGCCACAAGGGAGTGGCATGATATATTTAATGCAATGAGGCAGAAGGGCCATGAACCAAGAATACTCTACCCGGCAAGGTTATCATTTAAATTTGAAGGAGGGATTAAACAATTTTCAGATAAGAAAAAGCTGAGAGAATTTACCTCCACAAACCACCTCTACAGGGCATTTTGGAGGGACTCCTATAGATAGAAGTATTCCTAAGGCTAATTAGATGTCACCCAAGGGGTAGACAAAGAGTACAGAATATGATTCATAACATACAAAGAATGGAGTAGGAAGAAAAAGGAGGAAAAAAAACCCTTTAGGCTGTGTTTGTAATAGCACATGAAATGAGTTAAATTAGACTGTTAAGATAGTAAGGGAATTACCCTTGAACCTTTGGTAACCTCAGATCTAAAGCCTTCAATGGCAATAAGTACATATCTATCAATAATCACCCGAAATGTAAATGGTCTGAATGTACCAATAAAAAGACATACAGGTATTGAATGGATAAAAAAACAAGACCCATCTATATGCTGCCTACAAGAGACTCACTTCAAACCCAAAGACATACACAGACTGAAAGTAAAGGGATGGAAAAAGATATTTCATGCAACTAATAGGGAGAAAAAACCAGGAGTTGCAGTACTTGTATCAGACAATATAGACTTCAAAACAAAGAAAGTCACAAGAGACAAAGAAGGATGTTGCATAATGATAAAAGGGTCAGTCCAACAAGAGGATATAATTTTTATAAATATCAATGCACCCAACACAGGATCACCTACATATGTGAAACAAATACTAACAGAATTAAAGGGAGAAGTAGAATGCAATGCATTCATTTTAGGAGACTTCAACACTCCACTCACTCCAAAGGACAGATCAACCCGACAGAAAATAAGTAAACAGACAGAGGCACTCAACAACATATTAGAACAAATGGACCTAACGGACATCTACACTACACTCCAACCAAAAGCAGCAGGATACACATTCTTCTCAAGTGCACATGGAAGATTTTCAAGAATAGATCATATATTAGGCCACAAAAAGAACCTCAGTAAATTCAAAAAGACTGAAATTGTACCAACCAGCTTCTCAGATCACAAAGGTATGAAACTGGAAACAAATTACACAATGAAAATGAAAAAGCCCACAAACACATGGAGGCTTAATAACATGCTCCTAAATAATAAATGGATCAATGACCAAGTAAAAAGAGAGATCAAGCAATATATGGAGACAAATGACAACAATAACTCAACACTGTAAAATCCGTGGGACTCAGCCAAAGCCATGTGAAGAGGGAAGTATATTGCAATGCAGGCCTACCTCAGAAAAGAACAATCCCAAAGTCTAAAATCACCATTAATGAAACTAGAAAAGGAAGAACAAATGAGGCAATAGTCAGTAGAAGGAGGGATATAATAAAGATTAAAGCAGAAATAAAATTGAGAGGAATTAAACAATGGAAAGAATCAGTGAAAGCAGGAGCTGGTTTTTTTGAGAAAATAAACAAAATAGATAACCCCCTAGCCAGACTTATCAAGAAAAAAAAGTCTACACAGATAAACAGTATCAGAAATGAGAAAGGAAAAATCATTATGGATTCCACAGAAATACAAAGAATTATAAGAGAATACTATGAAAAATTATATGCTAACAACCTGGATAACCTAGAAGAAATGGACAACTCTCTAGAAAAATACAACGTTCCAAGGCTGACCCAGGAAGAAACAGAAAATCTGAATAGACCAATTACCAGCAAAGAAATTGAATTGGTAATCAAAAAACTACCTAAGAACAAAAGACCTGGACCAGATGGCTTCACCACTGAATTTTATCATACATTTAGTGAAGACCTAATACCAATCCTCATTAAAGTTTTCCAAAAAGTAGAAGAGGAGAGAATACTCCCAAACTCATTCTACGAGACCAACATCACTCTAACACCAAAACCAGGAAAGACACCACAAAAAAGAAAATTATAGACCAATATCCCAGATGGACATAGGTGCAAAAATACTCAAGAAAATATTAGCAAACCGAATTTAAAAATACATCAAAAAGATCATCCATCATGATTAAGTGGGATTCATCCCAGGGAGGCAAGGATGGTACAACATTTGTAAATCCATTAACGTCATCCACTACATCAACAAAAAGAAGGATGAAAACCACATGATCATCTCCATAGATGCTGAAAAAGCATTTGACAAAATTCAACATCCATTCATGATAAAAACTCTCAACAAAATGGGTATAGAGGGCAACTACCTCAACATAATAAAGTCCATATATGACAAGCCCACAGCCAACATTATACTTAACAGTGAGAAGCTGAAAGCTTTTCCTTTAAGATTGGGAACAAGACAAGGATGCCCACTCTCCCCACTTTTATTCAACATAGTACTGGAGGTCCTAGTCACGACAATCAGACAACACAAAGAAATAAAAGGTATCCAAATTGGCAAGGAAGAAGTCAAACTGTCCCTGTTTGCAGATGACATGATATTCTACATAGAAAACCCTAAAGAATCTACTCCAAAAATACTCGATCTAATATGTGAATTCAGCAAAGTTGCAGGATACAAAATTAATACACAGAAATCTGTTGCATTCCTATACACTAATGATGAACTAGCAGAAAGAGAAATCAGGAAAACAATTCCATACACAATTGCCTCAGAAAGAATAAAATATCTAGGAATAAGCCTAACCAAGAAAGTGAAAGACCTATACTCTGAAAACTACAAGACACTCTGAAGAGAAATTAGAGGACACTAATAAATGGAAATTCATCCCATGCTCTTGGCTAGGAAGAATTAATATTGTCAAAATGGCCATCATGCCTGAAGCAGTCTACAGATTCAATGGAATCCCTATCAAATTACCAACAGCATTTTTCAATGACCTAGAGCAAATAGTTCTAAAATTCATATGGAACCACAAAAGACCCCGAATAACCAAAGCTATCCTGAGAAGGAAGAATAAAGCAGGGGGAATTACACTCCCTGACTTGAAGCTCTACTACAAAGCCACATTAATCAAGACAATTTGGTACTGACACAAGAACAGACCCATAGACCTGTGGAACAGAATAGAGAGCCCAGATATAAACCCAAGCATATATGGTCAATTAATATACGATAAAGGAGCCATGGATATACAATGGGGAAATGACAGCCTCTTCAACAGGTGGTGTTGGCAAAACTGGACAGCTACATGTAAGAGAATGAAACTGGACTACTGTCTAGCCCCATACACAAAGGTAAACTCAAGGTGGATCAAAGACCTGAATGTAAGTCATGAAACCAGAAAACTCTTAGAAAAAAACATAGGCAAAAATCTCTTGGACATAAACATGAGCAACATCTTCATGAACATATCTCCCGGGCAAGGGAAACAAAAGGAAAAATGATCAAATGGGACTATATCAAACTAAAAAGCTTCTGTACAGCAAAGGATACCATCAGTAGAACAAAAAGACATCCTACAGTATGGGAGAATATATTCATAAATGACATCCGATAAGGGGTTGACATCCAAATTATATAAAGAGCTCACACACCTCTACAAACAAAAAGGAAATAAACCAATTAAAAAATGAGCAGAGGAGCTGAACAGACACTTTTCCAAAGAAGAAATTCAGATGGCCAACAGGCACATGAAAAGATGCTCCACATCACTAGTCATCAGAAAATTCAAATTAAAACCACAACAAGATATCACCTCAAAGCAGTTAGGATGGCCACCATCCAAAAGACAAACAACAAATGTTGGTGAGAATGTGGAGAAAGGGGAACCCTCCTACACTGCTGGTGGGAATGTAAATTAGTTTAACCATTTTGGAAAGCAGTATGGAGGTTCCTCAAAAAACTCAAAATAGAAATACCATTTGACTCAGGAATTCCACTCCTAGGAATCTACCCTAAGACTGCAGCAGCCCAGTTTGAAAAAGACATATGCACCCCTATGTTTATCGCAGCTCTATATACAATAGCGAAGAAATGGAAGCAACCTAAGTGTCCATCAGTAGATGAATGGATAAAGAAGATGTGGTATATACACAATGGAATATTATTCAGCCATAAGAAGAAAACAAATCCTACCATTTGCAACAACATGGATGGAGCTAGAGAGTATTATGCTCAGTGAAATAAGCCAGGCAGAGAAAGACAAGTATCAAATGATTTCACTCATCTGTGGAGTATAAGAACAAAGCAAAAACTGAAGGAACAATACAGCAGCAGGCTCACAGAACCAAAGAATGGACTAACAGTTACCCAAGGGAAAGGGACTGGGGAATATGGGTGGGATGTGAGGAATAAGGGGAATAAGGGCTATTATAATTAGCACACATAATGTAGTGGGGGTGGTTGTGGGGTGGTGGGATATGGGGAAGGCAGTATAACACAGAGAAGAGAAGTAGTGATTCTATAGCATCTTACTACGCTGATGGAGAGTGACTGCAATGGGCTATGTGGGGTATGTGGTGGGGACTTGATAATAGGGGGTCTAGTAACCATAATGTTGCACATGTAATTATATATTCATAATAGCAAAAAGAAAATTTTAATTGAACTTCTCTTAACCCAATGCAAAATTCATTTTAAAGAATTGAAAATAGGTAGTTAAATCCAAATGCAGATTTAGCTTACTTCTGTGTTCTTTCAGGATTTCAGTACATAAGAGTGCATATGCCTGGTGCTACAGAATCCGCAACAGTAAGAAATGACTTTTTGTGTAATCTATGTTCATCTTCACTTGAAGAAGACAGAAAATTCAGAGTACTTGGTGGTAAAAATACATTTATATTTTTAATTACTATTTTTTAAAAGTTTGATATTTTAGTGTGGAAATTAAATTGAATGTATTCTAATAACTAATTATTTTATGCTCTTTGCTTTAAGATAAACAGATAGTTGAAATAATTCCTGCAAAGGCACTTCATGCCTTTCAAGGATATTCTAACAATCAGCCATTTAGGTTTCAATCTCTTACAATTTTCCTAAGAGGTAAGTAAGTTCTGTGTGAATTAAAAGAAAATTGCTGTAAAATATATAAAATATTTAATTGACTTGTTTATGCTGATATGTTATAAATGGTACTTCTGTAAATTAAGAATAGTAGGTCTTCTTATTCTTGAGAATCTAACGAATCATATTTAGCTAATGTATCATTTATTCATTTAGTCATACAAGACTTAAAAATATATTAGCACCTGTTATGTCCCAAGCTCTATGCTAAATCCCAGGATCACAATTATTTGTAGTAATGAGCTCCCATTATTTTATATGTGTGTCTTATGTAAATATTGGAGTTACTGTTTTGAATATAAGCTTCATGAGGATAGGGAATTGGCTTTTTTACTGCACATAGTAAAAACTCAATAAATATTTTTTAAATGAATGAATGAGCATTGATATATAATTGATACATGAGAACTGCATGGGAAAAAGACCTGGGATTAGACAGAGTCTGCCTTGAAGGAAGAAGTCATTATCAATATCAATCACCCAGGGAAGATGTGAGTCTTCACTGAGAAGCCAAAACTGTGAAAATGAGAATGAGGCTCAGCCTCTTTTCTTGGGCTGATATTGTAGGAATTAAACTGTTTAGGAGAGATCTTGGATGTCAACCATGTATAGGAAACTCCAGAGTTAGAAAAGTAGAGACTCAAAGAACTCTTTTCACTGTGCCTGACAAGAATGAGGCAGACATGTAAGCGAGATGATAATAGGTAATTTTTATACAGCACTTACTATATGCCAAGCACTCTTACTTATATTAACTCGTTTAGTCATAGTAACCCTATTGAGTAGATTCCATTGTTTTCTCCATTTTACAGTGTGGAACCCAACGCACAGAGAAATTAGGTAACAGTCACTGAGCTAGTGACTATATGGCACAACCAGGATTCAAACTTGGACATTCCAGCCTCAAAGTCCATGCTATTAACTAAATTATATTAAATACTACATATAAACTATACAAAATAGAAATATATTTGGCCATCTGACTTATACTTTAGTAGAAAACTCTTCAAGTAAACTCTTATATAGAACCCAAGTCTATAGGGTGCACAGATATGCTCTTTGAAGCTAAGAAAAAAAAAAGAGAGAGAGAGAGAGAAGAAAATGGAGATCACTCTTTGATCTTTACAGAGAGAAGTTAATCCTCTCTCCTTCTTGTACTCTGCTTTCATAGCTTTACAACCACCCAACAGTTAAATGGGAGATCAATATTTTAGTGTATGTTTTTAAAAATGAATTTTGAACTTTGCAAAAGTTTTGCCCAATCTGTAGATATGAGAGGAACCTAATATGTATAAGAAGGAGACTTTGGAGAGGTTGACCTACCTGTAATTTCTGTTTTGCTACTTACTATTTAGCCTTGTGCAAGTCACTTAGCTCTTAGTTTTTTCATATATGACATGGGGCAACAATAGTTATCTTACAGTTAACAATTAGGTACTGTATGTAAAGTACCTTGCCTGCAATGAATACCTTCTAAAATTATTTTATTCCCAAATAATATTATTACTTAAGAGGTCATTTTTATTAACATTTCTTGTCATTTTATACAAAGATTTTCATCTTAAGTAGAACGATCTTGTTTTTTCCTTTGATTGTATTATAGGAGACTCCCTTGTTCATATGTTACATGCTTCTTGAAGTTAATTCATCATTGCGTATAAGCATCGAAATTTTCAGGAATAAAATTGCCTCAATTTACATATTAGTGCCAGTATATATGGATAGTATACTAAACAAAAGTAAATACTTTACAACTAATTCAACTACTGAATTGTTGAATTAGTTTTAGATCTTTGAAGCATATGATCATGGACAAAGTTTGTTTAATGAATACATATTCTATGTTTAATAATTTTAGATGAATCAGTGAATAAAATGAATATAGGAAATGAGTATAAAATTATTGGAATTCCAGCCTGTGTAAAAACGTCACAAAGTTCTGTCTGTATGGAGGCAAGTAGCATTAGTTTTTGTAATCCAAAAGGTAAGGAAAATGCTAATACCATGTATTCACACATATTTAAGTCCATTTGTTCAGGAAATAAATATTGGTTGCCTATGTGCTGGACACTTTTCTGAGCACTAGGGATACAGATGTGATCAGAACTGTCAAGGTTCCCACTCTTAAATCATATGGTAGACAGTCAATAAACCTGTAAACTAATCAATGAGATGTTTTCAGATAATAAATTCTATGAAGGAAATAAATGGGATAATGTAGAACCTTGTCCATATGAAGGACTCCTTTCTTTTGGCCAAATGTTACTTTGACTTTTTTATAATTAACAATGAGAAAATGTTTCAGGATACCAAGAGTTAGAGATTAGTTAAAAGGGTTTTCTACCCAACCCTTTATTTTCTAGCTTGGGCAATTCTAAGTAGCTGTATAATCTGATAAAAAGAGCCAAATAAAAACATGGATGGAGCTAGAGGGTATTATGCTCAGTGAAATAAGCCAGGCGGAAAAAGAAAAGTATCAAATGATTTCACTCATATGTGTAGTATAAGAACAAAGAAAAAAACTGAAGGAACAAAACAGCAGCAGACTCACAGAACCCAAGAATGGACTAACAGTTACAAAGGGAAAGGGACTGGGGAGGACGGGTGGGAAGGGAGGGACAAGGGGGAAAAAGGGCATTACGATTAGCAGACATAATGTGGGGGGGGCGGGCACGGGGAGGGCTATACAACTCAGAGAAGGCAAGTAGTGATTCTATAGCATCTCACTGCGCTAATGGACAGTGAGTGTAATGGGGTATGTGGGGGGGACTTGATGATGTGGGGAGTCTAGTAACCATAATGTTGCACATGTAATTGTAGATTAATGATACAAAAATAAAAAAATAAAAATAAAGAGCCAAATAAAATAGCCCAGTGAAAGTAAAATTTTCTGAGTTCTGAACGAATCAAGAAATAAGACAAAAGAGAAAGGCAGATGGGGGCCAAAATATCATTGTTATTACTGATAATAATTTCCTTTAACTACTCTAACATAATTAAGCATTCAGTAAACAAAAGTGGAGGGCAGTAGACGTGCCTACTCTTCTAACTTGGCACACAAATATCTAAATGTAGGAAAGGCAAGTTAAATCTTGAATTAGAGTTAGATTTTTTTGGAATGCCTAGATGACCAACTGCAATAATAGAGGCCCATGCTGAATTTAAATACAGGTGGATTCTAGATACCTCTGCTTATCTTGAAGAAAAGAGCTTCTTAAAAGAATAAAAATGTTAAAGTAAGAAAGCACTACTGAACAATAGACATTTTAGTGTTCTTTTAAATATTTTTCAGTTATGAAGTGTTTCCAGATTTATTGATGTGGTAGCAGAACGTGACTTATATGTAGATGGAAAAGTATGCTTTCTCATGCTGAACTCCAGAATTAGGCAGATACTACCACCCATATGTGGCAAAAATGACACTAAGGTAGACCTCCCTTGGTCCATTGGTATGGATGAGTAGGAGTTATCATTTTTCTGTCACGACAGCCCAAAAAGAAGGGAAGAGGGCCTGGGTTATAGAGGCACAGCTATTCCTTCCAAAACTGGCCAGTTGAATTAAATCACACATCGCTTTCAGGAGTTGGACAGAATGAGGAATGGAGAAGATCTGGAATATTACAGTATAATATGTAGTACTGTACTTTAAAAGTAGAGTATAAATTGTATCTTTTAACAGCAACATTAAAATATTTCCCATTCTGCTTGTTAACCCTCATTAAAGGTGATATTATTTCAAACATAGAACTATAGAAGCAAACAGTGCAATACAGGGGCCACATGATCTGACTTTGCTCACATGGATCTTAAAGTAAGAATGAGGGATTTGCTTGCAGTTCCATGTGGACATACAGAAAGACTATTTCCTTGAGTTACATTTTCTGAATTAGAAACAATAGACCAGAGTGACCTACAATCATAATAAGAATCTGAATATGGTATCATTAAAAGAACTGCAATTTGATAATGTTTTAGATAAATGGAATTACATATCTATAATGTTATTTTCTTGTTTTAAACCCTTTTTAATATATGTGTTAACATTTACTTTCAGTACCTTCAGGACCTGAAATTAGCGACAATTTCAGGTATCTCCTTACTTTGACTTCCAGCTCATGCTGGAAGTTTGCAGCAATACTTGCCAATATCTTTGCATCACAAATTGTTCCTCTTGGGACTTACAATTTGCTCAAGCTCTGTTTGCTGATGAGTCTAGTACAGACAAGTGACCATAATAAGGAGCTGGAAGATTACCTGGATATTTTAATCATAACAAGTGATACTCTACTTGTAGACAGGTAAAATAGTGACATAATTTTTCTCAAATTATAGATTGGTCACAGATTTGCATAAATCCTTTCCACAAGCATCATTACAAGGCAAATATTTAGAATTTATCTGGGCAATATAAATACTTAAAATTTTATCAGTGAAGTTCAAAACTTTTAAAACATGAAGTAAAAAATGGACTATTTGCTTTCCAACCACTCAAAATTTCCAACCTATTTTCCCATCCAGACCTTTACAAATAAGTGCATCCTTCATAGCCTTTTTTCCCAGTTCCTAGCTCAGTGTTCTGTTTTTGTACTTTGTTTTCATTTTAAAATAATCTCCTCACTAAGAGCCAACAAGCCATTTTTTTCTTTTTCTTCAAGATTCCATTCAGTAATATGGATTCAGAGCACCCAAATAAGGCCACCAAAAGTGCTAACCTTACATTTGGGGGTATCACCCTAACTTCAGAATAAGTCTCTCCTAGGCATATGGGGCTCCCCACAAGCAAGTACCCTTTTTAAAAATTACTTAAATGTCAAAAAACTAGGAATAAACTTCTTATATTAACATCTTATATGGAATTATAAAGCAAAAACAAATTTATGGAATGAATTTTAAATTTTAAAAATAAAATTCAAGTTAATTTTAACTTAATTGGACAGATGATGTTTTGCTAAAATTAAATTACAGTAAATGTGGCACTAACTGCTACAGATTGCTCCAATTTAATCTCCCGCTAATGAGCATGAGAGTATTGTTTCCTCATAGCCTCACCAACATGCATGTTATCAAACTTCCAAAATTGCCATCCGATGGGTAGAAAAATGGTATTTTATTTTAATTTGCATTTATTTAATTGGAAGTAAGTTTTGGCATCATTTAGAGCTTGTTAAACACTTATATTATTTTTCAGTGAACCGCCTTGACCATTGTGCATTTTTCTATTAAGTTGTTTATTTCTTATTGATTTGTGATACCGCTTGTAAATTAAAGCCTTTATCTCTTTTCCTGTTTGTCATTAACCTTTGGCTTTTTCTAAAATGGTCTTTGGGGCTGTATGAGAGATTTGCTTTTTTATGTTTTGTTTTTTAAGTGAAATTTATATATAGTGAAATAACCAGATCTTAAGTATATAATTTGATGAATTTTGACAAAATGCATGCACTCCTATAGCCAGCACCACCACGATATTCAGAGCATTTCCGTCACCTCAGAAAGTTCCTTTTTTTCCCTCTTCCAATCAGTTCCTATCTCCACAGGTGATTTCTGTCACCACAGGTTAATTTTCTTATTCTTCAACTTAATATAAATAGAATCATATAGTGCATACTCTTTTGCATCTAGTCTCTCACTCAGCATGTTTCTGAGATTGACTCAGTTGTGGTATCAGTAGCTCATTGTTTTTATTGATGAGTATTATTCCATTATGTGAATATGCCAGATTTATATTTTTCCATTCTCCTAGTGATGGACATTTGGGTCTTACACATTTTGACTATTATAAATAAAGCTGCTGAAAACATTCTATTACAAGTCTTTTTGTGGACATGTGTTTCCATTAATCTTGAATAAGTTCTAGGAGTTTTTATCCTCACCAACATATGATGGTGTTAGTCAACATCAATTAAGCCATACTAGTGTGTATGTGTATGAAATGGTATCTCATTATGGTTCTAATTTGCATTTCCCTGATAACTACTGATTTGAGCTCTTTTTCATGTGCTTACTGGCTACTCATATGTCATCTTTTATGAAGTATCTTAAAGTTCTTTGCTTATTCTTATTTTTTAAATTGAGGTTTAGTTGGTATATACAATATTATATTAGTTTCTGTTTTACACACAGTGATTTGACAATTATATACATTATGCACTGTTCACTACAGTCGGTGTAGTTGCCATATTTTTTATTATATACAAAGTTAGTTTTTACGATATTATTGACTATATTCTCTATGCTGTACTCCAGTGACTTATTTATTTATTATTGTAAGTCTGTACCTCTTTATCCCTTTCACCTATTCTGTCCATCCCCCCACCTCCCTCACCAGTTCTCTGTATCTATGTGTTTCTTTTGTTTCTTTTGTATTTTAGATTCCACATATAAGTGAAATCATATGATATTTGTCTTTCTCTCTCTGACATTTCTCTTAGCATAATACCCTCTAGGTCCATCCCTGTTGTCATAAACAGCAAGATTTCAATCTTTTTATGGCTGAGTAATATTCCATTGTGTAAATATATAGATATACCAAATCTTCTTTATCCATTAATCTATTAATGGATACTTTGGTTGTTTCCATACCTTGGCTATTGTAAATAATGCTGCAATAGACAAGGAGTGCATACATCTTTTAGAATTAGTTTTTTGTTTTCTATGGGTAAAGACTCAGAAGTGGAATTACTAGATCATATGGTGTTTCTACTTTTAGTTTTTTGAGGAACCTCCATACTGTTTTCTATAGTGGCTGCACCATTTTACATTCTCACCAACAGTGTGCAAGGGTTTCCTTTTCTCCACATCCTCACCCACACTTGTTATTTCTTGTCTTTTTGATACTAGCCATTCTGACTGATGTGAGATGATATCTCATTATAACTTTGATTTGCATTTCCTTGTTGATTAGTGATGTTGAGCATCTTTTCATGGTCTATTGGCCATCTGTAGGTCTTCTTTAGAAAAATGTCTGTTCAGGTCCTCTGCCCATCTTTTAATCAGTTTTTTTTTCTTTTGGTGTTGAGTTGTATGAGTGATTTATATATATATTTTGGATATTAACTCCTTATCAAATATATTATTTGCAGTTATGTTCTCTGATTCAGTAGGTGGCTTTTTCATTTTGTTGATTTTTTTTTCTCTGTGCAGAAGCTTTTTAGTTTGATGTAGTCCCACCTCTTTATTTTTGTTTTTGTTTCCCTTACTTTAGGGAGACATATCAAAAAAAAATTGCTAGTGCTGACATCCAGGAGTTTACTGTCTATGTTTTCTTTTAGAAGTTTTATGATTTTAGGCCTTACATTTAGGTCTTTAATCCATTTTGAGTTTATTTCTGTGTATGGTGTAAGACAGTGGTCCAATTTTATTCCTTTGCATGTTGCTGTCCTGTTTTCCCAACACTATTTATTGAACAGACTGTCCTTTCCCCATTGTATATTCTTGCCTTCTTTGTCATATATTAATTGACTGTATTAAACATGGGTCTATTTATAGGCTCTCTTTTCTGTTCCATTGATCTATATGTCTGTTTTTGTGCCAGTACCATATTTTTTTGATTACTATAGCCTTATAGTATAGTTTGAAATCAGGGAGCATGACACTTCCAGCTTTGTTCTTCTTTCTCAAGATTTCTTTTGGCTAATTAGGGTCTTTTGTGGTTCTATACAAATGTAGGATTATTTGTTCTAGTTTTGTGAAAAATGCTATTGGCATTTTGATGGGAATTGTCCTGAATCTGGGGATTACTTTGGGGAGTATGGACATTGAAACAATACTAATTCTTCCAATCCATAGGCATTGAATATCTCCATTTAGTTGTGTCACCTTCGATTTCTGTCATCAATGTCTTATAGTTTTCAGATTACAGGTCTTTCACATCCTTGGTTTAATTTATTTGCAAGTATTTTATTCTTTTTGTTGAAGTTATAAATGGGATTGCTCTCTTAATTTCACTTCTGCTAGTTTATTAGTTTAAAAAACAACATTTTTTGTATATTGATTTTGTATCCTTCAACTTTACTGAATGCACTTATTCTAAATACATTTTTTAGTGGTCTTTCGGGTTTTCTATATATATTACCCTGTCATTTGCAAATAGTGACAATTTATTTCTTCCTTACCAGTTTGAATGCCTTTTATTTCTTTTTCACACCTGATTGCTATGGCTAGGATTTCCAGTACTATGTTGAACAAAAGTAGTGAGAGTGGATATCCTTCCCTTGTTTGTGATCTTAGAGGAAGACTGAGATTTTCACCACTGAGTATGATGTTAGCTGTGGGTTTGTCATATGTCATTTATTATATTGGGGTATGTTCCCTCTATACCGTTTTGTTGAGAGTTTTTATTTTGAATGGATGTTGAATTTTGTCCAGTGGTTTTCTGCAACTATTAAGATGAATAAATGGTTTTTATCCTTCCTTTTGTTAATGTGGTGTATCACATTGATTTGTGGATGTGGAACCATCCTTGCATCCCTGGAATAAATCCCACTTGATCATGGTGAATGATCCTTTTAATGTATCATTAAATTTGGTTTGATATATTTTGTTTAGGATATTAGCATCTATATTCATCACGGATATGGTCTATAATTTCCTTTTTTTGTAGTGTCTTTGATTTTGGTATTAGGGTAATGCTGGCTTCAGAGAATGAATTTGGAAGCATTTATTCCTCTTCTGTTTTCTGGAATAGTTTGAGAATGATAGGTATTAAGTCTCTAAAATATTTGGTAGAATTTACCTGTGAAGCCATTGGTCCTGGACTTTTGTTTGTTGGGAATTTTTTGATGACTGATTCAATTTTGTTAGTAGCAATCAGTCTGGATTTTCTATTTCTTCCTGGTTCAATCTTGGAAGATTGTTATGTTTCTAGGAATTTATACAATTCTTCTAGGTTGTGCTATTGGCATATAATTTTTCATAGTAATCTCTGTGTATTTCTGTGGTATCAGTTTCAGTTCTACTCTTTCATTTCTGATTTTATTTATTTGGATCCTTTATCTTTTTTTCTTGATGAGTGTGGCTAAAGGGTTATCTTTTTTTTTATCTTTTCAAAGAACCAGCTCTTAGTTTCATTCACATTTTCAATTTTTTTAGTCTGTATTTCATTTATTTCCATTCTGCTATTGATTATTTTTTTCTTTCTTTTAACTTTGGGCCTTGTTTGCTCTTCTTTTTCTAGATCCTATAGGTGTAAGGTTAAGTTGTTTGAGATTTTTCTTATTCCTTGAGGTAGGCCTGTATCACTATAAGCTGTACTCTTGGAACTGCTTTTGCTGTGTTCCAAAGATTTTGAACCATTGTGTTTCTATTTTCATTAGTCTCTAGGTATTTTTTTTAATTTCTTCTTTGATTTATTGACCCATTGGTTGTTTAATAGCATTTTTTTTAGCCTCCAGGTGTTTGAGTTTTTTCCAGTTTTTGCTTGTAATTGATAACCAGTTTCATACTCTTATGATTGGAAAAGATGCATCATATGATTTCAGTCCTCTTAAATATATTGAGACTGGTTTTGTGGCCTAACATGTGGTCTAGCCTAGAGAATGTTCCACGTGTGCTTGAAAAGAATGTATTCTGCTCTTTTGGGTTGAGTGTTATGTATGTATGTTAAGTCCATCTGGTCTAATAAGTCATTCAGAGCCACTGTTGCCTTACTGATTTTTTGTCTGGATGATCTATACATTTATGTAAATGGAGTGTTAAAGTCCCCTGCTATTATTATATTAATGTTAATTTCTCTCTTTATATCTGTTAATACTTGCTTTATATAGTTAGGTGCATATATGTTGGATGAATAGATATATAAATTATAACTTCGTGCTGGGTTAGTCCCTTTATCAATATGGAATGCCCTTCTTAGTCTCTTGTTACATCTTTGTTTTAAAGTTTATTTTGTCTGATATAAGTATTGCTACTGCAGCTTTTTTTTTCACTTCCATTTGCATGGAATATTTTTTTGCATTCCTTCACTTTCAATCTGTATGTGCCTTTAAGTTTTCAGCGAGTCTTTTGTAGGCAACATATCGATAGATCCTGTTTTTTTATCCATTCAGTTGCCTATGCCTTTGATTGGACCATTTAGACCTCTATATGTAGAATGATTATTGATAAGTATGTACTCATTGCCATTTTTTTAATTGTTTTCTGGTTGTGTTTGTTGGTCTTCTCTGTTCCTTCTTTCATTCTCTTCATTTGTGAATGATAACTCTCTTTTGTTTTATACTTGGATTCCTTTTCTTTATGTTTTGTGTACCTATTATAGGTTTTTGATTTGTATTTACCGTGAGGTTTGTAGGTGACGTCAAAGTATATAGCAGTCTATATTAAGCTGCTGATCACTTAAGTTTGAATTCATTCTAACACTTTGCTTACTTTTAAATGGTGTTTTTCTGGATGTACATTCCTGTCACATATATGTACCATGAAATTCTTTTCTCAATCTAACACATTTTTTTCTTAAAAGATATTTTCATGAACAGACTTTTTAGTTCTGATGAAATCCAATTTATAATTTTCTTTTGTTTAGTGTTTTCTGAGTTCTATTTAAGAAATCTTTTCCTAATACAACATCATAAAGATATCCTTTATATTTTATTCTAACATTACTGTCTTAGCTTTCACATTAGGTCTGTTTTATGTTACAAGTAATTTTTGTACATGGTGTGAAATAGGAGTCAAGGTTAATCTTTTTCCTATTTATTTATCCAATTTTTTCATACCACTAAACAAATGGAATTTCCTTTCCCCACTGAGTTACTTTGGTACTATTATTGAAAATCAGTTGAACTAGGTATAAACTATATATAAAATTGAACTGGCTATACATCTATTTGAACTCTTTTCTGTTATTTTGACCTATTTGTCTATAATTATGTCAACACCACGCATTCTCCTTTATTGTAGCTCTGTGTTAAGTTTTGAATCATATGGTGCAATTTTGTTCTTCATTTTCAAGATTTTTCTCCAATATTTTAGGTCCTTCTCTTATAAGGTTTAAGCATTTTCTTATAAAGTTTTGAATCTGTATCAACCTCCCTTCAGCTCCTCCCTGCCAAAAAGCCTTTAAAGATTTTAATTGGAACTGCATTTAACTTATAAGTTAAATTTATAAATTTATAAACCAATTTTGGGGAAAATTTATATCTTAACAATGTTTAGTCTTCCAATCTGTGAATATGGTATATATCTCCATTTATTTAAATCTTCCTTAATTTCTCTCAGCAATGTTTTATAAAAGTCATGCATATATATTATTGATTTCTAAGTATTTGTATATTTAATACTATTAAAAATGGTAGTTTTATGAATTTATTTTTTGAAATATGTGCTGGGAATATATAGATATACCATTTATTTTTGTATTTTAACCTTGTATTCTGTGACCTTATATCACTGTTTGAAAAATTCCTTAGCTGGTTTCAATGTGTATCCAAATTTGAGGTCCATTGTTCAGTGTAAGAAGGTTCTCAGTCTGACTGCACATTAGGATCACCTGGGAGAATTAAAAAAAAATTTATGAATGTGGCCCATTCCCAGAGATACTAATTTACATGGTTTGAGGTGGGGTTTGGCATTGGAATTTTAAAAAATTCCCCAGGTGATTTAAATGTGAACTACAATTGAAAAATACTGCTGTATAGGCTTGCAAAAGTTTCTTTCTAAATCTTACTCCCCCATTTTATGTATCTTCAAACTAACATCCAAATTTCTTGGAATGGTGCATACACTAGACATTTTATAGCATCTACCTATCCTATGATATCTGCTCATCATAGCTGATTACACCATTAAGCTATGTAATGTTATGAATTTATAAGCTAATTATATTCCTCGCTTAGAATTTAAATTTGAAAAAATGAAGAGGCTCAGGCAATTGGCAAAGAGATTAGAAAGCAAAAGGATGTTTCGAGAGTTACCATGATACATAGGCAGCAGGGATAGTCAGGATGGGTTGTTGGCAAGCCTAAAAGCAAAAATTTTGAATAAACAAAAGAAAACGATCTATAAAAAGAGGAAGGCCCAGTTTAAGTGTCATCTCTCTCTAACTTTCTCTGACTTCTTTCCAGGAAAAAATAATACTCTTTTATGGATGTTCTCACAACATTATTTTTGTACTTATCACATTCTGTTTTAGTTTTCTCTTTATGTCCCTCTTTCTAGGCATGAGCTTTCCAAATTAAGAACCAAGTTTCATATGTTTTTATCCCTAACACAAGTACTCAATAAATGTTGAATCAGATTAAATTCAGTTGTGTAACTGTTACACATAAAAATTATGAAAATCAAATATTAAGTAATAGTAATTAATAACTTTTTTTTTCCCCCAGGCTTTTGAATTTTAGTATAAACCTTGTGCCCCGTGGTATACGTCATCCAGTCTCTACTGAAATTTTTCCTACTCTGTCCGGGAATAAGTATGGAACTGGAGCAGTTAGCATTCAAGCTGGCAGTGCTTTGCTAGCTAAAGGTGGTATCTGCTTTATAGGAGACATGGCTTCACACAAAAAAGATAAACTTGAACAGCTTCAATCAGGTAAACAATATTTTTTTAAATTAATTTTCACCTGTTTAATTTATAGACTTATCAGTGTCAGGGAGTTACTTAACAGCTAAAATTCTACATATTTTAGGAATTGAGAAATTATATTAAATGATCTTTCTCATTTTACCTTTATAAATAAATTTTTAAAAAAAGAGGAGTTTCATGTGCTAATGCTGTTTTACCCTTTGCTCTCAGTTGTCCTAACACGAGTTTGTATTGGGCCCCATTTATTTCCTTATCTTGTCTTATTGCATTAGCTAGGACTTCCATTATGATGTTGAAAAGCAGTGGTAAGAAGTGATGTCAAGGAACATCCCTGTCTTGTTCCTGATCTTAGCAGGAAATCAAGTTTCTCATCATTAAGTGTGATGTTAGCTGTAGGTTTTTGTAGATGTTCTTTTTCAAGTTGAAAGAGTTCTCTTCTATTCCTAATCTACTGAGAGTTTTTTAAATAAAATGAGTATTGGAATTTACCAAATGCTTTTTCTGTATCAACTGATGTGATAATGTGGTTTTTCCTCTGTAGCCTGTTGATACAATGGATTACACTAATTGACTTTCAGTTGTTGGACCAACTTTGCATACCTAAAAAAATCCTACCTGGCTATGGTGTATAATTCTTTTTATACATTGTTGGACTCAATTTGCTAAGATTTTGTGAAGGAAGGATAGAAAAGAGAATAGGATGTTTCCACATATTTTTCTTTGAGTTTTAAGTGGATGGAACATGATATCCCTAATTGTGAGTAATGCACACAGAACCATTTGAGGAGGAGAAATACTGAATTTGGTTTTGAACATGAGAATTTGATGTATATATTTCCCTTAACCATTGTAGTTCATCTTCTTTTTCAATCTTTTTCTCTTTTACTCCTACACAGATGGCTTACTTCCTTTTATTTTTTTCCCATATTAAAGAATATTGTTTAATTTCAACTCCTTGTAAGCCTGCACTATATGACAAATCTCCTAACCCTCTGCCTATTCCACCCACACACTGACCACCATTCTGGCTACATGCTTTGTTTGGACTGCTGGTTCTCTTCAAGTCATGGGACACATAAACCTTAAAATATTTTTCTTGCCTTGTTCTATGTTCTTTTAATCTAATTTAGCCATATCTTACAAAACAATCAAATTTACTTGTATCTTTACTATCCAAAGTTTAGATGTTAAAATTCTTAATAATATTTGTTATTAATTTGTAGATATATAGACTAAAATTAACTTAAATAACAAATGGGTAATATCTTTGGATTTAGTTGTAGAAAGCAGAAGCATCACAGTTCACATCCCAGGAAAGAAGTCTGGGGATAATACTGATCAACAAATGACTTTTCCAGTTCAGTGCAGTTTTTGGTCTTTTGTTGATATGGATTCATCTTCAAGGAGGAACACTCAGAAAACCAATGCTCTAATTGGTCAGATGGTAAGGTATATGCATATTTTATTGTCTGAATGTTGTTCAGGAATTTTAATCACAGATTTTAGTCTTAATGTTTTTCTTGTTTTATTATTAAACTGTCCTATACTTAATTGGGTACTAGAACTAAGTAATAACACAGTTGTTTGAAATTTTTCATGTAAGTCATGGGGAGGTATTAATGAATAATGTGTAAGAAATACTCAATGAAGAGCATTTAAAAAAAATTGGTCACTATAAAGTTTCCATGCTATTCAGGAGTCATTCTAAATAATAATAATAACAATAATTTTTATAATTATTGTTATATCATTTAATATAATCAAATATTATAACAATATAAATATATTAATGATTTAAATGATAAATCATTAATTTATAAGTATTCCAAAGTGTTTGTGAAAATACCAGAGTTTAATGTTTGCCTTTTACATTTTCATTTGATATAGGATTACAGTTTGATCCCAGTTAATCTTGTAGAGACATTTGGGTTATTGATTAACTGCAATGAATCATCTCCTTGTCACCCATTTCTTCCTACTGTGCAACACACTTTAAAGAAAGCCATTGAGCCTGAAGGACTGCTTCATGTAGCTTCTAAGCAGTTCACAACTAATGATTTTGAAAAGGTAAAGGTAGAAAAAATGATTACCAAAATACTTGTGCTGATGTTTCTCAATTTAAATAGAGCTTTCTTTGAGTAGTCAATTTTATTTCTTTAGAATTCTTTTATTTCAACTCCTTCTGGCTTTTAGATACCTTAAGGACATTATATAGAAAATACTTAGGATTATAATTAAATATAAAACTGTATAAAGACATAGATATTAAAATGTTGAGTTTATTCTTTGTACCACTATCCAAATCACCATAGCTTGAAAAATCTCAGTGGAAAGAAAGTCAAAATTGAATATTTCTATAGAAAATTATGAAAAGAGCTTGTATAGATACAGGTGGTATAGTTTTTTATATTCTGCAGATGATTCAAAGAGATTCCTGTTATATAAATTTTATCAAGTCAGAGTTCTGACTTCAGGGAATCTGTCATGCCTCACTAGCCCACTTTAATGTTCTGACATGAAAACATGGGGCGTGTTCAGAGAACTTGAAAGTAGGTGATGTAAATTTAGTAATGATTCTCATAGCTATTAAAGATATTCAAGTATTTACAAGTGAAGCCCTTTTAGTATTAACTATTCAGAAATCTGCCCACAGTAAAGTATCTAGGTAGGAGAGATAAAAGGCAGGAAATGTTGGGAAATGGGAATCTATGGGTCATTACAATTTTTTTCATACCTGCTTTACTTGTAGGCATATTGCATGGGTAAAAAGTTGAAAGGTGAGGTGGACTTAAAAATGAATTATGAGCATGGTTTATTCACATAGATTAGAACAGAAAAGGAATAATATTTATGATACAATAAGGCCTTTTTACTTGTTTTAGTTTATAAGAAAAAAGTGGTTAATCTCTAGGAATTAGGGTACTGAATATATAGACACACAAAGAAGCCAGAGATATTTTTGCCCAGTTTTCCTCTGGAAAAAAAAACATGGATTTATTAATTAGTCAGCTATTTACTGGATAGTTTATATAGTTGAGTCTATTTCTATTCTTTTATAGTGTTAAAAAACAAAATTTATCCAAGCAAATTAAAGATCTAATTGGCTTTATTAAGTGATTCATGAATCAGGCAGCATTCTTCTCTAGCAAGTAGAGAGATGCTCCAAAGGGCAACAGGAAGGATGACAGGCAGGACAAGAAAGTCATAAACAGAAAAAAAAAAAAAAGAAGGACTATTTTGGGTGAGATCACCTTCATTTGGGACAAAAGGGTCTTATTAGGTGGATTGCTTTGGAGGACAGAGAGGACAGCTGTGACATTATCTTATCCATGCTGACCAGAAAATTCCTGACTGACTGCATTTCTGGGGGAGGTTGAAACTGCAGTTTAGTTAGGCATTAAGCCCTGGGTTGATGACTGGGCCTGTCAGAGTGACACCATGCTGAGCCTATGTCTTTCTTTTTAACAATAGTCACACAGGAAAGGAAAGAAAATATATAAATTTTCTTCCTTAAATAGTTTATCACAGTTCAGGTAAAAGCAAGATACACAAAACAATTAAAGGACAATTTAAGTGCAAGCTGGGTGGTGCTGACTGTATTTTAGGAATTCAGTTAGGAAAATACCAAGTAAAATGTAAAAGTTGGAAAGACTTCACAAAGGAGGTTGACCATAAAAATGCTGGGCCTCAGATTTAAATGATAGGAAGGATGGCTATTCTAAACAAATAAAAAAAGGAGCGCAGACATGAGAGCAGAAATGAATATACAATGGAAAACTAAGAAGACCTGCCTAACTGTAGCAAAAATATTATGGAGTCATCAGGATTAGTAATTGGCAAATTTACAATAAGCCTTGAAGATCAGACAAAAGAGTCTATAGTTGATCTGTAGACTTTATTAGGCTAGTGAAATAGTGAAGATGATTTCTCCAGAAGATAAGTCTGTCCATCACCAAGATTGCATGGGATCTGTTGCACCTGGGCTCTCCAGGAGGCGGACTGAGATGGGGTTTAGTGTGCCATTGCTTAGTAAGGAATACTCTTCTTTCAATATCTGTAGAAGGGATAAGGGAGCAGGAAGAGGAAGGGGTCAAGCTGCGATGCAGGCCCAGAGATAGTCTCTGGTGGCCCCACGATGAGCTCTTGGAGCTAAAGGACCCGCCAGAATTGTTCTGTTTTGGAAAGAAATAGAGGGGCCTTATAACACCCTCCCCAACTTTCTCCTCAATCATTCATTTGATGTGGGCTGTCCTGAGGCAATCTTTGAAGAAGTCGACAGCTGGAGGCCAACCCCGACAGCACTCCCAGTAGCTGGCCCAAAAAGCAATTTAGGTGGTATATCATTGCACCTCCATAGGGTAAAACCTAGAGAGGGCTACTGGTATCACTAACAGTATCATTATTCAGTTCTGAAGGCCTGGGGAGGACTGTGGAGTGTAAAAAGAATAAAGAAGACAGGACATATGCAGATCCTTTAAAAAGTTATATATAAATGTAAATACTATCGTTAATAGCAATCTTATTGTTACAGGGAGGGGTCTTTCTCATCCTTTGTCCATGTGCCTTGGAGAACCCCTCTTCCAGCGCACATGAATAAGGAATACAAAGCAAGATGAGAAGGCTAGAAGAGAGTGTTATTTAGCAAGGAGAAAGTACGCTCCCAAAGAGAGCAGGCAGCCCGAGAGGTCAGGACCAGCACTGCTTATCTGAATACTTGTTGGTTTTACAGAAAAGTGTGAGGGGTGGATTAACAGGTTCAGACCATATAACTGCTCTGATTCTGTGCTGCTCTTATTCATAACACATACAGAAAAACCCATAGGTGGTGGGGAACGTTCTAATGATGATGTGAATGGGCCAAGGTCGTTCTCAGACAGGTCTCAGTGCCCTTTGCACAAGCATCAGCCTTGGGGATTTAATGCTAATTTAATCTAATGATCATGTGAATGGGCCATGGTCTCCTGGACATGTCTCGGTATCCTTTGAGCAGGAATCAGCCTTGGGGATTTCCCATCCCTGTCTTCCTTCTTGTTTTAGGCAAAGAGTGCATATAAACCCATCTAGAAAGGTATGGACTTCTACCTCTCCCTTCCTTTCTGCCTAGTCTAACATAGGCAGGAGGAGAGACATAGAGGAAGAGGTGCTAGACTGAGTCAAGGAGGAGGCACCAGGGACCACCATGAGTGTAGGAAATGGATTCTTGGAAGTTGAGGGAGAATGTGCTGTGGGGTGGGGTGGGTTGTTTTGCTTCACAGTTACTTCGATGCACAGGCTCTGTCTTGAGGTTGGCAGGTAGCCTAGATACCAGGCTAACTTCTGTGACCAACTTATCCTCACATGGGAGACTTATTGTAGGTGGTGACTGCTCTAGTGGCTTTTAAATGGTGAACGTGTGCCCACCTAGGAAGAGGCAAAAACAACCAAGGATCCAAGAGAAAAAGACAAGGAGTCCTTAAAGTAGCATAGAATCCCCCTTACCTACACCATTACTGAGTACAGTATTAAGATTACTCATGGTCACCAAAATGTTGTTGGGCATCCAATATGGGGACATCTCCCTGCACCCTAGGTGAGACCACAACCTGTGGAAGGGTTCTTGACTCTGATAAAGAATTCATCAACAGGTAGAGCAGGTAAAAGCAAAAAGTAGTTTAATAAAGCAAAGTATGCACTCAAGGATGGAGTGTGTACGCATGCTCCAGAGGTGAGCAGCATGATGGGCTTTGTGTTAGGTAGTCTTATAGCTGCAGTTTAAGCAGGGGTGGAATATTCATCAGGTTAGGTGGGGTTTTCTGGGAATAGGGAGAGGATTTCTGGGAAATAGAGTGATGCTCTCTTTTTGTCCTTAGATGGTCTTCCTTGGAACTGTCATGGTGCCAAGGGGTGTGATTTTTAGTATGCTGATGAGTGTGTAATGTACTTTGAGGTGAAGTCAGGTTTAACTTCTCCTCCATGTTGGAACTAGTCAGTTTTGGTAAGTCTGGTATCTATACCCTCCGTCCCCACATTGCACAAGAACAGTTTACATGGAATGTTTAGAATATAAACAAGCATCTAACTGAATGTAAACACCAGCCAGAGTCCCCAAATCCTTTCCTGCTCATGTCTGGTTATCTACCTGCTGTAACATTATTATAGTTAATTTTTCCTTTTGGTTCTGAGTTAAAAAAGCAGAAAACAATTAGGATGATGAAAAGTCTGGAAATTTTGTCATTGAATAAGGACTTAAGGAACTGGGAATTACTCAGAAAGTCCCAAAGGACAAAACTCAGAGAAAACAGTGACAATCATTTTGTTGAAGATTTTCCTTTACCCCAAATTTTACTGAATCTTCAAGGCCCACCTTCACAGTGCCTTCCACATTCCTCACGTTCAGTTGTGTTCTTTAAAAGGAAGGAGGGGAAGTAGGAGAAGTAGCTTGTGAGAGAAAGTTATAAGGAAATAAACTCAAAGAATGAAAGCTATTCAGAGGGAAATTAGGTTCTCAGAAAAGTCTCTCTCCCTTGAGTAAGCCTTTATTCTCCTGGAAGCAGACTTGATAGTCATTCAAATACATTGCACACAACATTTCTGCAGTAAGAGGGAGGAAGAGATTACTCTGGGTAAACTTTAATATTCTTTGCAACTATTAGACTATGATTTAGGGTGCTCAGTGACTGTGGCATGGCCTCAGATATTTAATCAGGATTGATGTAAATAAATAAAACATGAAAACTTTTAAAAATAAAATGACAATGTTCTTTGGTTTTTGTAATATAGATTCCATAATAAAGTTTGAATTATATTTTTCACACTTTTGATTTAGCTACTGGCCTTTGCAAAGAATTTGAATGTAGAACTCAGCTTGGAGGCAGAAAGAATGATACATGGCTATTACCTAGCAAGCCGCAGAATCAGAACAGATTCTATATATGGATCAAAATTATCAGCATCTGCATTAAAATATTTGTAGGTATTCAATACAAAATTTTAAAGCCAAAATTGACTTTTAAATAATGTAGCTATTTGTCTTTGTCACTTATTTTGTTCTTTGATTGCTGGTTGGTTGGTTTATAATTTAACTGTTGCAAAAGAATTTAAGATGACCTAACAATTCCTTTTGTTATATTGTTGCATCATTTGTACTTGCAATCATTTGTTTTCACTAAATTAATTTTTATTAGACTTCCTGATGAGATGTGTTGAGAACAGTACACTGATTTATTATTTATTAATGTGGCTGTTCATATTCCAGGTATTTTGTAGTTAAACCCAGAAAAAATTCTTAATATATTAAGTATATTGTTCCTTGTGCTTTTAAATACTTGAACAGACTCATCTATTATTGTTCCTTGAAAATTTTTTTTACTAATTTTTTATTATAAAAGTAAAGTATGCACATAGTAAAAGAAAGGTCTAAAATAGTAAAGTATCCTACTAACCTACCCATTCCATCCCACTTCCTAGAGACAATCATTTTTAACAGTTTTTATGTATCTTTCCAGAAATTACACATTCAAATACTAGCCTAAACAAATGTTTAAATATATGATGTATGTTAAATATATATGTTATTTGAATGTTATATCTTTTAGATGTATATGTTATTTAAACATATATGTAGGTGGTCCCTCACAATGGTTTGACTTATGATATTTTGACTTTATGATGGCATGAAAGCAATATGCATCCAGTAAAAATCATACTCTGAATTTTGCATTTTTATCTTTTGCCAGACTAGCAATATGTGGTAGGATGACTCCTCATACTGCTGAGTAGTGGCAGTGAGCTGCACTCCTCGTCGGTCTCACAGTCACAAGGGTGAATCACAGATACACTTAGAACCATTCTGTACCCATACAACCATTCTGTTTTTTAGTTTTGGAACAGAATTCAGTAAGATATATGAGATATTTGACACTTTATTATAAAATACGCTTTGTGTTAGATGATTTTGCTCAGCTGTAAGCTAATGTAAGTGTTCTGAGCATGTTTAAGGTAGGTAGCTGAACTATTATATTCAGTAGGTTAGGTGTAATACATACATGTTTTATTTATGATATTTTCAACTTACAGAGGGTTTATCAGGACATAACCCCATCATAAGTTGAGGAAGATCTATAAATATAAATATATAATACATAAACATAAATATGCACGTATGTTCATATGTATGTTCTTTTTTGCCCAAATGGAATTATGCATGGTTTACATATCACACTATCAGCACATAAAGAATTACCTCATTCTGTTTTAATAGCTGCGTTACAGTTTTTCTGTGTTGTGATGTAGCTGTATCACAATTAAAACAGTCTCCTATTGACACAACATTGCTTCGTTGGATATAGATTAATGTTTAATCTCAAACAAATTCTGAAGTAGTACCAGGAGTAAAATAACCCATTAAATAAATAAGCATCTTGTTATAACTGCAATATAAAATAAAACAAGTGAAGGACTGGCAGAAAATGTCAAGTATAGGTCTATAAGAGATAAATGTTTAGTTAATTTCCCCAACTGTGTATCTTCATAAAACTGAAAAAAAATGCTAAAGATAAAACCAGGTAGAAATCAACTGTGATGTTTTAAAATAGTTTTAAAACAGAATTGTATAATGCTTTCTACCTTCTGAAGTAATATTTAAAAAAATCAATACTCAATACTCAAAGCTTAAAAGCTTGAAAGTCCTATTTTCTCATAATGTTTTTTTAGCTGTAGTAAAAAAAGATATATTTTATTTAAACTCACATAGCCTCAGTTTACATTTGACTATATTGATCCAAAAATAAAGCAGAGTTCATCTTAATATGATAACTCTACATTTCTCCATTGTAGAAATAAACACTAGAGGTGGAAATGGGGTTCATGAAATAGCAAAGTAAATGAACGCTACTCAGAAGAGTCGTTCATAGACAGGTACAAATAACACCATCCTTGCTTTTCTAGAGAAGTGGAACTGAACCCGTACTCTCTTCTCTTTGTTCTGTCCTGATCGACATTTTTAGGAGGATCTTGGGTGAGAACGTAAGGAAAATGATAATCAAATTTGTAAATAAACAATGCGAGAATTTTCATGGCCTCAGATGATGATCTTAGTTTAACAAAAAAGAAAATTAATAGGAAAAATGTTATATCCTCATGTAGGTCCCAGCCTCCCTAATATAGGTGTGAATGGATGGGAAAAAGAATTAGGCGGCTTTATATGAGAAAGATTTGGGATTTCATTCTTTTTATGTTTACTATGAGTAAACAATGTAATATGGCTGTTAATACCATGATTTGGGGTTGTATTAACAGAATATAGTATCAAGAGTAAGAAAATGCTAGTTCTGCCTCACTTCTACTCTGCTTATCAAGTCATGCCTGAGTACTACACTTAAAAGGAATATTAACCAAATCTAGACATGATGAGAGTAGCCAGGATGATGAGAGGCCCGAAAATTATGTCTCATGACATTAAAGGAACTAGGAATGTTAATGTTGGAGAAAATAAAATAGAGAGTAACTAGAAAAGTTGTCTTTGCATATTTAAGAGCTGTCACATTTAAGAAGTATTAGACTTGTTCTGTAATCCCAGAAGACAGAACCAGGGACCAGTGGGTGGAAATTGCAGTGAAACCAATTTCAGCTTACATTTATATGATCTTTGTGGGTGAGTCCCACAACTTTCAGATGCTTTATTTGAAATCATGATAACCTTATGAATTATTAGTATTCCCATTTTATAGCTGAACTTCAAAAAAGATAGAAATTAAATGATTTATACAAAGTCACATAGCTAGTAAATTCT
This sequence comes from Smutsia gigantea, assembly GCA_032199065.1. Taxonomy (NCBI): domain Eukaryota; kingdom Metazoa; phylum Chordata; class Mammalia; order Pholidota; family Manidae; genus Smutsia; species Smutsia gigantea. Next base: position 6,855 of record JAVSCE010007313.1, on the reverse strand, counting down.
TGAGTCTTGGCCCAGGTTTTCTGGTTCCCAAGTCCAGCAACCATTCAAGTATATTATACAAACTTAATGAGGGCTTAAAGAAGATTTTTTCAGATAACCAAAGCTAATTCAAAAATAAGGAATAAAGGAATGGATTGCCTCATGATTCCTAGTGAATCCTAGGAAAAGTTCAAGAGACTGAACAGTAAGTAACCTGTGATGTTATAGAGAAAATTCAATTGTGTATGGGAGTTTGAACTTTGATCCCTGAGATTTCTTCCAACACTGAAATTTCAAGATTCTATGAGGACTTCAAATAGACAAAGAACTGAAAGAAAACTGCAAGGATATGTCTGTAAGAGATAGTTAATTTTCCCAACTGTGTATTTATCTGAATAAAACTTGGGGAGAAGGTATAGAATAATAAAGATAAGCCATGGAGGAAAGCAACTCTTTGATAATATAACAGGATACTTGCTTGTTCTGGAATAGTCTTTGTCTTTTCAACTCAGTAGGAAAAAAATGCTTTGAAAAAAACAAAAATTGTTTTAAAAGAAAAAATATGCTGATCTTTAAGATGTGGCTTATGTTCACATGTCTTGGTTTGTTCTGCCAAAATACATATTATCTTTATAATATGAACATATTTTGAATGACATCAATTTTCTTTTTTAGAGTTTCTCTGTCTGAAGCCCATGCTCGACTGAACTTAAGGAAGAAAGTGCTTAAAGAAGATGTACTAATTGCAGCTTTATTATTTGAAACATCTCTCACATTGAAATATGGTAATCTATTAAATTATTAATGATCAGTACAAATAATTATATTTAAACTTAAATATTCTTAGTCTGTTAAAGTGTTATATATATATATTTAAAAGTTATATGTTTCTATCAGGAAAGGCGTATTCACCTTTGAACATTTACTATTTGTAGGTAGATTCATTATCTGATATTAAGTTCTTTATTGTACATGATTGTTTCTATACCTAAGCTTTTGAATTGCTTAAAGAATTCTGAAAAAAATGTGTACTTAATACAACACATGAAATAATTTTATCTTTCTTTTAAAATAACATGCAACATTTGTCAAGCAGTCTCCCACAGTCAGGCACATGGCCAAAGAAAACGATTATCTTGCATCACTGCCTTCTCTGAATTGCAAGTTATAGTACTATGACCATAGCCCTTAATTATTTGAAATGAATGGACTTATTATGGTTTTGAAAATAAAAACATAAAAAGTCTCTTGAGAATAAAGAGAGTTATACTCAAAAAGTTCTTTGTTGAATTAGATGAGACATTAATTTTGATGAGATGTACCATCCTTAAAACCAAACTTTGATTACAACCCTTTTTTTGAGTACAAAAAAAGAAACATTATTTTATGTACTATAAAGAAAAAATGCTGCCACTTTTACCGATGTCATCAAAATTGTTAAGACACAAAATTTCGGCAAGAAGACAAAAATATGTCTTTGAATTTAAAAACTATGGTATTATAATATTAAGTACTCCTGTGGAAGAACATAGCTGTTTTCACTTGGTAACTATTTTGTCAGGACTTTCTTGATGCATTTAAGAAAGCATTTGTTGAGGAAAACAAACCTATGTGAAGATTTTTTTTTTCCTATAGTTACTTCTTGTTTTCATAATGAGTTTCAGCAGGTATATTGATTTTTAAGTTTTAAGCAAAACAATGTCAAGAGCTCCTCAAATGTTACTTTAAACGTAGCAGGAAAATGATCCCTACTCAGGGATATTTTTCTTAGCTGTGAAAACCAATAGGTTGTGCTCATGAACTAGATTTAGGAGTTGGGGCAAGTGGAAGAAAGAGGAATTATGAACTCCCAGGTTTCTGCCTTCAGCAATTAAGTGGATCATAGTGCCACAGACTGAGACTGGGAAAAAGAGGAAAGGGTTTGGAGAAAAATAAAATTATAGATGTAAGTTTGAAACATCCTACAGATCTATCAATGGACAGATAAAAGAATCTGGAGTTTGGAAGAGAGATCTAGGCTAGATATATAACTTAGGAATCATCAGCACAGAGATGGGACTCAAAGCCACGGACTGGAAGAAATCACCTGGAGACCATACAGAGAACTCCAGGGCTGCCTTTTAAGAAGTCCAGTATTTCGAAATGGGGTTGAGGAGAAAGATTTAACATAGGAGACTGAGAAGGACTAGCTAGTATATAGGAAGAAAATCAAGTGTGGGGTTATAGACGTCAGGAAAGGAGAATGTTTCCAATACTCAACTGTAGCAAGTAAGATTCTCTGCCTGCTGAGAGTACGATTCGATTTGGCAATCTAGAGGTCATTAGTGCCCATGATCAGAGCTATTTCAGTGGATGGGGATCTGGGTGGGGTAGGAAGCGAGGATATGGAGCAAGCACACAGAGATAACTTTGACATGTCTGACTACAAAGATGAGGAAAGAAATAGGGTATTAGCTGGAAAAGGATGTGTGGTCCAGGAAGGTGTTACTATTTTTGTTTATTTTTAAAGATAAAAGATAATAGATCAGATATGTGCAGTAGAGAGTAAACTAATGATACTACCGAAAAGAAGGAAGATCAGAGGAGTGAAGCTCTTAAAAAGGTGAGAGGGGATGGGATCCAGAGCACATCTGAGGGTATTTGGTCTCTGATAGAGAAGTCACTTACTTTTACAGAAGGGAAGACAATGGAAATCAGGGAGCTCTGCAGATCTGGTCACAGACTCTACACAAGGCCATCAGCTAAAAATGAAAGGCTTGAGAAGAATGGGGTGTATCCCTGTGGGGGAGAGAAAAGCAAGTGTGCTAGACAAACTCAGCAGGCCTGTGAGGCAGTACAAGTGCCAATCTGAAGTTTCTGTGATTCATTTAAAGGGAAACTAAGAAATGCCAATTATTTGATTTTTCTGTCTAGAACTCACAAAATGTTGAGTTTGTGCAGAGTTGAGGCTTAGATAGGTGAGTGTGGCATTGTGTTGCAGAGGGGCAAGGTGGGGGTGTGGAGGGGACAGGCAAGAAAGGGCCTCAAATTGGTTAAAAGAGGGCAGTATAGTGAGGAAGCAGATTGGAGGTCTCGAGAGAAGACTTAGAAGCTGGAAGGATAGGAAGTAGTGTAGAGGAACATTTTAAGTGATGGTTTTGAAGTAAGTTTCTGGTGGTGTTGGTTTCCTGTGGCCTTAGGAATGTGTGGTGGAGGTAGAGGGAAAAGTGTCAGGACACAGGGAGGTGGGGAATCAAATGGGTCAATCACAGGGAACCACTGAATGCCAGGAGTTAGGGAAGACAGGAAGATCGTGAACCAAGTGCTGAGAACTGGTCGCTGATGTTGCTGTGGAAGGGGAGAGGGTGGTAAGGCCTGGTTGGCATTGGCGTCAAGGGAAAGATTTTTATAGAGGCAAGCAGGGGCAAGAATGGTCTGGAAGCAGCAAAGGGGCAGCAAGGTAAGGGTGTGGGGTGTTTGAGAAACAGCGGCTTCACTTTAGAGAGCAACAAGGAAAGCAGTGTTCTCAAGGGATAGCAAGGTTTCTGGTAACGTAAAGCAGTAAAGAGGGCAGTCACAGAAGCCCGAGACCTTATAAATGTTTTCTGATGACAGACAACTCTAGAAAGGTAGGCGCTGTCTGCTTGGCTAGGAAGTACATTCCTGACCAGTCACGTCACGGCACTCATTCAAGGAATCAGTCAACCAAACAGAATTGAAGAGCTCACATATCTAAATTACTATCCTGCAGTAATAGGCACAGGGGTTTGCTTTTTTAAATTGTAGTAAAATATACATAAAAGTTAACATCTATCATTTTTAAGTGGTGTTAAGTACATTCACCTTGTTGCCCTCATCCATCTCTGTAACCTTTTCATCTTCTGAAACTGAAACTGTTCCCACTGAACAGTAACTCCCCATTCTGTCCTTCCCCCAGCCTTATCTTTATGAATTTGACTTTTCTAGGTACCTCATATAAATGAAATCATTTCTCCTATTTTGTCTGGCTTTTCACTTAGTATAATGTCCTTAAGGTTCATCCATGTTGTATAGCATGCATTATAATTTCCTTAAGAACGAATATTCTATTGTGTGTGTGGATATTCACACACCACATACATTTTTTTTATCCATTCATCCGTCAGTGGACACTTGGGCTGCTTCTACTTTGAATAATGCAGCTTTGAACATAAGTGTACAGTCTCTTTGAGAGCTTGCTTCAATTCTTTTGGGTATATACTCAGATGTGAAATTGCTGGATCGTATGGTAATTCTGCTTAATTTTTTTTTGAACTGCCGGAGTTTTCCGTATGGGGTTGCACCATTTTACATTCCAAACATTGCACTAGGGTTCCAATTTTTCTACATCCTTGCCAACCTTATAAATGTGAGGTGGTATTTCATTGTGGTTTTAATTTGCATTTGTCAACTAGTGTTGTTGAGCACCTTTTCATGGGCTTATTGGCCATTTGTACAACTTCCTTGGAGAATTATGAAGTCTTCTGCCCATTTAAAAAATTGGGTTTTCTTGTTGAGTTGTAAATGCCCTATTGGATAAATAATTTGCAAATATTTTCTCCCAGTCCATGTTTGCCTTTTCACTGTTGGGTCTTTTGATGCATACTTAAAATTTTGATGTGATCTGATTTACATATTTTCTTTTATTGCTTGTGCTTTTGGTGTCATATTCTAGAAATCACTGCCAAATTCTATGTCATAGTGTTTTCCCAATGTTTCTAATTTCTTAGTTTTAATGTTTAGGTCTTTGATCCATTAATTCTTTTATATGATGTAAGGTAAGGGGACCAACCTTCTTTTTCATGTGGATATCATTTCCCAGCATCATTTTTTGTTGACTATCTTCCCCATTGGATGGTTTTGGCACCTTGTCAAAAGAAGGGTTTATTTCCCAGCTCTATTCTTTTCTATAGTTTTGTGTCTGTCTTACTCTCAGTGGTTTTTAACAACTGAGAAATGTACGTGTTTATCCTTGATCATCCACTTAACCTTTATCAAATAGATCAGTGTTTCCCTGCCTTCCATACTTTCTCTCCCTACTTCTTCCACCTCTCACATCACTATTCAGCTTCAAAACTGTAATGACTATTTTAATAGATGACAAGTGTCTATAATTTCCAAACTTTAAACATCAACATACTTCTTCCATTGGTCCTGGTACTAATTTGTGTATTTACTGTATCTGTTTTAATGGGTCTCAAAAAAAAAGGGGCAGATTTAAATAATTATTATTGAAATACTGTTAAATAGGTAACTTTAACTATTTTACTGAAAATGTGATTTCATTTTAGCATATTAAGGAATATCTCTCTACACTTTTTTCCTTCTTCGCTTAGGGGCCACTGTATTTTGCGTTGCTCCAAACGCAGTATTTCCATTTGAACTGTACAATGAAGAATATTTAGAGCAAAGGGACATCTACCTGACTCAATGCCAACAACAACTTCAACAGTTTATTGTCACATATGGACCTGGGACAGCTATTTTTACGAGTGATGAATAAGCAATATGAAGAAAATTTCTTAATTTCTACTTAAGCAGTGGAAATGTGTTAGTGGTTTTGAAGTAATGCTTCAGGTTAATACTGTGTACAGCAGTATTTTAGAATGCCATCCTAAAAAATGTAAAAAATATTTTTAAAATTAATTGCTAATCGAATAAACACTAATCCAAAGCTCAAAGCAAATAGAAATTTCAAATTTAGAATCCAGAAGAATAACTGCTGGCTAGTCCACTACATGTGGTCAACATGGTCAATGGACAAAAACATGAATGCTGCCAACTAATCAATGTAAAAAATGTTAGCTTTTATAAAGTTCCCTACACTTGTCACAAGATGGCAATAACATTTTAACTACAAATCATTTTAAGCCATTTTTTGCACTTGTGAACTTGATTGATGAGTAATTATATAACCAGAACCTCAAATTTAAGGACTTTTCATGTCTTATTAGATATTGACTCATTCATTATATAGATAGGTATTATTTTGGAAGCCCTAACTCTGGAATCAGGAAAAGCCTTGGAAAATTTTCTTTTATAAAGCCATGTTAAATGAAAAAACACAATTTACATCAAATCAAAGAATAATAATTGAGTCTTTAAACCTGATTATAAGTACTGAAAAATGGAATGTTTGCATTTTTGGAGGGAAGATAACTGCTCTGAAAAGATAAGACATCATGAGAAAATATGCTCTTATAAAATCCTAAAATGTTTTCATTCTTTAAAGCTTTAAGAATTCTACTAAAAGGAAACTAAAGGAAAATGTCATCATAAAATTGCCACTTTATTAGCCAAGATACTACCATGCATTGATTCTTTAGAAATTGGTCGAGCTCTTAACCATAAAGGTGGAGAGCTCTTTCTACAGCATTTTGCCATGTCACTGCCTTCCTGGTCATTCACTTAACAGTATTTATTGAACTACTGCCAGAGATTATGCAGTTAGTCTTCATCTTTACCTACAATTGTATATTGTCAAGACCTTATTTTGTGGCATTCTAGTTACTACATTTCATGTTTCTGGTTCTCTATGAGAGGAAGGCAAAACACATTTTATTAAAGCTAGGATCCATAAAATGGATCCATGTTGCAATTGTAGTGTTAAGGTTCTATTGATGAAACATGAGGGCTGGTATCACAGAGGGGTAAAATGGTTTCAAGTGTTGCCTCGGACAAGAACAATTATAGGGATGTTGCTGTGTATGTTTTATACTGTTGGACTTACCATATTGAAATTATAATCCTGATAAAGGGAGGGAATTTATATACTGTGGGATTCAACGGGAAAAGCATTTAGCTAAATTTAAGTCTTCACCCAGGTAGGAACTGTTTTAGAATTCTTTTAAATTCTCAAGTCCTGGACAGGCTGGACTG
>JAVSCE010007312.1:0-64358 GCA_032199065.1 Smutsia gigantea | reverse complement strand
CATGAAAAGATGCTCCACATCGCTAAGTATCAGGGAAATGCAAATTAAAACCACAGTGAGATATCACCTCATGCCAGTGAGGATGGCCAACACAGAAAAGACTAGGAACAACAAATGCTGGTGAGGATGTGGAGAAAGGGGAACCCTCCCACACTGCTGGTGGAAATGTAAACTAATTCAACCATTGTGGAAAGCAGTATGGAGGTTCCTCAAAAAACTAAAAATAGAAATACTATTTGACCCAGGAATTCCACTCCTAGGAATTTACCCTAAGAATGCAGTTTCCCAGTCTCAAAAACACATATGCACCCATATGTTTATTGCAGCACTATTTACAATAGCCAAGAAATGGAAGCAACTAAGTGTCCATCAGTAGATGAATGGATAAAGATGTGGTACATATACACAATGGAGTATTATTCAGCCATTAGAAGAAAACAAATTCTACCATTTGCAACAACATGGATGGAGCTAGAGGGTATTATGCTCAGTGAAATAAGCCAGGCGGAGAAAGACAAGTACCAAATGATTTCACTCATCTGTAGAGCATAAGAACAAAGCAAAAACTAAAGGAACAAAACAGCAGCAGACTCACAGAACCCAAGAATGGACTAACAGTTGCCAAAGGGAAAGGGACTGGGGGGAGTGCGTGGGAAGGAAGGGAGAAAGGGAATAAGGGGCATTGCAGTTAGCACACATAATGTACTGGAGGGGGCATGGGTAGGCAGTATAGCACAGAGAAGACAAGTAGTGATTCTATAGCATCTTACTAAACTGGTAGACGGTGACTGTAATGGGGTATCTGGTGGGGACTTGATAATGGGGGGAATCTAGTAACCATAATGATGCTCATGTAATTGTATATTAATGATACCAAAATAAAAAAAAAAGAAAACAGACATCTCTCCGAGGACATGCAACTAGGAAGTGCTCAGAATTCACCATCAGTCAGTGTCACTCAAAGCCCAGACTCTTCCCACTAAGCTACATTGACTTTGTGTGTCTGTCTCCTGCACATGGACAGAGACTGAGACTGTCATGTCTAGGCCTGGACCATAGGGTATCCATGAATGTTGGTTCATGGCATTATTATTCCCAAGACTAAAGTAATAAAAGAAACAAGGAAGGATATTTCATATGAATAGAAATTACAATCCAAACAGAACCTAGAATAATCATGAATTATGTTCCTAACAACATAGGTTCAAAGTATATAAAGCAGAACAGATTCAAAAGAAAAAAATAGGAAAAATTGGCAAACTCACAAAGTAGATTTTATACACCTCAATCAGAAATGAACAGGATAAGTAAACCAGTAGTTCCTAAACTTTTTGTTATCAGGACCTCTCTACACTCTTAAAAATTATTAAGGTTTTTAGATTAAGTTAAAGAGCTTTTGTTAAGATGGGTTTATACCTATCAATATTTAACATGCTTGAACAGATTCAAGATGGTGGCATGAGAGGTGAGACAGAGAATTCCTCCCAAAACCACATATAGTGTGAAAATATAGTTAATACAACTAGCCCCAAAACAGCAACAGGAAAGAAGGCTGCACCAGACTGCATACAGACCTCACGAACAGAGCAGACCTCACAAAAATGTATGAAAGCCTTGATCCGGCTGGACCCAAGCCCTTCCCCCACCCCAGCTCACTGGCGGGAGGAAGAGAAATGGAGCGGGGAGGGGGGTGGAAGCCTAGAACTGCTGAACACCCAGCCGGGGAGGTCTGCTATGGACCACAGACCTACATTGTGTGGTGCTCTGGAGGTTGCTGGGGTTGGGGAACTGCAACAGGTGGAGAGCTTGAGAGACTGAGATTCCAGCCATTTGTGGAGGACGGGGATCCACATCCGGCCACTCTGGGACAAAGGAAAGGCAGATGGTCTGAGAGGCTTCCTACCAGCGAGAGAGCTGCTGAAGGGGCGGGGTTTGCATGGAGCTTGCTGCGCAGGAGAAGGGAGAGCTGGACAAAGTTGTCTGGGCACACTCTTCCCAGTGGGTAGGGAACTTTGAGGAGCTTCAGGCACCCTATCCCCCTAGCTGCCTACTCAGCTCCAAGGCCCCGCACTGTGATGGGCAGCCTGCTGCACCTTCCTCCTGGCCTACTGGCACCTGCTCACAAACCCGAAGTCACTGTGCTGGTGTCAGGCCAGCCGGAGGCCCCGCCTACAACAGCTAAAGACATCAATCACAGAGACTTACACCTGTGTGCTTGGCCCACTGGCTCTGATACTGAAGACAGGCACTGCACCGGGAATCTGGAAACAGCTCTTTCCTACCCCAAGGCACCAGCGCCGCTCCCCTACAAACCCCAAACTCACTCTAGGGGCTGAGGAACCCCAGAGACTAGAGGTTCTGGGCACTAGAGGGCACCACATAGAATTATGAAATGTCAAAGGAACCTGGTTCAGACCAAAATATCACAAACCCCAGAAAAAGGACCAAATGAAACTGAACTCACCAATCTTCCTGAAAGAGAGTTTAAAATAAAAATCATAAACATGTTCATGGAGGTACAGAAAAATATTCAAGAACTCAGGGACTAATTTAAGATGGAGAATCAATCATTAAGAAATTCCATGTCTAAAATGAAACATACAATGGAGGGATATAAAAGCAGATTAGAAGTAGAAGAAGAGACACCGGACTTCCGGGAAGATGGCGGTGTGAGCAGGGCGGCAGAAATCTCCTCGCAACACTGTATTTATCTATGAAAACACAGCAAATACATCTATTCCTAAAAGAGAGACGAGAATACACAGGAAAGCACACAGCGTGCAGCTACACGGGAGAGGACTCGGCACCCTAAGAGGCGGGTAAGATACGGAGCCACGACCTGGGGGGGCCCGAGCACTCCCCCACCCCAGCGCACCGGTGGGAGGAGAGGATTCAGAGCCGGGAGGGAGTGGAAGTACACCCCGCGAAGTAGCCAGCCCCGGTGATCTGCGCGGGGAGCCCTGACCCACATTGCGCAGTGCAGCGGAGATTGGAGAGACAGAGTGGCAGGATCTGAGCAGGGAACGCGCCAGGGTGCTTGCAGCCGGCTCCCGGGAAGGAAAAAAAAAAAAGCACGCGCTTTCTTCAGCCGTCTTAAAGAGACAGGAGCCCAGCGGAGGAGCCGGATCGCCCCAGCACACTCAGCCCAGCAGGCTGGGAGTCCTGGGGAGTTTCAGACGCCTTAGCTGGCGACTGAGGAAGCGTAGCCATACTTAACACTTCTCACTGAGATGAACAGCCTCCTATTCGTTCCCACACCTGCCAGAGTGATAAAGGGCCCGGCGGAGCAGCGCAGTCACAGCTGTGGAATAGTGGGGCAATAGCGCCACCTAGAGCATTCCCACAGAATCTACATCCGGTGGGCATTTTTTTTGTTTTTTTTGTTTTGTTTTGTTTTTTGTTTTGTTTTTGTTTTTCTTTTCTTTCTTTTTTTCTTTTTTTCTTTCTTTCTTTTTTTTCCTTTTTTTTCTTTTTTTCTCTTTTTTTTTTCTTCTCTTTTTAAAGTCTTAAAGAGCCCAGCTGACATACGTGGCAACTAGCAGTGACAAATTATATAGCCATGAAAAGACAGAGGAATATGGTTCACACCAAAATCAACCAGACAACCCCAGAGAGGGAGTCTGAAGGGATGGAAATGCACAGTCTTCCTGAAAAAGAATTCAGAAAAAAAGTCATAACCATGCTGATGGACCTACAGAGAAATGTGCAAGATCTGAGGGAGGAAGTGAGGGAACTGAGGAAAGACAATGCAGAAATCAGACAAGCGACTGACGGGCTTAACAGCAGAATGGATGAGATGCAAGAGACTGTTAATGGAATAGAAAACAGAGAACAGGAGTACAGAGCAGCAGAGGCAGAGAGAGATAAAAGGATTTCTAGGAATGAAAGAATATTAAGAGAACTGTGTGACCAATCCAAAAGGAACAATATTCGCATTATAGGAGTACCAGAGGAAGAAGAGAGAGAAAAAGGGATAGAAAGTGTCTTTGAAGAAATAATTGCTGAAAACTTTCCCTCGCTGGGGAAGGAGGTAGTGTCGCAGTCCACCGAAGCTCATAGATCTCCCAACACAAGGGACCCAAGGAAGACAACACCAAGACACATAATAATTAAGATGGCAAAGATCAAAGATAAAGACAGGATATTAAAGGCAGCTACAGAGAAAAAAAAGGTCACCTACAAAGGAAAACCCATCAGACTATCATCAGACTTCTCAACAGAAACCTTACAGGCCAGAAGAGAATGGCATGATATATTTAACGTTATGAAACAGAAGGGCCTCGAACCAAGAATATTGTATCCAACACGATTATCATTTAAATATGATGGAGGGATTAAACAATTTCCAGATAAACGAAAGTTGAGAGAGTTTGCCTCTCATAAACCACCACTACAGGATATCTTAAATGGACTGCTCTAGATGGAAGCACACCTAAGGCTAAAAAGAAGTCACCAGAGAAAATAAAATCATAGCAAAGAAAGAAGACCATCCAAATTCTAACGAAAGGCAAAGAATAAAACACCTATTATAGAAAGAATGGAGGAGGAGGAATAAGAAGGGAGAGAAAGAAAGAAACATCAGACTGTGTTTACAATAACTTAACAAGAAAGTTAAGTTAGATTGTTAGATAGTAAAGAAGCAACCCTTGAACCCTTGGTAACCACGAATCTAAAGCCAGCAATGGCAATAAGTACATACCTATCAATAATCACCCAAAATGTAAATGGACTGAATGCACCAATCAAAAGACACAGAGTAACAGAATGGATAAAAAAGCAAGACCCATCTATATGCCGCCTACAAGAAACTCACCTCAAATCCAAAGATATACGCAGACTAAAAGTGAAGGGATGGAAAAAGATATTTCATGCAAACAACAAAGAGAAAAAAGCAGGTGTTGCAGTACTTGTATCAGACAAAATAGACTTTAAAACGAAGAAAGTAGCAAAAGATAAAGAAGGACATTACATAATGATAAAGGGGTCAGTCCAACAAGAAGATATAACCATTTTAAATATATATGCACCCAACACAGGAGCGCCAGCATATGTGAGACAAGTACTAACAGAATTAAAGGAGGAAATAGACAGCAATGCATTCATATTAGGAGACTTCAACACACCACTCACTCCAGAGGACAGATCAACCAGACAGAAAATAAGTAAAGACACAGAGGCACTGAACAACACACTAGAACAGATGGACCTAACAGACATCTACAGAACTCTACACTCAAAAGCAACAGGATACACATTCTTCTCAAGTGCACATGGAACATTTTCCAGAATAGACTACATACTAGGCCACAAAAAGAACCTCAGTAATTTCAAAAATATTGAAATCCTACCAACCAACTTCTCAGATCACCAAGGTATAAAACTAGAAATAAATTTTAGAAAGAAATCAAAAAGGCTCACAAATACATGGAGAATTAACAACACTCTCCTAATTAATCAATGGGTTAACGACCAAATCAAAACAGAAATCAAAGACTATATGGAGACTAATGACAACAACAACACAAAGCCACAACTTCTGTGGGATGCAGCAAAAGCAGTTCTAAGAGGAAAGTATATTGCAATCCAGGCCTATTTAAAGAAAGAAGAACATTCCCAAATGAATAGTCTAAAGACACAATTACTGAAATTGGAAAAAGAACAAATGAGGCCCAAAGTCACCAGAAGGAGGGACATAATAAAGATCAGAGAATAAATAAATAAAATTGAGAAGAATAAAACAATAGAAAATCAATGAAACGAAGAGCTGGTTCTTTGAAAAAATAAACAAATAGATAAACCCCTAGCCAGACTTACTAAGAGAAAAAGAGAATCTACACACATAAACACAATCAGAAATGAGAAAAGGAAAACTGCCGTACGGACCTCACAGAAATACAAAGAATCATAAGAGAATATTGTTATAGAATCTATATAACAAGCTGGAAAACCTGAAGAAATGGACACCCTTAGAAACAACCTTCCAAGACTGACCAAGCAAGAAACAGAAAACTACAGACCAACTACCATCAGCTTACCTAAATCGAATTGCAATCAAAAACTACACAAGAAATAAAACCCCTGGGCCTGATGGATTCACTCCCTGAATTCTACCAGACATATAGAGAAGAAAAAATAACACCCATTCTTAAAGTTTTCCCAAAAATAGAAGAGGAGGGAATACTTCCAAACTCATTCTATGAAGCCAGCATCACTCTAATACCAAAACCTGGCAAAGACCTCAACAAAAAAGAAAATTACAGACCAATATCCCTGATGAATGTAGATGCAAAAATACTCAACAAAATATTAGCAAACCGAATTCAAAATACATCAAGAGGATCATACACCATGATCAAGTGGGATTCATCCCAGGGATGCAAGGATGGTACAACATTCGAAAATCCATCAACATCATCCACCACATCAACAAAAAGAAGAACAAAAACCACATGATCCATCTCCATAGATGCTGAAAAAGCATTTGACAAAATTCAGCATCCATTCATGATTAAAACTCTCAACAAAATGGGTATAGAGGGCAAGTACCTCAACACTCATAAAGGCTATAGGCAGACAAACCCACAGCTAACATCATACTTATACAGACGCTGAAAGCTTTCATAAAGATCTGAACAAGACAGGGATGCCCTACTCTCTCCACTGTTATTCAACATAGTACGGAGGTCCTAGCCACAGCAATCAGACAAAACAAAGACATACAAGGCATCCAGATTGCAAGAAGAAATAAATTGTCACTATTTGCAGATGACATGATACTGTACATAAAAAACCCAAAGATTCCATTCCAAAACTACTAGAACTAATATCTGAATTCAGCAAAGTTGCAGGATACAAAATTAACACACAGAAATCTGTTGCTTTCCTATACACTAATGATGAACTAACAGAAAGAGAAATCAGAAAAACAATCCCATTCACAATTGCATCAAAAAGAATAAAATACCTAGGAATAAACCCAACGAAGGAAGTGAAAGACCTGTACTCTGAAAACTACAAGACACTCCTAAGAGAAATTAAAGAGGACACTAACAAATGGAAATGCATCCCATGCTCTTGGCTAGGAAGAATAAATATTCTCAAAATGGTTATACTACCTAAAGCAATCTACACATTCAATGCAATCCCTATCAAACTACCAACAGCTTTCTTCAATGAACTGGAACAAATAATTCTAAAATTCATATGGAACCACAAAAGACCCCGAATAGCCAAATCAATCCTGAGAAGGAGGAACAAAACAGGGGGAATTACACTCCCTGACTTCAAGCTCTACTACAAAGCCACAGTAATCAAGACAATTTGGTATTGGCACAAAAACAGACCCACAGACCAGTGGAACAGAATAGAAAATCCAAACATTAACCCAAACATATACAGTCAATTAATATTTGATAAAAGTGCCTTGGATATACAATTGGGAGATGACAGCCTCTTCAGCAGCTGGTGTTGGAAAAACTGGACAGCTACATGTAAGAGAATGAAACTGGACTACTGTCTAGCCCCATACACAAAGGTAAACTCAAGGTGGATCAAAGACCTGAATGTAAGTCATGAAACCATAAAACTCTTAGAAAAAAACATAGGCAAAAATCTCTTGGACATAAACATGAGCAACTTCTTCAGGAACATATCTCCCCGGGCAAGGGAAACAAAAGCAAAAATGAACAAGTGGGACTATATCAAGCTGAAAAGCTTCTGTACAGCAAAGGACACCATCAGTAGAACAAAAAGACATCCTACAGTATGGGAGAATATATTCATAAAAAACGTATCTGATAAAGGTTGACATCCAAAATATATAAAGAACTCATGCACCTTAACAAACAGAAAGCAAATAATCCAATTAAGAAATGGGCAGAGGACATGAATAGACACTTCTCCAAAGAAGAAATTCAGATGGCCAACAGGCACATGAAAAGATGCTCCACATCGCTAATCATCAGAGAAATGCAGATTAAAACCACAATGAGATATCACCTCACACCAGTGAGGATGGCCAACATCCAAAACACAAACAACAACAAATGTTGGCGAGGATGTGGAGAAAAGGGAACCCTCCTACACTGCTGGTGGGACTGCAAATTAGTTCAACCATTGTGGAAAGCAGTATGGAGGTTCCTCAAAAAACTCAAAATAGAAATACCATTTGACCCAGGAATTCCACTCCTAGGAATTTACCCTAAGAATGCAGCAGCCCAATTTGAAAAGGACAGATGCACCCCTATGTTTATTGCAGCACTATTTACAATAGCCAAGAAATGGAAGCAACCTAAGTGTCCATCAGTAGATGAATGGATAAAGAAGATGTGGTACATATACACAATGGAATATTATTCAGCCATAAGAAGAAAACAAATCCTACCATTTGCAACAACATGGATGGAGCTAGAGGGTATTAGGCTCAGTGAAATAAGCCAAGCCGAAAAAGACAAGTATCAAATGATTTCACTCATATGTGGAGTATAAGAACAAAGAAAAAATACTGAAGGAACAAAACAGCAGCAGACTCACAGAACCCAAGAACGGACTAATAGTTACCAAAGGGAAAGGGACTGGGGAAAATGGGCGGGAAGGGAGGGATAAGAGGGAAAAAGGGGCATTACGATTAGCAGATGTAATGTTGGGGGGGCACGGGGAGGGCAGTACAAGTCAGAGAAGACAAGTAGTGATTCTATAGCATCTCACTACGCTGATGGACAGTGACTGTAATGGGGTTGGTGGGGGGACCTGATGAAGGGGTAGTTTAATAATCGTAATATTGCACATGTAATTGTAAATTAATGATAATAAAATAAATTATATTAAAAAAAAAAGATGGTGCTAAGAGGAAAGTATTTTGCAATACAGGCCAACCTCAGGAAAAAAGAACAATGCCATATGAACACTCTAAACTCACAATTAACGAAACTAGAAAAAGAAGAACAAATGAGGCCCAAAATCAGTAGAAGGAGGGACATAAAAAAGATTAGAGCAGAAATAAATAAAATTGAGAAGAATAAAACAATAGAAAGAATCAATGAAAGGAGGAGCTGGTTCTTCGAGAAAATAAACAAAATAGATAAACCCTTAGCCAGACTTATCAACAAAAAAAGAGAGTCTATACACATAAATAGAATCAGAAATGAGAAAGGAAATATCATGACGTACACCACAGAAATACAAAGAATTATGGGAGAATACTATGAAAAATTATATGCTAACAAACTGGATAACCTAGAAGAAATGGACTTTCTACAAAAATACAACCTTCCAAGGCTGACCCAGGAAGAAACAGAAAATCTGAATAGACCAATTACCAGCAATGAAATTGAATAGGTAATCAAAAAACTACATAAGAACAAAACTACTGGACCAGATGGCTTCACCACTGAATTTTATCAAACCTTTAGTGAAGATCTAATACCCATCCTCCTTAAGAGTTCTCCAAAAAGTAGAAGAGGAAGGAATACTTCCAAACTCATTCTATGAGGCCAGCACTACCCTAATACCAAAACCAGGCAAAGACACCACAAAAAAAGAAAATTACACACCAATATCCCTGATGAACACAGATGCAAAAATACTCAACAAAATATTACCAAACCAAATTAAAAAATACATCAAAAAGATCATTCATCATGATCAAGTAGGATTTATTCCAGGGATGCAAGGATGGTACAATATTAGAAAATCCATCAACATCATCCACCACATTAACAAAAAGAAGGACAAAAACCACATGATCATCTCAATAGATTCCGAGAAAGCATTCTACAAAATTCAACATCCATTCATGATAAAAACTCTCAACAAAATGGGTATAGAGGGCAAGTACCTCAACATAATAAAGGCCATATATGACAAACTCACAGCCAACATCAAACTTAACAGCAAGAAGCAGAAAGCCTTTCCTTTAAGATCTGGAACAAGACAAGGATGCCCACTCTCTCCACTTTTATTCAACACAGTCCTGGAGGTCCTCACCACGGCAATCAGACAACACAAAGAAATAAAAGGCATCCATACTGGTAAAGAAGAAGTTAAACTGTCACTGTTTGCAGATGACATGATATTGTACATAAAAAACCCTCAAGAATCCACTCCAAAACTACTAGATCTAATATCTGAATTCAGCAACGTTGCAGGATATAAAATTAATACACAGAAATCTGTCGCACTCCTATACACTAAAGATGAACTAACAGAAAGAGAAATCAGGAACACAATTCCATTCACAATTGCATCAAAAAGAATAAAATAAGTAGGAATAAACCTAACCAAGGAAGTGAAAGACCTATACACTGAAAACTACAAGATACTGAGGAGAGAAATTAAAGAAGGAACCAATAAATGGAAACACATCCCGTGCTCATGGATAGGAAGAATTAATATTGTCAAAATGGCCATCTTGCCTAAAGCAATCTACAGATTCAATGCAATCCTTATCAAAATACCAGTAACATTCTTCAACGAACTAGAGAAAAGAATTCTAAAATTCACATGGAACTACAAAAGACCCCAAATAGCCAAAGCAATCCTGAGAAGGAAGAATAAAACTAGGGGGATTACACTCCCCGACCTCAAGCTCTACTGCAAAGCCACAGTAATCAAGACAATTTGGTCCTGGCACAAGAACAGACCCATAGACCCAACAGGCCTACAGACTAGAGAGCCTAGATATAAACCCAACCATATATGGTCAATTAATATATGATAAAGGAGCCATGGACATACAATGGGGACATGACAGCCTCTTCAACAGCTGGTGTTGGCAAAACTGGACAGCTACATGCAAGAGAATGAAACTGGATTATTGTTTAACTCCATACACAAAAGTAAACTGGAAATGGATTAAAGACCTGAATGTAAGTCATGAAACCATAAAACTCTTAGAAGACAACATAGGCAAAAATCTCCTGAATATAAACATGAGCAACTTTTTTCTGAATGCATCTCCTCGAGTAAGGGAAACAAAAGCAAAAATGAACAAGTGGCATTACATCAAACTAAAAGGCTTCCATACAGCAAAAGACCATCAACAGAACAAAAAGGCATCCTACAGTATGGGAGAATATATTTGTAAACAACATATCCGAGAAGGGGTTAACATCCAAAATATATAAAGAACTCATACACCTCAATACCCAAAAAGCAAATAACCTGATTAAAAAGTGGGCAGAGGATATGAACAGACAACTCTCCAATGAAGAAATTCAGATGGCCAACAGACACATGAAAAGATGCTCCACATCACTAATCATCAGGGAAATGCCAATTAAAACCACAATGAGCTATCACCTCACACCAGTAAGGATGGCCAGTATTGAAAAGACTAAGAACAATAAATGCTGGTGAGGATGCAGAGAAAGGGGAACCCTCCTACACTGCTGGTGGGAATGTAAACTAGTTCAACCATTGTGGAAAGCAGTATGGAGGTTCCTCATAAAACTAAAAATAGAAATACCATTTGACCCAGGAATTCCACTTCTAGGAATTTACCCTACGAACACAGGATCCCAGTTTCAAAAAGACATATGCACCCCTATTTTTATCACAGCACTATTTACAACAGCCAAGAAATGGAAGCAACCTAAGTACATATACACAATGGAATATTATTCAGCCATAAGAAGAAAACAAATCCTACCATTTGCAACAACATGGATGGAGCTAGAGGGTATTATGCTCAGTGAAATAAGCCAAGCTGAAAAAGACAAGTACCAAATGATTTCACTCATATGTGGAGTATAAGAACTAAGGAAAAAAAAACTGAAGGAACAAAACAGCAGGAGACTCACAGAACCCAAGAACGGACTAATAGTTACCAAAGGGAAAGGGACTGGGGAAAATGGGTGGGAAGGGAGGGATAAGAGGGAAAAAGGGGCATTACGATTAGCAGATGTAATGTTGGGGGGGCACGGGGAGGGCAGTACAACTCAGAGAAGACAAGTAGTGATTCTATAGCATCTCATTACGCTGATGGACAGTGACTGTAATGGGGTTGGTGGGGGGGACCTGATGAAGGGGGTAGTTTAATAACCATAATATTGCACATGTAATTGTAGATTAATGATACCAAAATAAATTATAACAAAAAAAAATAAACAACTCTGAAAAAAAAAAAGAATATAATTTCTCAGATTCAAAAAGACATATGTATGCCTATGTTTATTGCAGCACTATTTACAATAGCTAAGATATGGAAGCAACCTAAGTGTCCATCAGTAGATGAATGGATAAATAAGATGTGGTACATATACACAATGGAATACTATTCAGCCATAAGAAAGAAACAAATTCTGCAATTTGCAATAACATAGACGAAGGTGGAGGATATTATGCTCAGTGAAATAAACCAGGCGAAGAAAGAGAAGTACCAAATGATTTCCCTCTTCTGTGGAGTATAACAATGAAGCAAAACTGAAGGAATAAAACAGCAACAGACTCATAGACTCCAAGAAGGGACTAGTGGTTACCAAAGGGGAGGGGTGGGGAAGGGCAGGTAGGGAGAGAGGAAGAAAGGGATTCAGGGGTATTATGATTAGTACACATGGTGTGGGGGGATCATGGGGAAGACAGTGTAGCACAGAGAAGGCAAATAGTGACTCTGTGGCATCTTACTACACTGATAGGCAGTGACTACAATGGGGTATGGGGGGGACACGATAACAGTGGTGAATGTAGTAACCACATTGTTTTTTCATGTGAAACCTTCATAAGAGTGTATGTCAATAATACCTTAATAAAAAAAATTTTTTTAAGGTGTTTTAAATAGAACTTTTGCCTGATGCATATACATACAATAAACTAGGTATAGCGGTGCCATCCAACAGAAGTTTCTGATGGAAAAGTTCTACAGTGTGTTGTGGAATACAGCGGCTACTGACCACCTGTGGCCATTAAACACTTGAAATGTAGCTAGCAAAACTGAGGAAATGAAAATTTAATTTTATTTCATTTTACTTAATTTAAGGTGAATTAACCACCTGTGGCCAGTAGTTACCATACTGGACACCACAGGTCTATAGCTCTTCACATTTACTCAGCAGTGATTCCTGTAGTAGTGAGATTAGACATCTTTGTTGCCAACCACTAGACTCACAGGAAAAGGAATCTACAATGGAGCGACCCACAAATTTAAATAAAACAAACTTTTAAGCTTTTTATATTTAAGAGTAACAAATTAGTTTCCTTATGTGTTTTTAAAGAGCAGGAAAACAAGACTCTCCTCAGAAATAAAATATATTCAGTTTTATATTACTCAAAAAAGAGAAAGAGAAAGAAAGCTTCAGCATTAGGGGATATAACCCAAAGACATACAGACACAGAGACAAAGACACATATGAAATGAACTAGCAGAGTGGAAGACACAGCAATACAAGCAGAACTGGTGTGACTGGAGATTTAAGTTTTGACAATGAATACTCACATCATAATTCCACTAAACAATACCTTAGGAATTTAGGTTTATCTTAAATGAGATGGCAAATCATTGTACGTTTTCAAGCAAAGAAATGGCACACATCATCACACTTGAAGAAAAAACAAAGATGCCACTGCATGCTGTGTGAAGAGACGCTGTGGGGCAAGAAGCACAGACGCAGGGTACGGCGTAGCGTGCTAGTAGAGTGATCCAAGAGAGACAGCGGTGGCTTGGGCAAAGTGTTACTGAAGATGAGAAGTTAATGGACTGGGAAGAAGAATCAACAGACCTTGATAATGATTAAACTGGGGTAAAGAAAAAAGGAATCAAAGCTTGGGCTTAAAGAATTAGGTGGATACGCTTTACAAAGATAAAAAGGCAGGCGGGGGGAGGAGAGAATCAAGAGATTGTTTTGTTCAGGAGGACCTAGTACACATGTACATGGAGATACCAAATTGACAGAAATGCGGTTTGGAGTTCTGAGGAAAGGTCTGGAGAAAAGATAAAAGTTGTAACTTTCAAAGACTTGGAAGTAAGAATTGCTTTCTGAAAATTTAAACTTTGAATCAACAAACAATCAGAACATCAATGCACAGAGACCGAATGGCTTCTACAGCAGCTAGACTTTGACTGCAGCCTGGAGGCAAACACGACTTTCCTCAAGAACGCAATGAGCTGCTCAATCTTAGGAGAGGCAGAGAAAGAAGGTCTCAGAGACTGACATTGGCAGCACCCACCCAAGCACACTCCAGGGCAGAGATGAAGACACCACTCTGCTGAGCAGGCCCCCCAAAGGCATCCTGCTTGATGACCTCCAAAACGCAGGCCTGTGTACACGTGTTTCCATTCCTTCACTTTGCCATTTCACTTGCTCCCACCTGGAAACGCTCTGAGTTTCAGATGAGACGTCACCCCTCAGGAAGCCGTCCCCCTCCCTCTGAGGTTACAGGCCCCTCCAGGGTCCCGGGAGCACCTGCGCCTGCCTTGTCACAGCTTTCCGCACAGTCGTGAGCACTGCCTGTCACCTTGTCCAACTCATCAGTTACATTACAAGCCCTAGAGGGCAGGGTCTGTTTTGCTTTCTGATTTTAATCCTCTGCCTCAATCATACCACCTGGCACATCAATCACAGACTCTCAATAACTGCTGGGTGGATGGACAGAGAGAGAGGCAAGAAGAGAGGGAGCAAGGAAGAGACAGACTGAGAATAAGCAATACTCTATTCTCTTTATGAGAAATAACATCCTACTAGCATAAAAGAAATGGGTAAAATCACCAGAATTTAAAAAGTAAACATGGGAGCAGTGATATTTTTTTAAAGTTTTTCTTTCTTCTCAGAGATGACGCTAAATGACATATTCTAAAAAAGTAGATAATATGTCGTATCATTTTATCTTCAAAAAAGGTATCTTTTTATCTACTTTTGGACATCCAGACACTTTGTACCTCCTAAGGTGATGAAAAATAAAATAGGAAGCACATACTAAAAATCTATGAACTATTCTTGCCAAGAGCTGGTTCTAAATCTAATCAAGTATAAAACCTAACTACCGGTTTAACAGGAAAAACACATGTTAAGTGACACAAGGAAATTCTACGGGACAAATGACTCAGTTTCTCTAACAAGTGATATTAAAGGGAAAAGGTAGTTTCTGATAAATATAAAATACATGTCAACCAAATACAGTATGGGCAGGCTTCATTTGGCTCCTGATTTGAGGGAGAAACTATAAAAAGCCATTTTTGAGACAATTAAGGTTAATTTGAACATGGACTATTAGAAGATATAAAGAATTACTGTTAATTTTTTGTGTGTGATAAAGCAAATACAACTGAATAGATGTTGGGTGATTGTAGGTTGCTTTTTTAATGGCCTTTTTGAAAATAGATCCACCTGAAATATTTATGGGTGAAATGATGTAATGCCTGGGATGTGCTTTAAAATACCCTGCCCTTTCCCACCCACCTAACCTCCCCAAAAAGGAGGAAGGAATCAACGGAACAACACTGGCAAATGTTGATTGTTATAAAAGTAGGGTGATGGCTATGTGGGGGTTCATTAACACATTCAGTCAACTTTTGCATACTTGAAGTTCCCCCCACCTTCAGTTCTTTTAAAAAGTTTACTTCCACAAAGAGAATCTAGTAACCTAAAAAGATATTGCTACTGAAACTATCTCAGGAAGAGTAAGACTCAATGATGTGTCCATGTCAGAAAAGTCTAAGTTAGACTATCCAAATACAACCATTACCAAAAAATAAAAATCTACTCTGAGTTGCTGCTCTATAGGTTTAAATAAGATGGTATTTTTAAGCTTGCATTTTCACCTGGATGAAATTAGCTGAAGGTCAGGTTCAGGCCACAAAGCAAACTTTCTAACCTTCTACATTTATAAACAGATGAAGATCTTACACATATTTCATCTTCATACTTCATTATGAGTATTCATAACTGATGTGGAATAAATTCTTGCTTATAAAAGTTTTTAGATCACTTATTGTGAAATATTTATAAATTTTACTTCACAAAATTTTCTGAATTCTAATAGTATCATCTGACTACCAATTTACAAAACATCAGTGAAATAAACAGCATGGCAGCGTTTATCTTTGGAAAAGTGGAAACCACAGGCCTCCAAACTTCATGCAATTATGTTCATTTGCAGTCAACCATTTTTTTATCCCTAATGATGGAAAAAGATAATACAGTAACACTTACAAATAGTTCTGCTAGTGTTTTTGTCCAAGGCTGAAGTTTTTACTTCTTCAAGTTCTGAATTCAAATGGAGATAAAAGATGCTTTAGAAATTCTTTCTTTTCCATGAAAATCCTTAAATACTACAATTATGTTTTCTTAATTTTCTCTAAAATGGTTTAGTGTTTTATCAGAACATCACGTGAACTAAGTAACAGGGTTATTTGTTGAAAGATAATAAATGCTATGTTACTATTCTGATAATTATCACTATAATCATCAATTAACAGTCTATACCAGCATGAACATAAGGGTGTTACTCATAGATGCTCAGTGAAAAAGGGTTTCTGTGGTCAAGAAATCTGGGGAAAGCCACATACTGTAACCTCTGTGGAGGTTCATAATGCATATTAGCAGACTGTAAAGGCTCTAAAGAATTCTAGAGTAACAAAACTTGTCTGACCCAGTAATTCCTATCCTCATTAATATTCAATAGAGTACAAATGTGTTTTTTACTGCAGAAAGTCTTAGAAGCATTGTAGGCTGCAAAACAAGGCAAATAAATACATTAGGATCATATTAAAGTAAGAGTCACGAGTATGAACTGGATGATTGAGAATTATGACCAGAATTACTTAAGTCCAAAATAGAAAATTCACACCAACTGTTAATTTTAATGTTACTTTTGATGTATAAAGAAGTTAAAGAAGATGAAGAAGGTATGCAATCACTCTGAATATCAGCTGATTATTAACCTTAGTGGATACTAACATTGGTAGGCTCCATGAACCAACATATCTGGCCATCATTCTGCCTTTAAGTATTAAAAGATGAAGCACTGTTGGTATAGTCATCACCCACCTCTCTAGGGATCACAAACCAGGTATTCTACACACCTTACTAACTGGTTGTGCAAGCTTAGGTGGCCTCTCTGGGCCCAGTCTCCTCATATTGATTATATAATGTGTAGGTTGAACCAGAGAGTTTCTGAAATCCCCTTTTGCTTTAAAATTACATGAAAGTAGGTACACATAACTGAATACATTAGAACTGAAAAACGTTATCAAAACAACAAAGATAAAGATGCTAACTTTTCATTTTTAAAATGTCCGTTCTAATAAAGCAAAACTTTTTTTTGGCATGTATCTGGACATTAGCCATTACAGCTCACTTGCTGGCCTCGAGTATTTTCATAACACTCAGCATTAACTTCAATTAGGAAATGTGTTAAAAGACAGTTTAACAGTGAAGCTAAGAACTGGATGTGCATCCCAGCTATACCACTTAGCTGTCTGACCTTGGCAAACTGGTCAGATTTCTGAACCTCAGCTTCCTCTTCGGAAAATGGTGATAACCAAAGAACCTACTGCCTGGGTTGCTGTAAGGATTAAATGGGTTTAATGTACATAAAGGTCTTGGAACATAGTAAGCACTAATAATAATGGGACAATAAGGCTAGAGGGTTTGGGTTTTTTTTTCTACCTTGGATACTAACCAGCTCTCTGGCTATGTAACCTTGTAAATTCAGGTCACTTTAGTGCTCTGGGCCTTCAAGTGAGTAGGTTGGACAAGATAACCTTGAAGAAAAATTCTAAAATTCTTTGATCCATGAGCTACCATGCTGGAACTCTTTCATATCCACTGCAATTTCCTGAGTAACAGATTATTCACAATCAAAAGCTATTAATGCTTATTAAGTATCCACAAATGGTTATTCTAAACTTTAGGCTAGATTCAATTAATCTTAAAAAAAAAAAACAACCCAACAACTCTCAAGCAGGTTACTATGCCCATTTTATAGACAAAAAAACTGAGACTTAGGTTAAGTACTTGTCCCAATATCCTGCCAACAGCAAAGCCCAATTTTTAGCTCAGGTCTGTTTGGCCCGAGGACAATGCTCTGCCTAACAGTAACTTCATAAGGGAAACACACTTAACACTCAGTTACTCAGGGGTCCCTATCAGAATTACCTTATTTTTCTGCTTCAGCCACTTTAGTACTATTTCACAGTCCTAATGGAAAATGTCCTAGCAATGCTGATAAGATAATTTGAGAAAGCAGGACACAGTGAGATTCTGGGCAATCATCTTGGATTTTATTTTTTATATGCCCTCTATTTTCTCATTTGCAACTATAATCAAGATTTGGTTACAAATCTATAAAAAGACAAAGTATTTTTGACCTTCTCCTAATATATAAAACATACACTATGGTATATAAATTCCTTACTTTTGTAGCACATTTTCCTTCGTTTAAAATTTAAGACTGTAAAATTTTTTGAAGAATTTACTGTCAAGTTGAGCTGCATTAGTATCATAACCTCAGAATCTACTTTGCCAGTACAGGAAAGCTCGACCCGGAACACTGTTTAAAAAAAAATTAAAAAATATTTCAATTTTCTACAAATCAACATTAATGCCCATTAAATATTTCAGAGTTATTTTTGTTGCACTAGAACTAAACATAAAACATTTACATAAAATACAAAGCAGAAACTTTCAGAGAAGTTAATCTTGAGACTACACAGCTTTAGATTAACTATTTCACTCATTATAGATATAAAAGTTAGCATTAAAGAACAAACTAAGACTGAAGGGAAAAGATCATTTTTAACTTTTGCTCATGATTTCTAATATATCACTTTGTCTCATAAGTCCTCATATTATAATACAGTAAAACTATGGTATCAAAGTAAACCCTGCTTCCTTCCAAGTCACATCAGCAACAGTAACAAAAACTATCTGATAAATAGGAAAGACAACTCACCAGCAAAATGCAATTATGATTGCTCTTAATGAGATTAAATATAAACCTGTATATGAATCTGATCAATTCCCAACTATGAATTAAAAAAAATCTCTAAACAGAAACTGACTTCAATTATTGTAGCAATGGGATAACAGACTTTGGTGCACATCATTTTTTTTCAATATTTTAGTTTAAGATTCTTTTTCTACAAATTTAGAATATAACATTCTACCATCTCTGTGAGTGTATGAGAGAGATGAGCATTTGAGAATTTTACTGCCCCATAAAATTTAGCCAGCTTTCCTATGCTTTTTTTAGAGCTTAGATTAATGTCTATCACTGGTAACAGTGAATAAGACTGCCAGAAAAGTTCCACAGTGCTACTGTGGTTTATACGTCTAAGTCTTAAAAATATCCATTTTCTTAAAATTTCACATCTACAGGAGTTAAATTGGTGTAAATACGACACATAAATCATTTACTTAGGCATGTACTAAGTGCCTATCCCATGCCAGACGCTATGCTAGGTACCAAAGGTAGCGAACGGAAAGAGACTGTCTCTGCCTTCAGGGTGGCCACAGGCTAGCAGGGAGAGACAATAACAAAGAACTACAAGATAATATGACCACTTCAAAAATAGTTAAATAGAAGATCCTATGGGGCAAGAAGAACAGAAGAAAGAGTTAACAGCAAAAGGGAGAGGAGGAGGCAGGAAAAGGATAGTGCAAATTTTGATTCTTACAGGATGTTTAGTATGACTAGGAGCCCACAAGAAGAAAAGAGGGAGATGGTTCCAAATACCGAGACCAGCACATGCAAAGGCATGGATGTCAGAACTGCATGCAGTGTGGCCCTGTTAGGACCTTGGGGCACATGAAGCAACAAGGCTGGACAGGCAGACAAAGTCAGAGAGTAAGCAGAGAGCACACTGGCTGCAGTGTCTAGAATGTACTTAGCTGATGGGGGTGGGTGGTAATGATGAGTGTGATGTCACATGGTCAGATGTGAGTGTTTAAAGATCATCCAGGCCACAGAGCAGGAATTAATTGAAAAGAAACAAGACCAAACACAGGCACCCATGTGGAGACCAGTGTCACCAATGCAGAAAAGGAAATAAGGAAGAGCTGAGCATAGACAGTTCTAGAAGGGATGGGAAGGAATGAATGGTTTAAAATTCAAGGCAAATAATATTTGCAAAAAATTATTTTTCAAGTACTCACACACTTTATGCCTGTCAAGTAAGATACAATACACATCAGTAGTTAAACTATTTTTTCTGGGATATGGGAGACACAGTCGAAAACAGTATTATTAATTCTGCCTTAGAAACTCACCTGATAAAGTGCGTGGAACTTCCCCCTGAGCAGAAATGTTGACCTGGGGCATGTCCATAGCCACAAAATTATCTATTTGGAATCCCAGCTTATATTCAACCTGTGAAATGGAGAAATAAACAAACTGGACCTATGATAACAGAAGACCAACAGCTTGACTTCAGTGATTAACTCACTAACTAATGAATGCATGAGTCTTTCATTTGTTCAAATACTCTATATAATTTTTGGATGAAGATGTCTGCTCTACAGACCCACTCACCACACAAGCAGATTACAAGGCACAAATTTCTCACAGAATATTTAAGCCTTACACTTCACATTACTCTTTGTCCTGCCCACAGGGTCTTGATAAGAACAGTATTCCTTTCTCATTCAGTGGTCACAGAGGTAGCTTTGGTGAAGGCTAGGATTGACAAGAGTCCAAGGAGTAGAGGTCTGGGAAAAGTGCAGCGGGAAAGAGGGTCAAGAAAGCATTCTTTAAGAAACTTAACTAGAAGAATGGAACCAGGTAGTAGCTGGGGAAGGGAGGACAGATTCTGAAGCTTGTCTTTCTTCTTTTTGCAGTAGGAAATAACCAAAATTTGTTTATATGCCAATGAAAAAAGCCAAAGAAATGGGACCTAATATGATAGGAGACAGAGAAAGAGTATTATCCCAGATTATAAAGGAAAGGATGCAGCTGGGCATCAGCTGGGGCAGGAGGTGCTAACCCATAGATGAGAAGAAGGGCTCAATCTAGGGAACATAACCCCCCTCTAAGACTCTCCTTTCACACTCTACTTGAAAATCCTGGAGCATTTTAGAAGTATGCAAATATTAAACTATTGCTTTGCAGTTAAGATGGTATACAAAGAATTGTTAAAGGCTGTATTTGGGAAAGGAAATGTTCTTACTGCTGTGCATCAGTGACTTGGTGATATCTTGGATAGGAAGCCAAGTGTTCGTTCTCATCCTAGCATGCCCCAGGACTGCCACTGCCACTAGGAGGTGCTAGAGGGCTACAGCCTAGAAATTAGGGGTCAAGAATGAGCAGGCTTGCCAGTAATACTCCGAATAATATTAAGAGGATGCATTGACTTTATCACTATATCCATGCTATCTCTAAACAGGACAATATATGAAGGGCAGGTGTACAAAAGAAATTAAGCAAAGTCAGCAGAACTGGATTAGAACCATGAGACTGTGTGACACTTAATTATTGGCTTTTTCTGAGTTTCAGTTTTTGTAAAATAAGGCTAATACATGTTATAAGGATCAAATAGGATAATTAATGCAACACACTTAACAGTCTATCACAGGCCCCCTCTGATAAATGCAGATCCCAGTGGCATCAGCAATCATTCCAGAGAAGCTCCCATGTTGCCCTGCTGCACTTCCCCATAAGCACCAGCCTACTGCTGACCTGCGCCTTCCTGTGCTCTGACAAGAACACTGCTGCAGCCCTTCCGTTTTGGCCCCCATCTTGGGAAGTCCACTGTTCAAAACAGCCTCCCACATGCTTAGCCTCTCCACAAATGTCTTCCCTATCTTCTCCCCCAACCTGGGCTTTCCTCAGAGGTCATCTCATCCCCTATCACTCAGTTTACAACTCGCAACCCTCACCTCAGGGCCTAGACAATAGGGTCAGCATTCTTTTAGGATCATTAGGTCCTCTCTAGGCATCCTTTCCTCATACTCTGAAGCTCACAACTTCTACTTACAGTGGCTACTCTCTGTAATGACATCAATATTAACACAGGACTTCACAGAGGCCTCGGTCCTTGGCTCACTTTGTCTCCTGCCATCTTCCTGGGGCTTCAGTATTAAGTATTCCTACATACTAAAGAATTGCACTATAACCAAAGTAAATGTAAAATTCCCACTCTCTATCAAAGATCCCATCACTGCCCCTGATTCGTACAAAACCTTGTCTTTGTCTCCAGCACTCTGATTAAGCCAACATTTTTATTAAGGCATCATTGATATACAATCTTATGAAGGTTTCACATTAGCAACATTGTGGTTACAATATTCACATATTACCAAGACCTCCCCCGCCCCCACACCCCACTGCAGTCACTGTCTGTCAGCGTAGTAAGATGTGATTAAGCATTTATGAAGCACATTTAGAAGCCAAGAACTGTCCTCAGAGCTACGATGCAATGGCCAATTAGGCTATTTCCCTCCTCCCCAGCCCAGACAGTGACCTGGTTTCACTTTCCCACAGCCTGTGCCCCAAAGAAGACTACATTTTGATGCAGTCATATCAGTACCCTCAACTGGGCCACTCTGCCCCACCCTTTAAAGGCAGCCCCAGCCTGACCACCTCACTCCACTCTTGCTACCCAGCACTGCTAATGGAAATCATGCCCCAGGAGACAAGGGAGCTCTTACACAAAGATGATTCCCATGCTCAGGGTCGCCCCTCAGTCCTGCTCAGCGACCACTTCCTCACCAACCTCTCTCTCCCTAGCTTTCTCACTCCAACTCTCCTGGCCCTCACTGCTTCACCATCTTCTGCCCTCCCTGCTTCCTCACTCTCAGACACATGTTCTTGTTCCCTTCAGCTAGCACACAGGAATCCCCTTTCTGCCTTTCTTTTCTGCACCAGGCAGCTCTGTTAGAGCACTTAACTTTAACAGTCCAATCTCAGAGAAAATATTTATTCTCTCCAAATGATAAACCCTTCTCTCCTAGTACATCAGCTTCTAGCCCATTTCACCACTAATGGGACCTCATATCATCACTAGTCTCTTTCATTCTCCCTATCTTTAATTTCTTCCGTATGCCCAATTACCTACTAGACATATCTACTTAGTAGTATGTCTTCTAGCTCTCAAACATAACAGATTCAAAGCCAGACTAAGTTTCCCCACACTTGCTGTCTCCTTTATTCTAGGTCTCAGTTGTCATAAACAGAGGCACAGCTAATTGGGGACCAGAACCCCTAGGAAAGCAGACAGAAAAAGAACAGGTATTGGGGTCAAAAGCCCTAACAGCAGTGGTAAGGGCAGGGGCCAACACTGGCACTCCAGGATCTCAGTGTAGCAAGGAGAGAAGGGTGGGAGGGAGGGAAATGAGCCCAGGAGGGGAGCTGGATAGAGCGAGGGCGATGGGGCAAGGCGGCAAACAGGCTGAGTAAGAGATTTGAGAAGGCCAACCGTTTGGCTAGAACAGCAGCTGGGAGGGATAAGAAGTATGAGAGCATGGAAGCCTGACCTTTGCTGGCCCCCCGTTTGATGGACTACCTAAATATGTGAGGCATTCACAAGGCAGTTCTCTTCTCCCTCGGGAATCTTTAGGAGATAAATCTTTAAATTGAAGTTTCTGGAGTCAGAGAAGAAACTGACAGTTATTAAAGTCTAATTTTCTCTACTTTGGAATGTACTGATCTATATGGATCTCACTTGCCAATGATTCTTTGAAGAAACAGATCTGTTCTAAAGCTAACATTTATAATCTACTGGAACAAAGGAACCTTGGGCAGTGTTGTTTATGAGAAAAAAGAATGAGCCAAAATACTTCAGAAAAGAAAATGAAGAAAGTATAAATATTTAAATAAAATATATAATAAACATTTTTGGTAATCTTCCCTTATTTGGAAACAAATGCCAATTACAAACAGGCAGCTGATGAGTTAAGTCATTTCCTTCTGGAACTCAGTATACAGATTTAAAGTGAATACACTTGCCTATAACCATATAGCTTTTTAACTTCTCTGAAACTACCAAAAGTACTGCCTTTCTCATAGAAAACCCACTCGGCAGGGGATACAGCAGGCTCACCCAGTTGCTGCTGTAGTAACTAAGGACAAGTTCCCTGTAGACCCTTCTGACAATGATGAGGAATTCAAAACCAGAGAACAGCTAAGGAGTGGGGGTCAGTAGGGGGATATTCTGCTATACTTTGGTATATTTTTGCCATTCAGCTATCTAAAATATCTGTCACATGACAGCTGCAGTTGCATATTTCTTTCTGGATACTGGAGAATGTTCTGGAATATAATAAAAACTAATTATTTGTTAAAACCACCCAGTAGTCTTTCCTTTTTTTGAGTGTGTGGTCTTGTGAAAGAGAAGCAATACCAGAGTTCTCATCCCATCTGGAAATGCAATTACCTAATGGCATTTACCAACCACTCACTAAGGCAGTATGACACCATGTCAAGAATAAAACACAGCTCCAGCCTCTGAGAAGACCACAGTCTGTTTGGCAAGACTAAACAGCTATGTAAACAGGGGAGAACACTATTAGCAAAAGTTTTGATGTATGAAAACCAATGTTAAAATATCCACGATGTGAACTGACTTACCAAGGAGATCTTTGGAAACAAATATTTCATCTTCTGGCAAAATCTTAAAATGCAAGAATTGAGAATTTCTGATAAAGTGTTAGAGCTTGGGAGTCATGGCTCTCCTTCTGAAACTTCATGATTATATGCCAGAGCCAACACGATCAGGTAAAGAATTCTTCACCATGTCTGTCCTGGCCCCTTTGTTGTGCCTTTTCTATTTCAAGTCATCTCTACCTCCTGCTTCCTCTGCCTTGACTGTCACCTTACACAAATTCCTTCCTAAACCTGGGTCTTAGTTTCCTCTCATAGTAACTGATCAATAAACCAAAATACAACCATATAATAATATGTGATTCAGTCATTTGAAGGGAAAAAAAGTTCAACTCTACATACAGTGACAGAGAACCTTTACCAAAATACATTGTTCAGTACTCTATAAATAAATAGAGCACTGTTTAAAAAAAATATATATATATATATGTATATGTACACACACACACATACACATATAAACGCTTATCCATGCACAGACCACCTTTAGAAGGGGAAACAAGACCCAGGAAACAGTGTTGCCAATGGAAGGGGAACTTGGTGGCTGGATTGCTGGGAGATGGCACTAGGAAGGTGTGGGGACTTACTTTCCACTGCATACCCCTTACGCCTTTTGAATTTTGCACCATGTGCATATACAGAATACTTACATGATTTTTAAAATAAACTTTAATCAACTGTGCTAAAATCACCAGAGACTATGACATAAAAATGGAATTATGAACTGCAATGGTGGCTGAAGCCCGACACTGTATTAAAATACACAAATTCCTTAGCTTTTTACTGTAAAAGATTTTAAGATATAAGATGATTACTTTCCCCCAAATTCTTATACCTGTTACAGATGATCTTGGGAAATTAGTTTTAGCTATATATTCAATCTATGAATCTATTTATTTTTCCAAATTTACAACTTTATTCAGAGTAAAATACTTGAAAACCCCCGGTGTGCCTGTAACTAAGCACCAGGTACCAAACCAGATACAGAACACCGAGAAGGAGGAAAGGGGTTCTCACCTTTGACGTGCTCAGCATCAAGGAGACTGACAGAAAATAAAATCGCCTTCTACAATATCCTTGGAGTATGACAAGGGCTGAGGGAGGAAAGAGAAAGGCACTTTGGTACAGAGAGGGCACCTGCCACAGCAAAGGTGAGGCGCCACCAGCCTGATATTTATGAGGTAAACAGGAGTTAATAAGGTAAAGAATGAGGAAAGGGCATTTCCACAGAGAAAACACAGTAATGTAATAGAGCCAGGGCATTCAAGAAATTTCCGAACAAAACGGCACTAAACAACTAACTGGACAGGAGGCAGAAAAGGCAGGGACAACGTCACAAAGGCTTCCTAAGAATCAGAACTTTATTCTAGTGGCAACCAAGAGCCCTAGAACAGCTCTGGAAGGGATATAGCAAGGGGTCAGTACAGAAGGAGACCAGTCCAAAGACTATTTCCAGATCTAGTTAAGAAACAACGAAGGCCCAAACTAAGGATGAGGCATTAGTCCCAAGAGAGTCAGGAGCTGAATTTAAGGTTTAATTATGAGGAAGAATCACCTGGACTTGGAAAATGTAGAAGAAGGAGTCTAGGATCCCTTCTAGGCTTCTGGTGTAGATATGTAAATAGATGGTGATGCCCTCCAACATGTCAGGGAACTTCTGCCTTACAAGGAATATCGTATCAGTAATAGCAGTCCAAATGTGCATTAATGATGGTATTTAATACCTACCACAGAAATAGTTTAGCAATTATGCTATATAAGATAACATGAAGAATATAGAAGACCGAGCTATACCAAGGCTCCTTCTGACCCAACATGTACCCAGGCCAACACTTGTCATTCAAACATACATATATTCATCTGAACCTTTTTCTATCTACTCTCCACCACTCCAACCTCCTCCTTGTGATAGGCACTTAAAACTCCACAGGCATCCACTATCAGCAATGTCAGATCTCTGATATTCACTACAAATAAAAATAAAGGAATGAATAAGAGAACTGAAGTATCTGTTCAATTCTAACACCACATCCCACATTGCTTTTTTATTCACAAGTCACTATCCATTTACTTGCCCAGGAAACATTCTCATGATGTAACAGCATTCTTCTTTCCTAAGTGGGCCAAGAAATAATCACACCCTGTTCAAGGTCACTGGAACAGAATCTGTTCTACCTCATTAGATTTTTCACTATTCAAAAATATATGTATTATTTGTTTTTCAGATTAATCAACATTAAAGGTAGGGAAAGTAACAAAGTATTAACTATCAAATTTTTGGAGAGTATTAGAAGCTTCTCTAACCAGAAAGACGTTCACAAAAACAGTAGATCTTAAAGTTGCAAGGAAACTTAAAATTCAAAACAAGCCATTCCATAAATTTTTGAATTCTTTCTACGATACTCCTACCAAAAGGTTCCTAGTACAGATCTGACCTCTTCCAGTGAGTAGGGACATACTACTCTCCATGACAGCACTGACTAAAAAGTGAAACCTAGTTCTCAATACAAATGTAAAAACCAGTCATGCAAGGGTGATGAAAAATGGGATTTTTAATGCAATTTCAAATTATCGCCCCACAATTACTTATTCATTACAAAGCAGAAAACTTTTCAGTTGAGAAACCTGGTAAACTGAGTGATGAGAGTTAACATCACCAGTTATGGGACAAGCTAAGACCAAGTGCTCTGTGAAGGACAGTACTTCTTTGGTGTTATTGCCAGAGATGTTCCTGAATGTAATCTTGAGAAAACCTCAGACAACTCAAATTCAGGGACATTCTACAAAATAACTGGCCTGCATGCTTCAAAAATGTCAAGGTCAAGAAATACAAAGAAAGGCCATGGAAATGTTCCAGATTAACGGGGGACGAAAGGAACGTCAGCTAATTGCATGCATGATCCTGAATCAGGTGAAAAAAAGAGCAATAGAGAACATCATTGGGATAAATGATGAGATGTGAATACTGTAGATTAGGTAATAATATTGCATCAATGTTAAGTTTTCTGATTTTGATTATTGTACTTTGGTCATACAAAGAATGCCCTTGTTCAAAATGAACAAGTGGGACTACATCAAACAAAAAACCTTCTGTACAGCAAAGGATACCATCAGCAGAACAAAAAGGCAATATACAGTATGGGAGAATATATTTGTAAATGACTTATCCAATAGGGGTTAACAGCCAAAATATATAAAGAGCTCGTATGCCTCAACAGAAAAAAAAATAATAACCTGATTAAAAAATGGGCAGAGGACTGAACAGACACTTCGCCAAAGAAAAATACAAATGGCCAACAGGCACATGAAGAGATGCTCCACATTGCTAATCATCAGGGAAATGCAAATTAAAACCACAATGAGATATCACTTCACACCAGTCAGAATGGCCACTATCTAAAAGACAAAAAATAACAAATTTTGGCAAGGATGTGGAGAAACGGGAGCCCTCCTACACTGTTGGTGGGAATATCAATTGGTGCAGCCATTCGAGAAAGCAGCATGGAGATTCCTTAAAAAAACTAAAAACAGAAATACCATTCAACCCAGTAATTCCACTTCTAGGAATTAACCCAAAGAAAACAAAATACCTGATTCAGAAAGATGTATGTGCCTCTATGTTTATTGCTGCATTATTTACAATAGCCAAGATATGGAAGCAACCTAAGTGTCCACCAATAGATGAATGGATAGAGAAGTTGTGGTACATATACACAATGGAATATTATTCAACCATTAAGAAGAAAAACTGCCATTTGCAACAACATGGATGGATCTAGAGGGTATTATGCTCAATGAAATAAGCCAGGTGAAGAAAGATAAATACTGTATGATTTCATGTATTTGTGGAATATAAATACAAAGCGGAACAGAATGAACAAAATAGCAATAGACTCACAGACACTGAGAAGGGTCTGGTGGTTACCATGGGGAAAGGGTTAGGGTGGTGGGGGGAGGCTGAGGGGGATAAAGGGGCACAAAAACTCTCAATCATAATGCAGATTGGTCACAGGCATAGTAGGACAGCATAGAGAATATAGTCAATGATTCTGTAACATCTTCCTATGTTGACAGTAGCTATACTAGAGAGAGTGAGGATTTAACTGTATGGGTAACTGTTGAACCACTGTGTTGTATACTTGAAACTAATATAAGATTAGTTTATAGAAAATACACACTGATGAATTTAGGGGTAAAGAGACATGATGCTTGCAATTTACTTTCACAGGGGAAAAAGTGTGTGTGCACTCTCCAAGGGGAGAAAGGATGAATGAACGTCACAGTAAGCAAACAGAGCACAAGTAACAGCTTGTGAATCTAGGTAAAGGATATATGAGAATTCTTTGTACTAGTATGATTTTTCTTTATGTTTGAAATTGTATCAAAATTAAGTTACCCTCCCCCCAAACAATGGTAAGGTCACACAATGTTATGTAAGAATACTGAAAATTGTGTTAGCCCAGTTTCCTTGAAAAGTTCGGGTGCCTACTCATTGAAGCTGACATAACTCATATTAAAATGTCTTAGATGAATCTTTTTTGAGTTATCTAAACCATTTATTTTGGGACTTCAGCATATCCAGGTTAACATTTACTAAATACGCTTAGTTGTTTCACTGAATTTTCTCTTGACCTCTGGTTTTGCAGTTTTCACCCTAAAGAGATCTGTCTACTCTTTTAAGTGCAACCCCCATGCCTGGATACCCCAAGGCCCCAGACAGCAAAGTACATATGCTTTACCCAGGATTCAAGCTAACTCAACTTTAATCACAACCCTCTTGCAGTAATGTGTTAATACATATATGTGTATGTGTGTATAATGTCTCTGTAATATGTTTGAATATATATAATATGAATATATGCATATTTATTTAATCATTTTTACTCATCTATTTGGTAAGCAAATATACTTAACATATTAGTGTTAGGGAGTGGAACTGAAGAAATAGTACCCTTATTTACTTTGTAAGGAATGTTGGTAAAAGGTACCATCTTGGGAGAGGGAAGGAAGACACAATCTGGCAATGTTGATCAAAATTTTAAACATGCAACACTCTCCTTGATCCAACTACTTAGTGATAATTTACTATTCAGAAACAATGCCACAAGCGCACAAAATTTCTGAAGATGTTCTTAATGTATGTATACACGTATGTACATATATATCTACACACACACACACACACACACACACACACACACACACACACACATATTTCCTTCTGTTTCTATATTCATCAATAACAAGGTAGAAACAGCAACAAAAGATGAACTACGAATTGTTTTCACCATCCCTTACCATGGATTTGGCCTGCCAAATGAAGCAAAATGTACTATTTGTAACAGAAAATGGAAGCACTGTTTGAAATAAAATGCTTTTTTAAAATCCTTATGT
This sequence comes from Smutsia gigantea, assembly GCA_032199065.1. Classification (NCBI taxonomy): domain Eukaryota; kingdom Metazoa; phylum Chordata; class Mammalia; order Pholidota; family Manidae; genus Smutsia; species Smutsia gigantea. The sequence goes on along the minus strand of JAVSCE010007312.1, from coordinate 34,436 downwards.
CAATAAGGCACTTAACAAATGACCATACGTCAAATAGCCATACAGTATCATATTACAAAGCCATTAAAGAGAATGAATTAAATCTACAAATGGAATGATGCCAAAATACAGTATTAGGCAGGGAGAAATTACTGTATAACATGTGTGTCATAAAATCCCTTTTTTGTTTTAAGAAGTTTTTTAAAAAATGAGCCTTTAAGTATACCGAACTATAAACAGTGATTATTCTGGGTAGAGATCTGCAAAGTCTTGACAGTTCTTAAAGCAATTTTATTGTATTTGAATTTTTCCAATAACTACTATTGTTTTAGTTCTAAGTAGAAAGATCTATATCAAAGTGGCCAAATTTAAATTTGCAACAAACTTCAGGACAGAAACCAATGCACTGCACTTAAAAAAAAAACTCTACAAGATTTTTAGTAGCAAAACTATTTTTATTTCCCAAGTAAAATCCGACTCAGAAGCCTATACATAATGCTGATAAAAGAAACTGAAGTTGATCAGGGGAGGTGGGCTCTACATTCATCCTCCCACTCTTAGGCCTGTGAGAAAACTTACCTTTGAGGAGCCCAGACAGGAAATGTAACGACTTCAGAAACGAGTAACCCAGGCAAACGCTACTAGGGCTAAAAGAAGAGCACCCATGGGTGCTTGTGTCTGCTGCACTTACTTTCACTGTTTCTCCATAAACAGGAAAACTATTTTCATTATATCAAACCTGTCTAAAACACCCACCTCACCAAGCTCCTCACCCCTGACTCTTAGCACTTCACCGTCACAGCACAGTCATTAGCAGGTCCTACTGACACCTTTTCAAGCTAGATCAGCATCCCTGTTTGAAAAGCCTAGAAGGATGTAAGTGTTCAGTTCTAAGCTAGTCACAAAAATAATGGCTACCTTTATTTTAAAGGGTTTGAGAAAATCTAGAGGAATAGGCTAAATATTTAACATATAGACCTGAAAAGACCCAGAACTGCTATAGCGCACTACCCACCGATGCTTTTGTACAGAGGGCAGCCCTCAGACACAGCCTCAGCCTTGGCAGTGCCAAGCTGGTATCTTCGGTGGATCACTCTCTTACCTTGGACTTTGCATGCCAAGTGAAGTGCAGGAAATTTGTCTCACTGGGTACTAAAAGGTTAAAGGAGAGAGCGTAGTGGCTAATAAGATCGTTTCTCACATAATAAAGTTCTGCATCAAGACCTAGAAAAAAAAATAGAGAAAAAAGGATTAAACACCTAAAATACTCTCAAAATCATTAACCATCAGTATTTCAAATACTAATAGAGTGAAAATAACATTGATGTGCAAACGTACATCACAATTCTTTCTCACATGTGCTGCTTCATGAAGCAGGAAGGACACTGGACTTCACCATAACCAAAAAGACAAAGAAACTGAGATGCAAAACGAGCAGTTATCTGGCTGAACACAAGGATGCTGGAACCAGAACTCTGGTAGCACAATCCGTCTCCTGAGGGCCAATGTGACACTCTTCCTTTTGAACACAGTCCTCCTCAGAGTTATATCTACAAACAAAGCACCTACTCCCCCCCAAAACTTACGCAATTTAGATAAATTCAAAATGGAAGGGAGAAAGGCACTGGGTGAAAACAGTGTGAGCCAAGGCCTCAAGACCCCGGCCAGAGATGACCTCCACTTCCTCCAGCAGCACAAGGCCCTGGCCACTCGGACCGGGCTTGCCACGATGCGTTCACACCAGCTGTGGCACAAACACATATCCTCTTTCCTACCCAGATTAGAAGGTAGAGTAATCTCCTCATTTTCTCAGGACAGTTCTCTGCACAAAGCAGATGCTCAGTAAACATCTGTTAAACAAGTTAGTACTACAGATCAAGCAGAAATTACATAGATGCCTGAGAAATGCTGGAGAATAATTCTCAAATTTCATTCATTCCCAGACCACTTTCCCAACCAGGGCCACAGGCAACCTTCAACATAACACATTCTCCAATTTTGTCATACCCCTTCATCCTACCGGTATTTAATATTTTTCTTTAAAATTTATTCAATTTTTTTTAGAACAAAAATTTTAAAGGCAAAATTTAATCACTATCTTGAATGGAATATCAGTAATTATTGTGAAAAAAAATTTTTAATACTAAAAAAAAACAATTAAAAAGAAAAAAAATATTGCTAAACTGTAGCTAAACACTGGAGTCTACCCAAGGCAGTGAGCCAGATGCTAGATCATCGTTTACAAAAAGGGAGGAGGGATGGATAAAGAAGATGTGCTACATATACACAATGGAATATTATTCAGCCATAAGAAGAAAACAAATCCTACCATTTGCAACAACATGGATGGAGCTAGAGGGTATTATGCTCAGTGAAATAAGCCAGGCGGAGAAAGACAAGTATCAAATGATTTTACTCATCTGTGGAGCATAAGAACAAAGCAAAAACTGAAGGAACAAAACAGCAACAGACTTACAGAACCCAAGAATGGACTAATAGTTGCCAAAGGGAAAGGGACTGAGGAGTGTGGGTGGGAAGGGAGAGGGAAGGGGAATAAGGGGCATTACGATTAGCACACATAACGTGGGGGGTGAGCACGGGGAAGGCTGTGCAGCACAGAGAAGACAAGTAGTGACTCTACAGCATCTCACTACGCTGATGGACAGTGACTGTAATGGGGTTGGTGGGGGGGACTTGATAATGGGGGAATCTAGTAACCACAATGTTGCTCATGTGATTTTACATTAATGATACCAAAATTAAAAAATTTCAAAAAGGGAGGAAGGGAGTATTAGCAAGTGTTTGAGAGAGGTTAAAGACTCAGAGGTTTTCTCCACAATAATCCAAAAAAAATTGAAAGAAAACAGGGACTAACTTTCTCTCAACTGATTTACTATTATTTAAAGCTGTATCCAGATGTCCCTCCAGAAATGCATGACATACACTGTATATTTCTCACACTGGAAGGAAAGAATACATGGGAGACCAATGGACATGTAAACTTCTTACTTACTGAGCTTATACCATGGGTCTGAAACCTTGTGCTCTGTGGAGAGGTCAAGATAGGTATGTCACGAATCCTAAGATATAATATAGAAACAACTCTGCTACAGGCACTTCTCCTCTAAAATTACTTATTTTTTAATTTAATCTGATACAACCCTTAAGTCAGAAATGAGATTTGAGGCTTACATAGTAGAAAGCTGCTGAACTACGTGGCACTGCTTTATCCAATAGAGGGTACCAAACAGAATGGGAGAAAGTTATGATGAGTACACCATAATAGAAAGGTCTGCAAAAGGCTCTCCCAGCTGGCCAGCAGGACAGGATATGTTAGCAAACATCTAAGGTGGAAGCACTGGTGGTGGTAGAGAAAGGGGGAAAAAGTAAGGTGGTAAGAAGGTGGGGAAAAGGTAGATGGGAAATGCAGTAAGAAAACTGGGTACCAAGAAAACATAAACAATCATAATAATTATAAGAAGCTTAAATTTACTTATTTAAAAAAAAAGTCTGACTCTTACTCTAGTCTCCATTAAGGCTGTTTATAAGAGATACCTTGAGTAAAATTTTCACATGTATGCCAAATAAAAAAAAAGAAGAAAGTAGATGAGGCAGTATTGACATGAGACAAAGCAGAACTCAAGGTCAAAATATTTTACTTAATGAATTCATAATACAAAATTTATAAATAAGAAAAATTTCATACTAATAGAATACATGTAAGATACAGTAGTATAACTAACAAAAGAGCTTCAAATATGGAAAACAAAAATCAATAGGAAAAAAATCAAGAAGAAACAAACTACAATCATCGTTGGAAATTAACGTCTTCTTAGAAAACAGAGATCAAAACAGATAAAATTTACTGTGGACATATGATTTGAACAATATAATTATGGGAGATGAAACAAGGAAGGTTAATCATTAAGTTAGACCATACATATTTTTAAAAATGGATTCTAACTAGAAATAATAAAGACAAAATTCCACCATAAAGAAACCGACTATAAGATAAGGATAAAGCCAAAGGATGATTATTTGGAAAGATCAATAAAATAGTTAAATGCTTGGCAAGACTGGTTAAGATAAAAAGAGAGAACACACAAATTACCAAGTATTTAAGAATGAAGAGGGAACATTATTTAAACTCCTATAGATGGTAAAAACATACAAAGGACATGAGCTTTATGACAGTACATTTAATAACTTAGATAAAATAGAAAAATCCTTGAAAAACACAATTTATCAAAACTGACAAGAAGAAATTAAAAATTCAAATAATCAAAAAAAAATTTCTCCAAAACTCCAGGTCCAGATGAATTCTATCAAACATTTAAATATGATATAATACCAACCTTACATAAACTCTTTCCGAAAATAGTTGAAAACACTTTCTAGCTCATTTTACAAGGCCATTTTCACACTGCTCTTAAAACCTTACTAAAACATTACAAGAAAATTACAGACTGACATCCCTCATGAACATAGACACACACATCCTCCGTAAAACATTAGCAAATTGAATTCACACAGGAAAAGGTTTATACATCAAGTGTATATGAAAGGTTAACCTTTAAAAATTAATATAACTTACCACATTAACAGAGTAAGAGATAGAAACCCAGATCACCTCAATAGATTCAGAAAAAACATTTGGTAAAACTCAAAGTCTATTAATGATAAAAGCTGTTAGCAAACTAGGAACAGACATAAACTTTCTCAGTCTGGTAAAAAGTATCTACAAAACCCTCCAGCTGACATCATACTCAATAGTGAATTATTAAATTCTTATTTCTAAGATCAGAAACAAGGCAGGGTTATCCACTTCTATCATGTCTATTCAGTGTATACCACACAATGTATAAAGACAAGACAAAAAGTATAAAGGTTGGAAAGAATGAACTAAAACTCATTATTCACAGATGATATGATTATATGTGTAGAAAACACTATTATATCTACTAAAATACTAATAAAGCCAATTCATGAACTTAGCATAAGTCTCAGAATACAAGGCCAATATTAAAAAAATTGATTGTATTTCTAATGTTAGAAAAATTAGAAAATAAAATTAAAAAACCATAACATTAAAACACCAGTACCTAAAAATAAGACTATGTATGTTTAAGTACCTAGAAATAAACACATGTAATCCCCTCTATACTGAAAACTATAAAATGTGGATGACATAATCAAATGGAGAGACCCTTCTCTTAGGTTAAGTCTCAATACTGTTAAGAGGTCAAGTATCTTCTACTGATCTACAGATTTAAAATATTCCTAATCCAAAATCCCAACAGATTTTTTTTTTTGAAGAAACAAAGTAATTCTAAAGGAAATTCAAGTGCCTGTCTCAAAAAAGAAAAACAATGTGGGAAGGCTCACATTACCTGCTTTCACAACATGATGAAGAGCTACTGTAATCAAGACAATGTGGTATTGGTTTAAGATAGACATATCAATGGAATGGAAAAGAATTCAAAAATAAACCTGCAAATATAGGACCAATGGAATTTCAACAAAGGCACTCAGGCAACTCAATCAAAAGCAACTGGATAAAAAGTCTTGACCCCTATCTTACATATCACACAAAAGCTGATCTGACATAGATTTTAGAACTACAAGTAAAAGCTATAACTATAAAGCTTCTTTAAGAAAATGTAGGTCATTATCTTCACAACCTGGGGTGAGAAAAGATTGCTTCTCGGACTGGTCACACAAACCTGTACTGAAAAAGAAAAATTTGATAAATTGGTTGTCATCAAAATGAGAAACTTCTTCTCCTCAAAAGCCATTGTTAAGAAAATGAAATTCAAGTTGCAAACTGCAAGAAAATATTCACAATACATCTATCTTAAAACAGGACTTGTTTCTAGAATGTATAAAGATCTCCTCCAAACCAAAAATAAAGACAATCCTAGTTAACAGTTAATTAAAATAGGCAAAAGATGTGAACACATTTTGTTAAAAAAATATATAGGTAAATGAACAATTAGCATATGAAAAGATGCTAACCATCATTAGTTACCAGAGAAATGCAAATTAAAACTACAATGATCAGAGACTCCAAGAAGGAACTAGTGGTTACCAAAGGGGAGGGGTGTGGGAGGGTGGGAGAAGGGGATTGTGGGGTATTATGTTAGTACACATGGTGTGGGGGATCACAGGAAAAACAGTGTAGCACAGAGAAGGCAAACAGTGAATCTGTGGCATTTTACTACACTGATGGACAGTGACGGCATTGGAGTATGAGTGGGGACTTGATATATGGGTAAATGTAGTAACCACATTGTTTTTTCATGTGAAACCTTCATAAGAGTGTATATCAATAATACCTTAATAAAAAAAAGGAAAAAAAACTCACAATGAAATAACATTTCCACTCACATGACATGATTAAATGCTGACAAGGATGTGGAGCAATTTTAACTCTTAAATATTACTGGAAGTGTAAAGATATTCAACTACTTTGGAAAACTGCAGTTTCTTATAAAGTTAAATATATACCTATTCTATGACCAAGTAATTCTACTCCTAGGTAATTATCCAAAAGAAATTAAAACATATGCCCACAAAAAAAATTGTACATGACTGTTGACAGCATTTTTTTTGATTTATTAAAATACTTTTAATAAATAAGAAACACACAGCTTAGTAGTATTTACAAAGGACTGTAGCCTATACCAAGTATCCAAACATTGTAAAATGCCAGTGAACATAACTGCGTAGTTCCTTAATAACCTAACATTTGAATCTAACCCAGCAAGGTAAACAGCATTACATGACCATGATTGTTTGATGTGATCTTCCCTTGTAACTCTGTTGACAGCCCTTTTATTCACAATAACCGAAACTGGAAACAACATAAATGTCCATCAACAGGTGAATGGATAACCAACTGTGGCATACTCAAACAATGGAATTCAGCAATGGAAATAATTGTTGAGACTTTGTAACAAAAGGATTGAATGAAAGAAGCTATACATAAGAGTACTGTACATACTGTATAATTATTTACATAAAGTTCTATAACAGGCAAAAATAATTTATGGTGATAGAAATCAGATCAGTGTGGTTACCTGGAAAGAGGGGTGAGAGGCAGACTGGTGAAATGATTGCAGAGGAGCAGCAAGAATTTTCTTGAGTGATGGAAATGTTCTATATCTAATTGTTATATACATAGGTGTATACATTTTTCAAAACTCAACCAACTATTCATATTTAAAATCTGTGCATTTCATATACATAAAGTTTACCTAAAATATGTAAAAGCAGAAAAAAAAAGTCAACAGTTTTTACCTTTCTTCTAATCCCCAAAAGCTTACACCATAGACTATTACTAGCACTAATATAAAAAGTTTTAGAAAAAAAAATCTTAAGTGATCAACAACTTTCTAATTTAAATTTGAAACATCTTTCACAGGGAAATAAAGAACTCTGTTCCTAATAAATAAGTTATAATGTTATCACTGGTAATAATAACAAGGTATAAATATTTAAGTTTTTCAGACACAATTAAAAGTAACAAGAACATCTAGGTTCAACTGCCGCTAAAGCTAGATGAAACAGAGCTGCAAGCAGAAAAGAGAACAAGAAGGGAGGCATATTCTCAAGCCATGCATGCACTCATTTAATAATCTGTGAGTTTAGTCCTACTAGAAATTCTGTGAATTCCTCCATCTCAAGAGACTTACAGAGACAGCCAATTCCCTTTCAAGTATCTTGGGAGTATCTGTTCTCACCAAATTGCTTAAGGTCTCTGAAATTCTACCAACTCTAGACAGAAACCATGGTTCCCAACTAAAAACCATCCTCTTTGAACATACCAAAGCAACATCTCCACAATATTCTAATTGAAGCCTAGGCAAAGACTGGAGTCTACTAACTTTCTCAAGCTTCTGAAACCCATTTGGACCTCAACTTGTGCTGGCATGCTATTCATCCTGGTCATCCATCCATGACCTTCTCTCTTCAAGGACCCATTTCTATACCACCATCCCCTAATACCACTGTGACTTCCATCAAGTTCCTCATCTTTTTGAAACACAGCTGACCCTGTGAAGCCCAAAGAACCCACCTTCCTACCCTCTGTGGGCACTACCCAGAATCCCTGTGACCACTTCAGATGATTACTTGAAATCTTTATGAAAAGTGCTGTTTCCATTTAGGTATATGATATCAAACTATGCTACCCTCTTCCTAGTATCTTAACTATCTCATTCATTAAAGATTCTGGAACCAGTACATAAAGTTTCTATATATCTCTCTCCTGTGATTATAATGGCAGGCTCCCACTGTCTTTGAGACCGACCCATTCTCAAGCTGTCTTTCAATGTTCCTTTTATTGCTCAACTAAAACAACCTTCATCCATACCAAAGCAACCCATTTCCATAGACAGTAACAATAAGTAGATTGCTCTACCTTCAAAATCTTGAACTGTATTATCTCAATAGCTAATAACTATTCAAGTCCTTCCCTTTATTGTTACAACAGCTATTCCTGGGCTCATAATAGCTCCAGTGTCCACACTCCCATTTCTCCCATTCTACTATATCAATCATTTCCTCATTTTCTTCTTACTGGTCTCACCCACAATTACCTCTTTCTTACCAGTACTCTCAACTTTCTCCCACCAGCCTGTCAAACATGCATACTCCCCATGCATACAGTGAAAAGAACCAATCTTCAACTGACTTTACTCCCCTACTTCCTGTCTTCTCTGTTGCTAAGACTGAGTAATCCTGGATAAAGCCTTCCCACAGATGAGAGTCACTACAAAACCATGACTCCTATCCTCAACAAATAAATGAATATTCATCAGCTGCTGACAGTCTGGAGCCATGTGATCCACATCTACATATGACCACCAAAATAAAATTTTAAATTCACTGCTCTGCTCCAGATTGATATTGAAATTGTAATCCAGTCATTAAACAGAGTTGCTCTTTTCTGACTACAAACTTTGAAAACATTCATTTTGAAGGAGACATTCTTTATTAGTATCTTGCCTGAGAGGGACTGCCCCAGGGCAAGGTCACCGGATCCAGTGACACCAAATAACAACAATGGAATTTAAGGTGTAAAGATGTATTCCAAACTTTATTCTCATGGTGGCAAGTGGAGCACTGGAATCATGTCTGCCTCTGCAGCAGTCTGCATGCAGCAAGCCTGTCTCTGTCTCTGATTCTGGGCAGAGCACTGGGCAGAGCTCTTTATATAGTAACACTGACAATAATGGCCCATTGCCAACAGGTGTGTAAGCATTGGCCCAGCAGTACATCATCAAGTAGTTTAGGGTCAGTTGATGATCCAGGCCATAGGAACTTTCATTTTCCCTACAATTAGCAAAGGTATTTATTCTAGTTTTCAAGAGTTTGACTTTTTTCCAAAAAAACCATTAAACTGAGATTCAAATTTTGCCTATAAAATTAGCAAATAGAGCCTGTTTCATCGTAAGAAAGGTTCTTGGAGCACCAATTAGCTTATACGGTGGTTATTAAATAAAATTGCAATGCCAGTATAACATAGGAATTGTGTCAGTTCACATCTGAATTTTCCCAGACAAGGAGAACTGGAATAGCAAGTAAAGAATTATAACTTTCAGTGGGAAAGGAACAGAACCTCACTCAGCTCAGCTACTCCCAGACAGGAGCCCTCTCAGCTCTATTTTAAGAAAAGTAAAAATGAGCACCGGCACTCGGAGCTCCCTCCTCAGAGAAGCCCTGGCAGCCTCTGCATAGTTCCTGTATCACAGCTGCACTTCCTCGTGGGCCACCTCTAGGGCAGCTCCACGGGCTGAGAAAGCCACTCTCCTCTGTCCTAGCACAGGACCATGCAAGCCACTGATTTCCATCCTATTATGTTTTAGTGTCTTTAAGTCTCCTCTGAGGCAGCCTCAGCGATGCTAAGTGGTTTGACTGGGCAGTCCAAGTTATCTCATAAGGTACCAATTATGCTTGTGTTAGTACTTAGTTTGAAAATTGCAGAGGTCTTGAGTGTTGAGTGGTGTGCCCTTAATCTTATTTTTCCCATAGGTCCTGTTATTTTTAGCGAATAGATAATCTTGAGGGTATTTTTTAAGGTGTGTATTTGATACTGTAACAGAAATGCTTATATTCTTTAAATACAACACTGACTGTTAGGCATGGTATGGCAAGCAAGCAATTTGAGGATATATATCAAAGCTTTATAAATATTTACACTCTGACCCAGTAATTTCCCTTTTAAAAACCCATCCTAAGGACACCAAATATCAATAGAAATTTTTATTTTTATATATAAAGATATTAACATAATATTTAAAACTGAAGAAATAATATAAATGACCAGCAATAGAGCAGCAATTAATAAACTATAATACACTGATAACAGAGAACAACAGTTTTCAAGTTCCTCTTTCTTTGGAGAAGGAAAGAGGTGGTACCCCAAGCCAGTATACCTGTCTTGCCAATGGATTCAGTGAGACTGAGGAATGGCAATGGAACGTTCTTGAGGTGAAAGGTTTATTACCCAACTTGTTCTCACAGCAGTAAGTCAAGCACTAGAATCACGCCTGCATCCGACAACAGTCTGCAGGTCTGTAATCCTCCTTCGTCTCTGCCTCTGCCCAGAGTACTGGGTAGAGCTCTTTATATATTGACTCAGTCAGTAATAGATTATTGCCTACGGATGTGGAAGCAGTAGGCTAGCAGCAGGCCAGTTACATCATCAAATAGTTTAGGTTCTGGTGAGGATCCTGGCCATAGGAACTTCCATTTTCTCCACAGTACCTCTTCAATCAAATCTGTCTCTGTTCATCTATGTGACAAACTGAGCTTCCCTTTGAAGACAGGTTTTAATGACCAAAAAACACTGAAGATGACCATAAAGTCACGAACAGGACTGTTCTAAATAAATTTTAATGAACTGAGTTTTGTTAAGAGTGTAACATTAAATAAAAATAGGCAAAATACAAACTATATACAGCAAATTTTTAACAATGTCTGGCATCTAGAAAATTAGAGCATATAATAGGTGTTCAATAATGTTAAATGTATACTTATATGCTCCATCTCGCAAAAAAGAAATACCAAAAAATATTAATAGTGGTTGATTATAAATGGTGGACTATGGATTATTTTTTATTGCATGCTTTTATTCTTTTTCTTCTCTTAAATATTCCATGAAGTTAAACTTGATAAAACAAAAATTAGTTTTCAAAAACATGTTTAAAGAAATATACAGACAGCTGCAACAATTCACCGTACAAAAATACAATTACTCCTAAATGAATCCATGAACGCCAGTAAGACCTAGAGAGAAAATCCTCAAAACAAAATTCACAAAAATCACACCAGTAAAGATAACATATTTGCTCTATCAGATTAACACTAGTAAGGATAAATTACTAATGACTAAAACACCTTCTTCCAGAGGAAGGAGAAAAGATAGTGGTGTGAGAAGTGTGGTGGAAATCTCCTCTCAAAACCACATGTATTTTGAAAATACAGCAAATACAACTATTCCTAAAAGAGTGATCAGAAGTAAGAGTGCACCAGCCAGTCTACATCTGGGAGAAGTCAACATCTCACAGAAAAGGGTAAAGTAAAAAGCTGCAATCCGGCGGGACCCGAGCACTCCCCCCACCCCATCTCACCGACAGGAGAAAGAGAATCAGAGTGGAGAGGGAGTGGAAGCCCAGGACTGCTAAATATCCAGCCCTAGAAATCTACCCAGGAAGCACAGACCCACACTGCATGGTGCTCTGGAGATTAGAGGGGCTGAAAACCAAAGTTAGAGACTGACTGCGAACAGGTTCCCACAACCGGCTGCCCTGCGACAAAAGAAAAGCAGGCACTTTGAAAGACTTCTCAACAGTCAGAAGGCTGCTAAAGGGACAAGGGTTTAGTAGAAGGAACAGGTGGATGAAATCATCCTGGCACACTCACCCCGGAAGGTTGGGAACTTTCAGGAGCTTCAGGACACCCTATTCCCCTGGTTGGCAACACAGCTCCGAAGTACCTCACCGTGATAAGCAGCCTGCCACTCCTTCCTTCCACCAGCACCTGTGTGCAAACCTGCTGTCCCCGCCATTGCTGCAGACCAGCTGGAGGGCAGCCATGCCTACAGAAACTACACTGCTTAATGCAGAGGCTTCCCCCTGCACGTGGCTAACCGGTCCAGACAGAGGGGACAGGCACGATGACCGGGAAGCACAAAAGGGCTTTGCCCTCCCTGCAAACACCTGTGCCACTTGCCAGCAACCCCTGCCATTACCCTAGGCCATCCCAAGGGCCACCCTGCCACAGCATCTTAGGAGATTAACCTAGAGGCCACTCCCTGCACGCGATTAACCAGCACAGTCAGCGAAGACAGGCACTGTGACCAGGAAGCATGAAGGGACTTTGTCCTCCCAGCTGACACCTGGGCCACTCACCTGGAACTACTCCCATCGTTCCCGACTATGAAAAGCAGAAGAAACTTATTCAACCCAAAATCCGTCAAATACCAGAAAGAGGACTCAGTGAGGCTGAAATCACCAATCTGCCTGGAAAAGAATTCAAAATAAAAGTCATAAGCATACTAATGGCGCTCCAGAAAAAGATTCAAGAGCTAAGGGACGAATTCAGGAGGGAGACAGACACCTTAAAAAATACAGTAACTAAAATGAAACAAACAGAGTGATTTAAAAGCAGATAAGATGAGGTAGATGAGAGAGTACATGGAATAGAAATTAGAGAACAGGAATACAAAGAAGTTGAGGCACAAAGAGAAAAAAGGATCTCTAGAAATGAAAGAATATTAAGAGAATTGCATGACCAATCCAAACGGAACAATATTCGCATTATAGGGGTACCAGAAGAAGAGACAGAGAAAAAGGGATAGAAAGTGTCTTTGAAAAATAATTGCTGAAAACTTCCCCAGTCTGGGGAAGGAAATAGTCTCTCAGGCCACGGAAGTGCACTGATCTCCCAACACAAGGGACCCCAGGAAGACAACACCAAGACATATAATAATTAAAATGGTGAAGATCAAGGACAAAGACAGAGTATTAAAAGCAGCCAGAGAGAGAAATAAGATCACCTACACAAGAAAACCCATCAGGCTATCAACAAACTTCTGAGCAGAAACCTTACAGGCCAGAAGGCTGTGGCATGATATATTCAATGCAATGAAACAGAAGGTCCTTGAACCAAAAATACTCTACCCAGCAAGATATCATTTAAATTTGAAGGAGGGATTAAATAATTCCCAGATAAGCAAAAATTGAGGGAATTTACCTCCCAGAAACATTCTCTACAGTGTATTTTAAAGGGATTGCTCTAGATGGAAGTGTGTCTAAGGCTAAATAGCTGTCACCAGAGAAAATAAAACCTCAGCAAAGGAAGTAGAACAATTAAATACTAACCAAATGCAAAATTAAATCAGCTACCCACAAAGTCAGTCAAGAGATACACAAAGAGTACAGGATATAACACCTAACATATAAAGACTGGAGGAGAAAGAAAAAGAAGGGAGAGAAAAGAAAATCCTCAGATTGCATTGATAATAGCATAATAAGTGAGTTAAGGTAGACTACGTAAGGTAGTAAAGAAGCTGCCACTGAAAGCACGAATCCAAAGCCTGCAATGGCAATAAGTACATATCTATCAATAATCACCCTAAATGTAAATGGACTGAATGCACCAATCAAAAGACATAGAGTCACTGAATGGATAAAAAACCAAGACCCATCTGTATGCCGCCTACAAGAGACTCACTTCAAACCCAAAGACATATACAGACTAAAAGTGAAGGGATGGAAAAAGATATTTCATGCAAACAATAGGGAGAAAAAAGCAGGACTTGCACTACTTGTATCAGACAAAATAGACCTCAAAACAAAGACAAAAAGGACATTACATAATGACAAAGGGGTCAATCCAACAAGAGGATATAACCATTCTAAATAGCTATGCACCCAACACAGTAGAACCTACATAAGTGAAACAAATACTAACAGAATTAAAGGGGGAAATAGAATGCAATGCATTCATTTCAGGAGACTTCAACACACCACTCACTCCAAAGAACAGATCAACCAGACAGAAAATAAGTAAAGACACAGAGGCACTGAATAACACACTAGAACAGATGGACCTAACAGACATCTACTGAACTCTCCACCCAAAAGCAGAATACACATTCTTCTCAAGTGCACATGCAACACTTTGAAGAATAGATGACATAGTAGGCCACAAAAAGAACCTCAGTAAATTCAAAAAGATTGAAATTGTACCAACCAGTTTCTCAGATTACAAAGGTATGAAACTAGAAATAAATTACACAAATAAAACGAAAAAGCCCACCAACACATGGAGGCTTAATAACATGCTCCTAAATAATCAGTGGATCAATGACCAAATAAAAACAGAGATCAAGCAATATATGGAGACAAATGACAACAATAATTCAACACCACAAAATCTCTGGGACACAGCAAAGGCCGTGCTAAGAGGGAAATATATCGCAATACAGGCCTACCTCAGGAAAGAAGAACAATCCCAAATGAAGAGTCTAAACACACAGTTAATGAAACTAGAAAAGGAAGAACAAAGGGGGTCCACAGTCAGTAGAAGGACGTACATAATAAAGATTAAAGCAAAAATTTAAAAATTGAGAAGAATAAAATAATAGAAAGAATCAATGAAAGCAGGAGCTGGTTCTGCGAGAAAATAAACAAAATAGATAAAACCCCTAGACAGATTTACCAAAAAAAAAAAAGAGAGACTCTGCACACACAAAAAGAATCAGAAATGAGAAAGGAAAAATCACTATGGACACCACAGAAAATCAACGAATTATGAGAAAATACTATGAAAAATAACATGGTAACAAACTGGATAACCTAGAAGAAATGAACAACTTTCTAGAGAAATAGAAGCTTCCAAGGCTCACCCAGGAAGAAACAGAAAATCTGAATAGACCAATACCAGCAAAGAAATTGAATTGGAAATCAAAAAACTACATGAGAACAAAACTCCTGGACCAAATAGTGTCACGGCTGAATTTGATCAAACATTTAGTGAAGACCAAATACCCATCCTCCTTAAAGTTTTCCAAAAGTAGAAGAGGAGGGAATACTCCCAAACTCATTCTACAGGACCAACATCACTCTAATACCAAAACTAGACAAAGACACCACAAAAAAGAAAATTACAGACCAATATCCCTGATGAACATAAATGCAAAAAAACTCAACAAAATATTAGCAAACAATTCAAAAATACATCAAAAAGATCATCCATCATGATCAAGTGGGATTCACTTGATCCCAGGAATGCAAGGATGGTACAACATTCGAAAATCCATGAACATCATCCACTACGACAAGAAAAAGGACAAAAACCACACGATCATTTCCATTTCCATAGATGCTGAAGAAGCATTCAACATCCACTCATGATAAAAACTCTCAATAAAATGGGTTTGGAGGTCATACCTCAACATAATAAAGGCCATATATGACAAACCCACAGACAACATTATACTTAACAGCAAGAAGCTGAAAGCTATTCCTTTAAGACAGCGAATAAGACAAGGATGCCCACTCTCCCCTCTTTTATTCAACATAGTTCTAGAGGTCCTAGACATGGCAATCAGACAACACAAAGAAATAAAAGGCATTCAGATTGGCAAGGAAGAACTCAAACTGTCCCTGTTTGCAGATGACATGATATTGTACATAAAAAACCCTAAAGAATCCACTCCAAAACTAGTAGATTTAATATCTGAATTCAGTAATGTTGTGGGATACAAAATTAATACACAGAAATCTGTTGCATTCCTATACACTAACGGTGACTAGCAGAAAGAGAAGTCAGGGAAACAATTCCACTCACAATAGCATCAAAAAGAATAATACACCTAAGGATAAACCTCCAAGGAAGTGAAAGACCTATACCCTGAAAACTACAAGACACTCTTAAGAGAAATTAAAGAGGCCACTAATAAATGGAAATTCATCCCATGCTCTTGGCTAGAAAGAATTAATAATGTCAAAATGGCCATCCTGCCTAAAGCAGTCTACAGATTCAATGCAATCCCTATCAAAATACCAACAGCATTCTTCAATGAACTAGAGCAAACAGTTCTCAAATTCATATGGAACCACAAAAGACTCCAAATAGCCAAAGCTTTCCTGGGTAGAACAATAAAACGGGGAATTACACTCTCTGATTTCAAGCTCTACTACAAAGCCACAGTAATCAAGACAATTTGGTATTGGCACAAGAACAGACCCATAGACTAGTGGAACAGAATAGAGAGCCCAGATATAAACCCAAGCATATATGGTCAATTAATATATGATAAAGGAGCCATGGATATAAAATGGGGAAATGACAGCCTCTTCAACATCTGTTGTTGGCAAAACTGGACAGCTACATGTAAGAGAATGAAGCTGGATTACTGTCTAACTCCATATACAAAAGTAAACTCAAAATTGATCAAAGACCTGAACGTAAGTCATGAAACCATAAAACTCTTAGGAAAAAACACAGGCAAAAATCTCTTGGACATAAACAGGAGCAACTTCTTCAAGAACATATCTCCCCAGGCAAGGAAAACAAAAGCAAAAATGAACAAGTGGAACTATATCAAAACCTTCTGTATAGCAAAGGACACCATCAGTAGAACAGAAAGACATCCTACAGTATGGGAGAATATATTCATAAATGACATATCCGATAAGAGGATGACATCCAAAATATATAAAGAGCTCACACACCTCAACAAACAAAAAGCAAATATTCCAATTAAGAAATGGGCAGAGGAGCTGAACAGACACTTCTCCAAAGAAGAAATTCAGATGTCCAACAGGCACCTGAAAAGATGCTCCACATCCCTAATCATCAGAGAAATGCAAATTAAAACCACAATGAGATATCACCTCACATCAGTGAGGATGGCCAACATCCAAAAGACAAACAACAACAAATGTTGGCGAGAATGTGGAGAAAGGGGAACCCTCCTACACTGCTGGTGGGAATGTCAATTAGTCCAACCATTGTGGAAAGCAGCATGGAGGTTCCTCAAAAAACTCAAAATAGATATCCCATTTGATCCCGGAATTCCACTCCTAGGAATTTACCCTAAGAATGCAGTAGCCCAGTTTGAAAAAGACATATGCACTCCTATGTTTATCGCAGCACTATTTACAGTAGCTAAGAAATGGAAGCAACCTAAGTGTCCATCAGTAGATGAATGGATAAGAAGATGTGGTACATACACAAAATGGAATATTATTCAGCCATAAGAAGAAAACAAATCCTACCATTTGCAACAACATGGATGGAGCTACAGGGTATTATGCTCAGTGAAATAAGCCAGGCAGAGAAAGACAAGTATCAAATGATTTCACTCATCTGTGAAGTATAAGAACAAAGAAAAAACTGAAGGAACCAAACAGCAGCAGACTCACAAAACCCAAGAATGGACTAACAATTACCAAAGGAAAAGGGACTGGGGAGGATGGGTGGGAAGGGAGAGACAAGTGGGGAAAGGGGCATTACAATTAGCACACACAATGTAGCGGCCGGGGGACACAGGAAAGGCACTATTTACAGAGAAGACAAGTCATGATTTTATAGCATCTTACTACGCTGATGGACAGTGATTGTAATGGGGTATGTAGGAGGGACTTGATAATAGGAGGTCTAGTACCCATAATGTTGTTCAAGTGATTGTACATTAACGATACCAAAAATACATATATGGTACAACATTTGATAATCCATGAACATCATCCACTATATCAGTAAAAAGGACAAAAATCACATGATCATATCCACAGATGCTGAAAAAGCATTTGACAAAAATTCAACACCCATTCATGATAAAAACTCTCAACAAAATGGGTACAGAGAGCAAGTACCTCATATAATAAATGCCATATACGACAAACCCACAGCCAAAATCATACTTAAACAGTGAAAAGCTGAAAGCTTTTCCTCCAAGACTGGGAACAAGACAGGGATACCCACTCTCCCTACTTTTATTCAACATAGTTCTGGAGGTCCTAGCCACGGCAATCAACAACAAAAAGAAACAAAAGGCATCCAGACTGGTAAGGAAGAAGTTAAACTGCCACTGTTTGCAGATGACATGATATTGTACATATAAAAACCTACAAGAATCCACTCCAAAACTACTAGAACTAGTATCTGAATTCAGCAAAGTTGCAGGATACAAAATTAATACACAGAAACCTGTTGCATTTCTATACACTAACAATGAACTAGAAGAAAGAGAAATCAGGAAAACAATTTCATTCACAATTGCACCAAAAAGAATAAAATCCCAGGAATAAACCTAACCAAGGAAGTGAAAGACCTATACCCTGAAAACTATAAGACACTCTTGAGAGAGATTAAAGAGGACACTAATAAATGGAAATTCATCCCACGCTGTTGGGTAGAAAGAATTAATATTGTCAAAATGGCCATCCTGCCTAAAACAATCTACAGATTCAATGCAATCCCTATCAAAATATGGACAGCATTCTTCAAAGAGCTGGAACAAATAGTTCTAAAATTCATATAGAAACTACAAAAGACCCCAAATAGCCAAACAAATCCTGAGAAGGAAGAATAAAGCAGAAGGGATTACGCTCCCCAACTTCAAGCTCTACTACAAAGCCACAGCATTCAAGACAATTTGGTACTGGCTAAGAACAGAACCCATAGAGCAATGGAAGAGAATAGAGAGCCCAGATATAAACCCATACATATATGGCCAATTAGTATATGATAAAGGAGCCACGGACATACATGGGGAAATGACAGCCTCTTCAACAGCTGGTGTTGGCAAAACTGGACGGCTACACGTAAGAGAATGAACCTGGATTACTGTCTAACTCCATACACAAAAATAAACTCAAAATGGATCAAAGACTTGAATGTAAGTTATGAAACCATAAAACTCTTAGAAGAAAACATAGGCAAAACTCTTTTGAATATAAACATGAGCACCTTTTTCATGAACGCATCTCCTCAGGCAAGGGAAACAAAAGCAAATACTATATCAAACTAAAAAGTTTCTGTACAGCAAAGGACACCATCAGTAGAACAAAAAGACATCCTTCAGTATGGGAGAATATATTCATAAATGACATATCCAATAAGGGGTTGACATCCAAAATATATAAAGAGCTCACATGCCTCAATAACCAAAAAGCAAATAACCTGATTAATAAATGGGCAGAGGATCTGAACAGATACTTTTCCATAGAAGAAATTCAGATGGCCAACAGGCACATGAAAAGATGCTCCACATCCCTAATCAGAGAAATGCAAATTAAAACCACTATGCGTATCGCCTCACACCAGTTAGAATGGCCAACATCCAAAATACAAACAACAAATGCTGGCAAGGATGTGGAGAAAGGGGAACCCTCCTACACTGCTAGTGGAAATGTAAATTAGTTCAACCATTGTGGAAAGCAGTATGGAGGTTCCTCAAAAAACTCAAAAATAGAAATACCATTTGACGCAGGAATTCCTCTTCTAGGAATTTACCCTAAGAAAACAGGATTACAGATTCAAAAAGACATATGCACCCCTATGTTTATCGCAGCACTATTTACAGTAGCCAAGAAATGGAAGCAACCTAAGTGTCCATCAGTAGATGAATGGATAAAGATGTGGTACATATACACAATGGAATATTATTCAGCCATAAGAAGAAAACAAATCCTACCATTTGAAACAACATGGATGGAGCTAGAAGGTATTATGCTCAGTGAAATAAGCCAGGCAGAGAAAGGCAAGTACCAAATGATTTCACTCATCTGTGGAGTATAAGAACAAAGAAAAAACTGAAGGAACAAAACAGCAGCAGACTCACAGAACCCAAGAATGGACTAACAGTTACCAAAGGGAAAGGGACTGAGGAGGGTGGGTGGGAAGGGAGGCATAAGGGGATTAAGGGACATTATGATAAGCACACGTAACGTGGAGGTGGGGCACGGGGAAAGACTCGCATCTTACTACGCTGATGGACAGTGACTGTAATGGGGTATGTGGTGGGGACTTTATAATAGGGGGAATGTAAAAACCACAATGCTGCTCATATGAAACCTGAGTATAAGATTGTATATCAATGACACCTTAATAAAAAAAAGTGAAAAAGAATAAATAAATAAAACACCTTCTTCTAGCTTTCCCTAGAATATCCAATATGCCACAAGGTGAAATCTGCAAACAAGATGAACTAAGAAGAGAACTCAAAGGTCAAAAAGACCTGCCACATGCAACAGACAATATGGCTGAAATGGGAAAAAAAATTCTGTAAAGAACATCATACTTTATTTCCCAACATAATCTTTTTCTTTCTTTCCCCATCAGATACTCAAAAAACAATTTTTTTAAGAAAAAGTAAAAGACAAATTAAGATAGGAGATAAATATCCTATTCCTTTCTAACTGCTACTAATTATTACATAATATGTTTTGAATATGACAATAATAATTAAATGCAGTCTCAAAGCAGGGGTAGTAGACAGCAGGATTATCACCCTCTGAGAGTGGTGTGCCAGGCTCCACAAAGATGAACTGCAGAGTGAGAAATGGCTAGAGAGGCAGTGAGGGAAACAATTTATTCAGTAATGCTTTATTGAGATAGTCTGCAGCAAGCCAGGAAGAGGGCAACTCTTTAGGAGACAAGGAAACAAAGCCTGGTTCCAGCAGCAAGGAGAAAGAAGGTTGGGGTGCCCTGGTCAGAACAAGGAAGTTCCCAAGGGCTGAGATGAGGACCGAGTCTAAAACGGTCATTTCAAGGAGTTCCGTATTTGGAAAACAGACCTGGGAAGCAGGACACCAGCATGGTCAAAGGAAGACAACTATGAGAAAAATCAGGGTAGGTTTTAATATCCTTTAGGATAAATGGAGAAAAATAATGAAAACAGGTCAGGGAATGAGGTCATGGGATATCGTCTGCAGAGGTCAGGTGATTCCAACAACCCTAATGGGCAAAGATCATACAAGTTTCACTGACATCAAAAGAGAAGATACTGAATCACAGCCCTGGGGAAAACAATCAAGGTAGGAAAGGAAGGCTATAACGCATAAGAGCTAGTGAACAATCCAAAAAGGAAATTAGGAAAAAAATTCCATTTATAATAGCACTCAAAAGAATAAAATACCTTACAATAAATTTAAACATGGAAGTGAAAGACTGGTATGTTGAAAACTACAAAACTTTGCTGAAAGAAATTAAAGACTTTGATGAATGTAAAGACATCCTGTCCTCATGGATTAGAAGACTTATTTCATGGAACACTGGACCCTTATCAGATACATAATTTGCAATATTTTCCTACATAGTGTAGGTTGTCTTTGCCTTCTTGATAATGTCTTATAATGCACAGAAGTTTTTAATTTTCACAAAGTCCAATTAATCTATTTTTCTTCTGTTGCTGTATCTAAGAATCTACTGCCAAATCCAAGGTCATGAAGATTTACTCTGTTTTCTTCTAGGAGGTTCACAGTTTAAGTTCTTAGGTTGTTGATCTAGTTTGAATTAGTTTTTATATATGACATGAGGTAGGAGTCTAATTTTATTCTTTTGCATATGGATATCTAGCTGTCAGATGAACAGATAAGCAAACTGTGGTATATTCATGGGATGGGATATTATTCAGCCACAGAAAGAAATGAAATATTGATATGTGTTACACTGCAGATGAACCTCCAAAACATTATGCTAAATAAAAGAAGCCAAGACACAAAAGGCCTCATGTTGTATAATTCCATTTCTATGAAATACCCAGAATAGGTAAATCCATAAAGGTAGAACACACACTGGTGCTTGCCAGGGATTGCAGGAGATTGAACAAGAAGAAACTGCTAATGGGCGGGGAGTTCTACTCTGGAGCAAAAGAAATGTTTTGGAAGTAGACAGAGGTGGTGGCTGTCCAGCATTATATATGTAGTAAATGTCACTGAACTGCTCACTTGAAAATGGCTACTTTTTTTTATGTGAATTTCACCTCAACTAATTATTTTTTGAGAAGAAAAGAAAAAGAGCTGGTCCCCAATCCATAAATGAAGTCAAGTGTAAAAAAAAACTGACTTCTAGTGACTGGACAGGATTATGAGGAAACTTAAGAGAGAAAATCAGGTTTTAGTTAAGCTCAAGAGATAAAGAAGCACTATGAAGACTCAGAGGAGACTTCAAAAGAAAATTGGAGCTCCACAAGACAAAGGTGAAAAAAAAACAGCAAAAAAGAGAACAGAGCAGGTGAAGTGGAGTGGGTGGAGAGTGGAAAGGGACTGCTGGAAGGCAGACAGGAACAAGAGTGGACAGCCATGGATTAAAGAGGCCCCATTTTGGTATTAGAGTGTGCAGTTTTTCTATTCCAACCAAGGATGAAAAACATCTCAGTTGTTCAATTACAGCAACCAGACTTAAATTTTTCACTACCAATTTCACCAAAGTAGGAATGTTGCTTGCTGCTCTCTTGTTAGGAAATACAACATTTACTTTTAATTTTATTTTTAAGCAACCCAAATTCCAAGCTGAAAAACCAAAGTTATTCCTGCAAAACTCTCAACACCCATCTAGGAAAATTCATTTTCTAAAAATGAATTCTAGAAAATCTTAAATTCAAACTTAATTCAAGGCTTATGTTCTACATGACCTGGCCTATCTAGCTCAAGTAATTCAACAGTTCAAAATTTTTTCCAAATCATTTTAAAAGTTAACTATTGGTTTCCCACAGCCACAACAATGGTTGATTAGTGCCAATGGGCAAACCATCTCCTTTTATAAAAAGAGCCACGTTTACAGCACATAAAATTCATTCCAGGAACCCGTTCACATGTCTGACTCTTCCACTATTTTGCACACCTTAAGAACAGGGCTCGGGTCTTAGCATATTTGTAGCTATTCAAGTGTTACATGCATGAATGGCTTGCTATTGATAGAAGGATGGATTTTAAGGGAAATGGTACTTTAAAGAAACGTCAGGAATCAATTAAGGCAGGAAAACAAAAGTGATGTCATGGAAACAGAACTAAAGTAGAGTTTTTGCTAATAAGCAGCTGAGTGACTTTTGGCAATCGATTATTTAACCACTTTCTCCAGGCATGAATCTTCTCAACTATAAACAAAGAAGTTAAACCAGACAATGTTAATGTCCCTCCTCAGCCACAAAAATTCTATAATTCTATGATATAATCTATGGTTTCCAAATGTCAGCCAAAATTCTATTATTCTATGATATCATCCACAATTTCCAAACGCTAGTCAAAACTTATGTAAAAAATTTAATTTAGTCAAGATAGTCTTTTAAACATCACTTTTTCCTACCTATAACAGGATGGTTCAATGTGGTACATGAACCAGAGAAAAAAGCCCAAAACCACTATGTATGAAACCACTAAACACCCTCTTTTACTGACACTAAGAGAAAATAAATATGGAAATATTTCAAAATTTCCTGGTTTATGGAAATTAACAAGCTGAAATAGATACAATAAGATAATTTGCCATAAATCTAGTTATAGTCAAACTACACCTAGAAAATTAGCTGAGACCTAATATTTAACTACATCATAAGACAGGAAATTTACAAATATTAGACAGGGAAAGGAAAGGGGCATCCTTTCTTCAGAATTAAAGAAGAAAAAGTACATAAATCTTAAATCCCCATAGCTGTTTAAACAATAATCTTCTAGATTAAGATTTTTCATGTAATCCTTTGTCCATTCAGCATTTTCTTCCTATCTTTCTCCTACAACCTTAAATGTCTCACTAGAACTGGGTTTAGAGTGTATACGTGTACATACAGGGAGTATAAAAAGAATCAAAGTGAGCTTTTTTTTTTATTTAAGATATATAAAACTGGTTAATTTTCTTTTCTAGGGGAAAGTGCGAACGCAGTCCCCCACTACCACAAATTATGCAGTCGAGTTTCCCACATTTGGGGAAATCGCAGGGGTCAGCATATCCGGAGTGCAATGGATCAGCCTCGCCCTGGGAAAACCACCTTCGTGATCATGGTATCTCCCCTGCCAGGTAAGTATCAAAGTGAGCTTTTAAGAGAAAAAAGATATGCATGACTGACAGAGAAGACCATGTAAATAAGCACCCTCCCTCCACCTGCTTCCTCCAGGCTGCCTCCTCAAAGCAGGCCCATCCTTTTGGTCCCTGAGAAGTGGCTAGGGAGTCAACTTCAAGGAAGAAAATGTTCTGATCCTCCCAAGGAAAAGCCAGGTATCTCCAATCACTTTGCCACTTCAGGAAGAAAACATGATATGTGGTCAAAATAAATCGCTCACTTAAAAGCAATCCACTGGAGTGGCTATCAGCTGTCACTGCTTTACCAGATCAGGCTACAGTTTGCAGAGATCCATTTATTAAGCATCTCCCCACCCCTATCCTCCAGAGATTATATTTCAGAAAATAACTTTCACTATAATTCTGTGATCCCTGAAAATGGAAGCCCAAAGCTTCATCACAAATGCTGTGCTCAGGTTTGCCTCTAGTACCTGTGATGACATCACCTTTGGGAGTGGTATGGAATCAAAGAGAAAGTTCACTTTGGGTTTCAAATGGATGACTCAAATGATGCATCGTCACTTTCCCTATCTGAAAATGCTAGAGCAGATGGATAAGAAATTAAAAAGAGAACTGGACACTAAAATACAGGATCAGGGAATAAGATTCACATCCAATTAGTATATTTGTCAACTAAAAAAATCCATAAAAGAATTCCCCCAAAGATGTGATTTGTACCACAACTGCAAAGATTCAAAAGGTGCTTCCCAAATCCTATCCAAGGGTAATAGTAACAAAAACTTAATGCATAATCTCTAGCACCAGGAAATAAAATATGAAGCATACCCTGCCATAGTGCCAGAATACTCCTGTATCAGGTGAAATCATACTCTAGAAAATAATTTATCACTGGTTCCTGCCCTATTTAAAGAAAAAAATTATCTGCCCAGCTCATAATATGCATTGCAGGTACAGCCCTTTAATAGAGATGAATAATTTACAAACAGTTTGACATGATCACCATTCAACTTCTTTCATAGCCTAGTAACTTAGAGTTGGCTGTTATGTCAGGGGCCCAAAGCACAATGGAGAGCTCATCAACATCACTTTTCCCTGTCTGCAGCAGGATGTACTGTTCCAAAGACCAGTTTCAAAGCTACCTGAATTCTTTTTTCAGGGTCACTTAGCTCTCTACTAGAAATGTGTTCCATAGGAGCAGCATCTTTATCTGTTTTATTTACCAAAATATGCCAAGCTCCTAAAATAATGCCTAGTATACACTCAGTAATTGCTTAGGATGAATGATAAACGTTGCTAGTTAAGGCAATCAACCAATCAAGTGATATCTAAATGACCTCTCTTCCTAACATTCTATTATTTGGTTTTCATCTAAAACATAACACAAATTCCCCACCAATAACTGAGATTGTTTTGAGAATTATGTAGCATTTTCATATACCTTATGGCAACTGTGGTAACAGAAAGTATCTCATCCTGTATATGAGGAAACCAACATTTGGAAACATTAATTACTTGCTTACATAAAGCAGAAGCAGGAGATGGAATTAAAACTCAAATATGCAGATTCCAAATCCAACATTGTCCCATATCATGTCATCTACTATATGTCCACATTTGTGTCCATGTACATGCACACATATACAAACTTTAGAATTTTTTTCTTTAATTGGACTAAATTCTCTCCTTTAACAAATAATTTAAGGAGTTAAACAAAACTTTAGAATGCAAACAATCAATTAGATAATCCTTGGCCATTTCCAATCCTTGGCCAATCCTTGGACAAAATAGAGTAACAGGACCAGATTAACGCTCTGGTCTGAAATAGCCAAAACACAGAAAAATATATGAGCACTCAGCAAGACAAAAACAGCTAAAGTATGAAAGACAAAGTACCAGAGAGGTGAGAGCTACACAGAGAGAAAGCTTCCAAGATCTGCAGAGGGCTGCCCTCTAGTCTAGCGGAGTATGATCAGAATGTGCATAAAAAAACTACAGAAGAACAGAGAAAGGATAAAAGTGCCTAGCACTTACATGGGATCTGAGTATCATCTCTTCCCACCTGTTAGACTGGAAAACTTCATGGTTCACAGGTCACTGGAGAAAGTACACAGACGGCTCTTGACTCAGTAGCAGGGAATAATTAGCCATACACTGAGCACTGCTTCTGTCCTACTAAAAGCAAGACCTGAAGGGTCAAACTGTTTCTAAGTAACTTAACTGGGTCCCAGAACAAAGGCCAAGAATATTAATAGGAATACAAAAATATCCAGCACCCAGCAGGGTAAAATTCACAATGCCTACCATCAAAAACTACGAGGCATGCAAAAAAGCAAAAGAGATAGATAGATGATGATAGATAGATAGATAGATAGATATAGATAAAGAAAGATAGGCAGACAGAAACCAATCCAGAACTGTCACAGATGTTAGAATTAGCAGACAAGCACACTGAAAATAACTAATACAACTGCACTCTACATTGTCAAAAAGTAGAGTCATGGAAGGTATAAAAAGAGGTCATCTAAAGTAAATGTCTAGAGAAGAAAACTAAAATGGATGAAATAAAAAAATACACTGGATAGGATTAACAACAGGTTACACATTTCACAAGAAAAATCAGAAATTCTATTCCCCAGTTTTTAATTATTAGTAAACAGTTTTGCCAGAATCTCTCCTGAATACTTCACATCTTTCAAATGTAGGCTGCTGAGAGACTCCTATATGCCAAGCTGTGAGGTGGCCTTAGTGCAGTATGGGAAAGACAGCATGTGATGGGTACAGTGATACAGATTTGTTTGTACAGGGTGTAAGCTAGGAAGCCAAGGTGGGGGAAACCTTACCCAGAGAGAGATGTATAAGGAACAGAGACACAGGAAAATTAGGCAACTTCAAAGAAAATAAGCTATTAAAAACTAATATATTTAAACTTCCATTCTTAAGTATAAGTTCAGTCTGATTTCCCTGTTGACTAATAACAGGCAACAGGAAATGATCAAGAAAATGATGACCCCAGTAAGGCACAAGATATTGAATCCCAAAATGAGTATGATTTATTCATTCATTGAACTTTTACTGACCATCTACTAAATGCGACATAAAGTGTTAGGTGCTGGTGATACGGAATTTAAGAATATAAAAAGTCTCTACTCAAACAGAATTAACTTTCCTCTGGGGGAGACAGAAACAACAAACGTGCTTACAGTAAAACAAAATGACAGAAGAGTGACACTGGGGGTGTCAAGACTCTCTGAGGAAGTGACATTTCAAGTTGAGATCTAGAAGGTTCCAGCCACATAAAGACCTGGGAAAATATATGAGGCAGAGCAACCACTGAATGCAGACCCTAGAGGGAGAAAGAGCTTGACACCAGAGGAAATAAAACCGCGGTATGGTAGGGGGTGTGGTAAGAGAGGAAACAGGTGGCAGGCAAGTCTCCATACAAACCCTCATTTATAAATCAGGAAGACCTGAAGAGTCTAGATATTTGATATGTATGAATTATTGTTAATTTTTTAGGTGTGATAATGGTTATTACAAATTTTGTGAAGAGTGAGTCCCTATCTTTTAAAGATAAATACTAAAAAATTTTGTCTGAGTTTGCCTCCAAAAAATTCACTGGGGGAATAGGGACAGTGAGTGTGAAGGAGTGGATTGGGAGTAGAGTGGTATGAACAAAACAAAATTGGCCATGAGTTGATAATTGTTGAAGCTGGATCATGGGTACATGGAAGTTCATTATACTATTCTACTTTTGAATGTTTGAAATTTTCCATAATAAACAATTTTTAAAGCAAACTTATTTAAAATATAAAGAGAGTATCTATAAATATAAAGCACCCTTCACAGGGGATTTTTTTAGGGCAGTAAAAGTATTCTGTATGATACTATGGTGGATATAGGAAGAACATTATGCATTTGTCAAAACCCATGTAACTTCAATGGGTGAGCCTTAATGTATGCAAATTTTTTAAAAATTCATGCAGGAGGTCAAGGAATCCCAGGTTGAAATACAGAATGTAATAAATGTCCCCTTCAGGACCAGCTTTTGTGAGACTCAGATGCACCTGCAAGCTTTCGTCAGGGGGTCCCTGCAAGGCCTCCAAAGTCTATGAGCCTCTAGCATGGTATGCAAAACTTAGTATGTGTGGCTGTCCATGCCTTTGTTGAGGGAAAGGTCCCTAAGGCTTTCATAAAATAAGGTGGAGAACCTCTGATATTTCTCTGGCCAGCAACCTCCTAGCTGAAAATTAAATTGCTACTACTCTTAAACCTATGGTAATATCTGACTGCCATTATTTGCTTTCCCTGCAAGGACATTACTACACAGCCATTACCACAAGCAAGTAATAGATATCACGAGTGAATTTTACAACTCTTCAAGTAAATTGTGACAGGTACCCCCCTCCCAGCAAAAAAAAAGGAAGAAGGTGGCAAGTTATGCCTAAGTTTCCTTTATAATATCGTATTTTTATAGTAACATATTTCTTTTAATATAAAGTACACCATTATTCTTTGTACCACTAAGATTGAAAAAAAGGCTTTCAATTAACTGATGACCCCCCATTGATTGTAAAATCGTTCCAATTTCAGAGATTTTCAAATGTGGAAGAACTGTACAACTTACAATCAATGAAACATGGCATTCATGGGCCCCCATGTCGAACTCCTAAACAAATTGCTCAGGATAGTCTAGGAATCCATATTTTTGTTTAGGCCCCTCAGATGATTCTGGTTAGATAAAAACTAAGTAAACTGCTAACCTTCAGAGGTAGCAGAAAGGAGAAAGCAAGCACTTTGGAGTCACAAAGCCCCAGACAGCTCTGTGACCTCCAGCAACTTCTGTAATTTCCCTGAGCCTCAGCCTTATCTATAAAAATGTCAATGCCACCCACCTCCTATGGTTGATAAAATAAAAGAGAACACAGTGTGGAGTACTTGGCACATAGCAAGAAGTGTATTACAACACATATATTTATATATGAACATATTTATTTATGAACAAGACATATATATGTATCTTATGAACAAGAATAGACCTATGAAATTACTTTCCAGAAATATTTTACCACTCAGCACTGTCACTTATCAGCATAGTAAAAAGAATCATTCAGTAAGTGTTTACTTTGTAACAGTAATACAAACACATTTGTTTTGCACATCACATTTTAAGAGGTCCTACATAAATAAAAGCTGTTTAATAACATTTTGACTAGGAAATATTGTACCTGATTTACATCAACAAGGATAACACAAAAAAAGCATACTTTTAAGTGTGGTATAATTAATGGCTCTGTTTCATGTCCAAGTTTTTGTTTCATTTTATTTTAGTATGTATATAGCTGGCAAGTTTTTTCAGAAAACACTGGCATAAGATCCCCAAAAGTAATGCTGTGAAACTTCTCAATTCAGGATGCTAAAAAAAATACCCACATGTTTCAAGTGACCATTAAAATCCAAACAGTATTTTAGGCAGCACCTTCAGAACTGACTAGGTCACCTCAGGATGTGAGTCACAGGGGACAGGTTTAGCCATAATTGGATAGAGTTCTCCCATATGTGCAGCATGAAGAAGGAAAAAAAACGTCAAAAACCGCAACTGCACAATGTCTCAGCCTTGCTCTCCCAATGAAGAACACATGGATGCAAATTAATGCTGCGTCAGTGCCACCAACCCCACCCAAAACACCCAGGGTTAAGAGTTAACTGCAGGGTGCTAATCTCCTCAGCACCCCAACTCCTCAGGGTATGGACGGTGGCAAGTTATGGTAGACACATCAGCAGAGAGGACTGCCGTCCCCCACCAAGCACTTGGCCTGAGGTCTAAGAGGAAAGAGAGGTGCTGGGAGGAGAGGAACACATGGCTCATTTCATTTTTCTTTTCCTCAACCGCTTCCCAAAAGCAAAGCGTCAGTTCAGCTGACCAAATCTGAAATCCTGGATTCCTCTGTGACCCCTCCTTTTCTTTAACCCTAAGGTCTCCTCCACTAAGCCTTCTCCAAAGTGGCTGCAAATTCCTCACAAATCCATCCCACCCCTCCAACTGCCCTAGTTGATCCCTCTTATCACCCACAAGGCTGACTCTGTCCCATTTCCCAGATCCAGCTTTTCAGTCTCCAAGCCACCCTTTTCACTGGAGCCAAAGTTATCTTTTCCATAAGCTAGTCCTGTCTGTGCACGCTCCTCTCCCAAGCTTTTCAACAGCTACTCATTACCTGTAAGATAAAATTCAAATTCCTAATCCAATCTCAACATACAACACAGGTTTATACTCTGCCACTCTCTGGCTTTGCCAATTTATCTCATCTCAGCCATGTTAGGTTTTCCTACTCCTTGATTTCACATACATCTGCTTCCCTAAGTCTACGGTTTGTTCATGCTATTTTCTCTGCCTTGACATGAACTGCTCCTCTTTTCTGCCTATCAAACTCATCATTCAAGATGGGGCTCAAATGTCTCCTTTTCTGGGGAATACCTTCCTTAAACTCTCTAAGCCTCTCCCTGCTCCCCACCTTCTATAGTAAAAATTAACCACTCCTACAATAACTTACTTATATCAATCAGCAATATAACTCTTATCTCAGTGTTAGAGTCTTAAACATAACAGCCTCCCCTATGAATTTTTGAGTTTCTCAAGAAAAATAATTTAATAATTTTGAATCACCATTTCCTACCACAATGTATGTATGGTACTTGGTTGTGCTTCAAAAATTTTTACTAGGCTGATTTGGGGAGAAAGATATTAGCTAGTATTGAACTGATTTTAAATAAGATGTGAAAAATGCTTAACTCTTCCACAGGGTATTTATTTTAACAGAGAAGCAAATTATCCAAAGTGAATTTCTAATTGGTGGGACGCAGTCTATTCCTCAGAAGCTTCCCTGACTCCTACAGAGACCCTACCACCACCACCACTGCCATTGTGATCAGTGTACATAATGTCCCCACAGCAATCAGCATTTCATTCCCAAACCCCTAGCACTGCCCCAGCCACATGCCACTTTCACAAGCTCTGGACTTCAGGGAAGTTAGTACTATCGGGATTATCAATCACACAGAGAACACGGGAAGATGCAGGTAACAATCAAGACCACAGACAAGCTTGTGTTTAACAGCAGGCTTGCAGGTTCTCTGCCTTGAGTATTCTGGTTAATCACAACTCCTCCTGAGCTGACAAAAGAGGCCATATGGGTTGTGGACTCAGGCAGGATTCTGGCCCTCAATTCACTGCCAAAAGGGCCCCAAATCAAAGTCCTCATCCGTAAAATGGGGAAATGGATGCCTACATTGCAGTCTGTTAAGAAGAGTAATTGAGAGCAATGCATCAGGGTCTGGGGACACAAGAATGCCATGTAGAGATTAAAAAGCTCCTGAGGCTTTGGAGTCTCTGTATGGACTTCCATTAGAATTGCATGCCCTACTTACCAAGGACCTGGGCCAGTTACATAACTCCTCCAAGTCTGTTTCCTCATCTATAAACGGAAATAACAGTACATACCTAAGATAAAACAGGGTTACCTTTGTGCCTGGCACAAGCAAAAGACTGCCACAGCACTCTAAAAAGTGTCAACTTTTTAATATTGTTATTACATAAAACTGCTACAGCACCAGCTCTTCAACAGTCAAGGCCCAACCCTAATTAGTATTTACACACCGGGGAATGACCACTTGTCTTTATCCCCATTTCCTCCCCAAACTCCTCTAAAATGATAATGAAATAAAAAAGACATTAAACCACAGACAAACAGAAAGGGAAAGAAGACAACAATATATTACACCTTTCAACAAACTTTTGCAAGATGGGTGGCAAATGAAGTGCTCACTATCCCTCAGAACCCCTGAGGCACCAAGGGACCCCAAAGACTGGCCTGAGGCTCAGTTCTGACAATGGGTGAGCCTCTGAAAAGGGTATCCAAAACAGTTGGGCCCCAGGTCCAGCAGAAAGCCCCAAGTTTTTTCTGAAGAAACTGAACCATTCTGGCAGAACTGTAAACAGGACAAGTCAGTCTATAGGCTAAACGGGCAGCACCCTCTTCTCTCCCCAACCGGATTAACCCAAACCCAGGCAGCCAGTGGATGACCAAGCAGAGGAGAAGCAGTGGAGGTGTCCTCTTTGCAGATGCTGACTAGTCCTGAAGATATGAAGGTGCTGGTATGTGGCGGTAAAAGCCCAGTGAAAAGTCCACTTGCCCTCCAAAGGAAGTCACTAGACCACCCCAGCACCCACATGCTCTGTCCCCCTAATTAACTTTTCAGCATCTTGCTCTTAATTAGACAGCCAAGGATCACCAGGTCTTTGTGATATAAACAAACATAATAAGAACCCTGAAATGAAAAGGCACACACAAAAGGAAGCAGAAGAAATATTAAAAACATGTTAAGCACATAGAAAATATTTAAAACAACATACCCATACGCCTCAAAGATAAGTGAAGATAAATACCTCCATAAAATAAAAGTAAAATGGAAACAGAATATGAAATGGAAATGGAAAGAGAAAACAGAAAGAGCTCCAAAAATTTTAAAACATCATTAGATTTTTAAAATAACATCTTGGAAGACAAAATTGAGAAATCCTTTCCTCCCAACTCCACAAAGATACAAGAGCCAATATAAGAATATCTGAAGATTAATTCCAGGAGACTCAATAACCAAACCATCTCTGAAAGAAAAAACAAACAATAAAGAGTAGAAAATTATCAAAGTAACAGACATTTTTGAAAACTTAAGAATATGAATCTCTAGATCAAAAAGGCCCACTATGGAGAGATGGAAGGACCCCCCTTCCAAAAAATGTACAATTTCAGAATGCCAGTGAAAAAGACCCTAAGCCTCAATAAAAACAAAGGAAAAAAGTAATCAGAATGGCTTTGGATTTTTCATCAGACAAAAAGCCAGAGAACTGTGAAATACCATCAAAATTGTGAAAAATAAATTTATTTTCAACCTGATATTCTAAATTTAGCGAAATCATCTATGAAGCATAAGGATGGGATAGACACCTTCAGACATGCAAGGCCTCAAATAATTTACCTCCCATGTATCTCTTCTTAGGAAGCTCCTGAGGATACCCTTTAGCAAAAGAAAGCAAACCGAAGAAAAATGAAGACAGGAGATCCAGGGAACAGAGGCTCCAAGATAGGAGAGAAAGGAACAGAAGGTGAAGGAAAAACAATCCTACTGTCCAGATTGTAACAAGAGGATGGAAGACTCTGGAGCAGGGAGTCTCTGATAAGAAGTCAAGTGGAATTGATAGATTTGATGTGTTACAACCTGGAAAAAAATTATGAAGGTGTTTAACATATTTCTTGGAGTATGTGAGGGGAATGTAGCCATAGACACATAAAAAATGAATCAAAAAATTTTAAAGGTAATTATTTGCTCCAGGAAAAACAAAAATGTGTAGGAAAAGAAAACATAATCATGGGTCACTATTCAACTCAGAAGTGAGCAATAAATATATGCACAATAATGTAAGTACTGACTGCGGGTTTTTTTGGTTAAAGTATATTGTAGGGTTTGAGAACAAGTGCTCAGTTATGATACTAGAAGTCAAATGCTTATTATACATTGATTTCAAAATGTGAAAATAAAAATAAAAATAGAATAAACAGAACTAGTTTGAGATAGTAGCTTCTCCTGGAAAATAGATCCCAGGGGATAAAAAGACCAAAGGCAGAAGACCACTGTTCCTTTTAGCACTATTTGATTTTTTTTTTAACTATGTACATTTATTAATTGGATTAAAACAACAACTTATTTTCCTATTGGGGTATCAGTTCAATTTCCAGAGTTGTTACTATCAACTTCATTTATAAGTTTCTTACTTGGAATTATAAACTCATTGTCTTAGAAGTATCACAAAATGATGGCTAGTTTCCTAAGTCAGCTTTCAGAAGGCATTTAACCCATAACAACACAAAAAATTGGTACAAAATATTTCAAGTAGTCTTAAACACCGTAAGAGTTTCTGTGTGATACTGCAGTCTGAGAACTCAAGATACCTGGTATACAACCCACCTGCTCTTCCCCACCAAGGGGCAGCCAAAGACTCCTTTAAAAGTAAAAGGATGAGGGGGATGGGAAAGGATGGAAGGAGAAGACCTTGATCTGGCAGGATGGAGTCAAGTGACCCACTGTCACAGGTCAACCATTTGCATTAGAGAAAATACAGCTGGAGGTCCATCTTGTCCCAGAGGCAATCTCCTTCACCTCCTCCCAGTAACCTATTCCTGGTCATAAACTGGATGCTCATCAATCAGGTAATAAATACTCATTTCAAGTATTAATTAGCAATGATTTCTTTCCCCCCATACTATGCCCAAACTTCCATATATACAATATCTTCATTTCATTCAATAAAACTTTGTGGCCTATGTTAACACTGTATTTTTTTTTATGATTTTAAATTGTATAACCTT